>PYHW01010093.1:1242877-1302448 GCA_013186435.1 Turdus rufiventris
CATTAGTAATGTTTTCTTTAAAGCCTATTATGGAGAATGAGTTGAAAGTCCCAAATTTCCTGTTATTATTGCTGTCATTTCTGTTCTTTGTTTTTCGCAAGAAGCTTGTTTTTTAAAATGTTTTCAGCTACTCCAAAAACAACTTAAACTGAGTTTAAACTCATTCCTTCTGGTAGTTAATTCCACTCAGAGATTTCATCCAGTCATGCTTTTTCCTTAGCTACAAGGAGTTTTATTAGGCACCATTAGCTTTGTTGACTTAAAAGAAACTGCTCCAGCTGAGATGGTTTCTAAAATACTTAAAAGATTTTTCATGGAGGCTGAGATGAGAGCTTTAAATTTGCCTCAGAAACAAGGAAGCAAGTAGTTCTGTAGAGCACACACACTCTGTGGTCCCACTACGAAGCCCAGCTGCTGGCTGCTGTGCAGATTACTACTTTGAAAAAATCTGAAGTGACTCTCAAAGTAATCCCCCGAACCTAAAAGTAAGTAAAGAAGAAATTAGATAATAAGGGTAGGAAGAAGTGTAGTGAGCAAACATGAGGAACGCTGTCTCATATAGTCCAAGATTGAAACATGATGAATAACTCACATAAACAAGTTTAAATTAAGATAATTGCAACTGCATGGGCTTCAAGATGTTATCTTCCCATCATGACTGAAGAAGTTTCCACAATGCTAAATTAAAAGCAAACAAAGAAAAAGGCTTTGTAAGTAAAATACTGGAATTTTATTAACCTTTTTTCTTAGAAGAGACACCCACCACAAACCTCTGACAGAGACGTGCTGTCGCCCTGCCAAAGCCCTTCTCAGCCAACTACTCATGGCATAACCCACACACTGAGAGCTGGGCACCACACTTCTGCAGAGGACTGCAGGGCAGCCCAGATAAAACCAGTACCAGCCTACTTTGAAGTAGAAGTCTTCTCTCACATCCCCGTTCTGACCTAGACTTGGCAGCTGCATCGCTGTCTTCAGCCCAGGAGGTGACCTCAGCCAAGTGGGTCTGGAGCAGAAAGCTGGCCTAGAGCAGCTGAGGAAGACAATAGATGGAAACTCAACTGTTGGTCCCTGTATCAGTGTATATGTAACACAAATAAAACTGTACAAGGTCTTATTTCAGTTTTCTGTAGACCAGCTGCACTAGCCCCTAAGATGTTATTGCATCCCTGATAATTGGCTGCCACGTCCACTGTCCACTGCTGAATATGTCTTGTGAAAAATCTGTCATCTGCTTCAGGTCAAATTCAGCACATTCAGTAATGATGTAATTAGCTCTTACTGGTGTCCTTTTTTGTGGGAAGGAGCTTGTGATGTATGTGGTTTACATACAATTTGGAAAAGTTTGTGATTTAAATTAAGAAAAAAATAAAAATTATGTCTAATAGGAGAAGGGCGGTAAGAATACTGAGGTTTTCACAGTACTTTTTCAGATACACCTGAATGTATTTTACAGACAAAGTTCTTCTGAACTGCAACAGTTTCTTCCATAAATGTATATTGTCAAACATCTGTGCCCTGGTTCGTAAGCTACCCTTAATCATCTGAAAAAGCAGTTTTATTCATAACATATTTTAAGAACACAGAAACAGATTTGTTATCAAAAACTGACCTTCAAACCTTCACTCAGTCTATTTTTAGGAGAAGAAAAATGCACGATAACTAATCCATTCATACTGTGGAATAAACTCTGAGATTGTTTCTTGTGCCTTCTGGAAAGTCTTCTTATGTACATGCCTGAAATTGAAAGTAAAAGCTGAGCAGATTTCAGTAGCTGAAAACATGTTGAGAAGCTAGTCCGTTCCCTTTAATATCTGTAATCAATTTCTCCAAACAGAATGTAGCACAGGCATCACAGTTGTGCTTAAATCTCAGTCCTTAAATACTGGACTATCTGGCCACTAGCTCTCATGTATTTCAAGGGCATAATGTGACTTTTTTCCACTTTAGGGTCCCCGTGGACTGGATTATGAGCCAGCTGTGCCTGGCAAGTAAGGACCTGGAGCAAGACAAGTGGCCTCAGCATCACCCCTCAGCTGTGGAAAGCACACATAACTCCATGTGCAGTGAGGAGCTTCCCAGAGGCTCATGTTCAGCTGCAACAATTCCTCAGAGCCTCTCTCCTGTGTGTGTGTGTGTGAGTGTGTGTGTCTGTGTGTGTGTGTGTGACCCTTACTCCCATACAGCAAAAAACCTTTGCAGCCTGACATTATTAAATCTCTGATCTAGCAGTGTCTAGATGGAGGTAGTACATGGATCTGGCACATCTTAAGGGTGTCCAAGATAGCTATGTTGGGCTGTCAGATTAAACACAGGATCAAGGCTGAGGACCTCCCAGTATAAATGATTCTTCACTCTCTTGTTCAGGCTCCTGAGCATATAGCATACTGAACTTCAGCATCAGTATCTCCTGGCAAAAATATTTTCTCTGGTTAAAAATTCAGCTTCAGACTCTTGTTTCACTTACCTTTTTCTTTTTTTTTTTTTTTTTGTTTTTTTTAACCTGAAGACAGGCTGGATGGGGAAGAAGTGCCACATGAAGAAACAGGCTGTATCATCATCCTGGTGCAGACATCAGAATATACAGTCATGAGAAGCAAAGCTTTAATAAACAAAACTTTATTGTCTTGTCAGCTAAACATTTTACTCCAAGACTGAATCTAAAAGAGAAAAGTTTTGTTTTGCACTTGCTATTACTACTCAGTGGGCTAGCATTCCCAACGTAACTAAAAATTTGGTTTCTTCAATTTCAGGCTTCCAAATCAACCCCTGGAACCCTTCCTAGGGCTTTTCTTGGCATGGACACATGGAGTTTTGCTTCTTGACCATGATAACAAGCCACAGGGCACAGAGGGATGCTTTGTGCTCTATGATTTTGGGACTAAAGTGATGCATTCAGACTGCCTGTTATGACACTCAGGGTCAAAAGGACTATATCAGCTGCCAACTGTCTAAAGCTCCAGATGCTGGATGAAGAAAGGAGTAAACATCACACGTAAGTTGCACATATAGAAATATGCCCTTCAGGTACAACCTCTGTCTCTTGCCACCAGTAACTATGGTAGGCAGCTCACAGTGCTGAGGAGCAAGGTTTGTCTGCACATGTGGCTGACTGCCCTTGACTGGAGGCACATCTCTGGCCATTCCATTGTCTGTGTTAGGATATCTGTGGACAGATACAGCAATTTTGGCAAAGTCACTCCTCATCTCTATCCTTCAGTTGCCCCATCCATATAACTCATGTCAAATATTCTTGGAGCTGCAAATGTAAGGCTTGATTAATTAATTAATAAAAGCAGCATAGATCTTCAGACAGAAGGAGGTGAGGGAGTCCAGCAGGATCATTATTATTACTACAAAGTCAACATCACATATTCAGTGATGAAAGCCTCTCCGAGGAGTATTGCAAACCTATTAACACTCCCGCTCAAATTTGATAGTACTCTTTGTAGAGGATTTTCATTTGTATTCACAGAAAAACATAAATAAGTGCTCAGGCTGGCCAATCTATTTCCTCTGTAACTGGCAGCATTCACAGTCACTTTATTGTATGAAATAATGTCTTGGATTTTCCTCCCTCTATCTTGCTTGTGCCTGACCTTCCATTAAAAGTTGCTTGGAAACTGCTTAGAGAATAGTCAGTGGTGCTTCTTATTGATATCTTCCTTTTGTGATTTCTTTGCTATTCTATCTTTTTGTGTTCCTTCTCTGAAGCTTTTTATGCTAGATGAAGATGAAAAGAAACCAGAGAATCAAAGCCTAACATTTTTCTTTTTAAAAGGAGCAGGAAAACCATCCTCTCTCTATACACTGACATGCTAAAAGAATAAAGAAATTCTCTTCTAATAAATGCTCCAGCTAGTTTTTAACACACATGTTATTATCAAGCAGTTTACACATTCTTTTTAGTATCTTGGTAATTAGAAACAGGACATATAAAGTATATTGTGCCCCTAAATACACCTTGCAATTGCCGTTGTACAGAAATGACGGAAAGCAGGCACCACTATGACAACCATTTTATCAGGGAAGTTTTGTAAGGGTAGTTAGAGCTGTATCCTAGGGCTCTCCTAGGGTGACAGGGAAGGACCTGGTAGCCAGAGCTGTTTCACAAATCCAGCCAGGAACAGGGCAACCTGGGAGTACTTGGGTGCAGTCCGTCTGCAAGTAGTCCAGCAAAGGACTAGCAGAAGAGTTAGGTGTGTGGAGCATCCAAGAGAAAAGGAAAAACTGAGGGAAATGTGTTTTTCTGGACTGGAGAAGTCAAAGCAAGAAGGTGAAGCTAACAGCAGTCTTCTAGCAGTGTATCTACAGGGGGCTGTAGGGATGACAGAGGAAGAGATAAAAAATGAAAAGACAAGAGGCAGCAGTCATGAGTTGTAGCAAAAGCACTGGTGGGTGGACTTGAGGAAAACATCTTCTATGACACATTGTCCAGAAAAGCTAGAGAACCACCATCCTTGAAAACTTAGCTTGATAAATCTTTACAAAGCTGTCCATACGTGTGTTTAGTGACAAATCTTGAGAGTTGTTTGAGAGGAAGTGATTTTTTTGCGTGGCAATGTGTTTTGCATTCACTGTGCTTTGCATGAACGTCAAGCCTTCAGATTTTGGACATATGCTTAATCAATAATTCTATATTGGGACACAAAAATGTCTCCATACAGGGCTGAAAATAGTTTTTCAGGTGTAAATTGTAAATTACTTAAATAATTGCATAACAGGTCTAGGTAGTTTTTCTCCCATAAACATTTTGTCTTTATTCACACTGAACTGCATCAGATGCAGGTCGGTGCTGGGGCTTGTGACTGTCATAAGCAAATAGCGTGGTATTTGAAGGAAGACATGGTAAAGCCTGAATCTGACTTTATTAAAATCCATTGCAAAATTTCACTTTTTGTCTAAACAACATTTCTGACTCTATTCACAAATTTCCCTATATAACTATTACTGCAAAGGATAACACCAATGAAAATACCTAGACTTCATAAATAAAGAGGAGGTACTTATTCTTCAAGATCTGTTCCAATTTTCTCTATGAAGAGTAACAACAATATAGCTTTGGTTAGTATAATATTCTTCAAAATCATAGGATTTAGATTTTTAAAAATAATGTCCATATTTCCTAATTTTCCCCATTTGCAAGGAGAAAGTACCAAATATGACATTATATAAATGACTCAATTGTTTTCCCATGCTTGTACTTTTTGGAACCAGAAATACTGCATTCTTGAAGATTTTTGACCAGGATACACATTTTAATATGATTTAGCATTTAGAAATTAGACAGTAAATTAACCAGGAAGAAGTCCTTCTTTGAGGGAGTCTGCAAATACCACTTCAATATATTTGGAGCTTAAGTCAGGGGGTTTTTTTACTTCTTTTTCCCAAATGTAACTCATTAAATCATTTATCTAAGGCTTTTGATGACAGTTCTTTGTTGATCACAGTCTGATTAGCTTGCAAACAAAAGGTTACATCAATTCATAGATGTCAACATGCAGCTCTTCTCTGTTTCAATCCAGAAATTCCAGGAAATTATCACATGGAGCTCTCTGAGTGCCCTTCCAGAGCATAATCTTTCAGGCTAAACTGTGAGATAGCAGATGGGGTCAGATCTATGCATATTAAAGTGTTTATTTCCTAGGAGAGAAATAGCCCAGCCCCTTTACTATGGGAAAATAGTATTTTATTTTTATTTTATTTTTGTTTTTTATTTTGTATTCATATTTTGTATTTTTTTTATTGTATTTGATTTTGATTTTAGTTTTGATCTCTTCTATTATCCTCAGGTTTCGGTATAGGTGGCTGGGGTTACCTCATAATTATTTTAATAAATAGGCACAATGCTGGCAAAAGTTCTTCTCAAAACCACAGTCCAACTCTGACTTGAGTCTGAAAACAGGTTTTTACTCACAAAGTATATCAGTGATACTCTTTTGAAAAACAGACGATAATGACAGAATATTAAGGAGTTGGAAGGGACCCACAAGGATCATTGAGTCCAGGTAGTAAGTGAACAGCCCATATAGGGATCAAATTTGTGGCCTTGGCATTATTAGATGTTTTCTTTTTACTATGTATGTGCAGAATATCTTTTCTGTTACCTTTAAGTGTAATATTTTGTATATACATCCTTTTCAAAAGCAGTATAGGTATCCTAGATCTACTCCTGTGCACACAATTGGCAGTAAATTTTGATATCAGTTGGGTTTTTTATAGTGGAAACTAAGCAAAGGTCTATTGCAATCAAGATCACTGACTACTGGGAGACCTTAAAACATTTAGATTTTCCTTAGTTTGGAAATGAATTTTGTTTTATTTTACTATATACTCTTAAGTGCCTTCCTGTGGCTACATTCAGGTCACCACAAAGACTCAGAGGTGCCATGCCCAAGTCCCTGGCAGGACAAGCAGCTAACATAACATGGAGGAATAGGATCTGTGTTGGTAGAAATAATTGATCACCTCCCTTCTGGAATAAAATCTAACAAGAAGACATGAAAAATTTATGCAGCTAGACAAATCTTGCTCCACAGGTCATGGGAATCATGTGCTTCCATGTAGCCACCCTTTCCCCATGGGCAAGCAATTCCTGTTCTCCAGGCCTTGTTTCCTTGGCTGGTAGAAGGTTCTTTGAACTTTGGATTTAGGCATCTCTCCTAATTAATCATCATTTCACCCTGTCTTCAAAAGTCATTGGATTTTGATTAGCTAGCAAATAAAAATGGCTTCGTTTCCTCCTCTGAGTACATATTTCCTCTGTCTCCTTGACAATTAATTGAGTAGGTGAATAATAGGCGGTGTGCTTTAATAGTCCATGTAAGGAAGGCAATACCAGCCTGGTCACCAAGAGAACTTCACTACCATTAAGCACTTAGAAAATCTGGTCGTCCAAAGGGAGAGAGAAGCTAGATCAGTACACCCTGTTACATGGAGCCCTGATGGCTCCTGTGCAGCTGGAGCATGGAAAACACAGCATTCAGCCTGTCTTTTTTGTGGATGCTTACTCCTCCATGGAGATGTCAGTCTGGAAGCTGCTATAATAGGGAAATAGAAAACATGTTCTTGTTTCTCCTTAGCCAAATGTGAAAATACTAACCTTTGGAGAAGTCTAGACTAATTCCATTGACAATGATGAAATCACTCTAGTATAGCTTGCAGACAGAAATCTGCGAATCAATGAAATATCCTTCATTTTATTTATTATTACCCCTAAGAGGTTGTGCATTTCAACAGCAAGTTTTTTCCAGGGCAGAACGAGGTCAGGAGAAGTCCCCCAAATGTTTTGCTATTCTCAGCATAGTGTTTAGGCAACACATATGTGAGAACAGTGAATGAATATGCCAACCATCTCATCACACAAATCAGGCAAAATGCAGCATGTGAAATCAAATAGGCATTAAATTTGTCCTGTGATGAAGACATCAAGAACAGGGAGTACTGGATAGCCTCCAGTTCATCTTGATACATTGTGCCTTATTGAAATACTGCTAGCGCAGAAAACTTGCTGTCATGCTTCCAATGAGGTGCTGAGTTCAGAGGAACAAGCTGGAGGAAAGAAACCTTTCAGCAAGTGCCGTTTTTTGAATTCTCTTGGCCTTGGAGTGTATTAAGGCATTGTATGTATTAAGTGTAAGCAGATCCATGTACATACAATCAAACTGACATCAAGAGGTGCTGAACTTGTTTCCACAGCACTTAAAGCAACCTTCAGCTTTCATAGGGGTGAGAGGTGTTTCTGTCATTATCTTCAGGCAAGATCTGAATACCTGTCTGAATGCAGCAAAGTGTGTGCAGGCATCCAACAAGCAGGAGTATTTTTAATACTGGAATCCCTTTTTATTGGCCAGTCCTGTTTGTTGCATTGTAATAGCAAACACCTAGAGTTTTCATGGGAGGTCAACGATCAGGAGATGCTTTGTTGCCAGTGACAGTTGCGCATCTGTTGCAATATATTAAAATTCCAGAAACAAAATGCTGTGAATATTAATGATTCATCATCAATAGCCACCGGGATACAAGCTGAATTGACACTCACTGGCACATTGTGGGCACAGCCATGAACTTTTCTCTTTCACATAGGCTCCCATCTGTACACAGGTGGGCACAGAAATGAGCTCTTGTGTTTTTCTCTCTTCTGAGCAAGGATCCCTACAACATAAACTATTTCTCGTCTCTGCAGCAGCCTAAAACTAATTAGTAACTGTTGTTTTTAAAAGTGTTGGCGTTATGAAATTGATCTAGCAACACTGGTGTGCTTTCTACTTCATTTTTCTTCATAAAAACCTGAGCATATAATGAAATTAGAAGGTGACTCTTTAACCTTTTGCAAATTTTGGTTCAGAAGTTTTCTCATGATGAACACAGGCAAGAAAATATGTAAGACCCTAATTAAACAAAATGTTTACGTCCTAGAGTTACAGTCTGAGTTGAATTCTTAAATACATTGTGGGCTAAACATGGAAGTGCTGAAAGCTATTCACAAGATGAAGCAAGGCCACAATGTTGCTGTTCAGCATCCCAGATCGTACCAAGGCTTTCTCAAGGTACTTTATTGTCCCACAGAACTGTCCCACAAAAATCAAACCGGATATTGGTGGATAGGAAAATGAGTGAAAAATAAAAATTATCCCAATAGGTAGAAACTTTTTGTCAAGATCTTTCTTGACAGAGCAGCTGTAGTTGAAAAGTGGATATATACACTCTAGTAAGTCTCTACCATTTATGTTCATGAAATAAAACCTGTTCATGCATGTTACCAGTCTCAGGACCTTGGATTATCAATCCTTCAGGAGAAAGGCAGGCTTCCTTTTGTTTTTTGTTCAGCCCTAGCTGCATTACCAATAGCAGAAATTCAAACATAACCATATTCTGCACCTAGAGAAGAACAGCTAGGAAAGGTTTCAGGAGAAAAATCATTGTTTTGTGCAGTCAACTTCTCATGATTACTACAACTGACATTTTTCTTCTGTATAATTAATTCAGCATCACAAGTTGCTCAATACTGAACAGTTCTGTGTTTTCACATAGCACTACTTTTATTTATTTATCCCCATAACACTGGAGGACTGAGAAGCTCAAACTGAGACAGAGGCCTCATACCCAGTCAATGGAGGTTGAAGAAAAAAGGAAACACAGAGAAGGGAAACAAAGACACTGGAAGATTAAATGACTTATTTAGGGATATGCAGGTATCTGGAAGTGTAGCTGTGTCACAGAGCAAAAACAAAATTAGCTGTCACCTGATGTCATGCTGTAATTTGACAAAGCAATACTGACTTTAGGAGGCAAGGGCAGTCCTCGAGCATCATGATTTTGATAGTTTAAAGGATCGATTTTCCATTGATTTCAGAACAATGCTGACTCCATCCAAAAGTTCCGCATAAAGGCAAAAAGCTCAAGTATTAACTCTTTGAGCCCTATGCTTTATCTCAATTGTGTGATCTCACCTGCAGAAATACCATAATCTCTACCTTCTTCATTAACTACCATAACTGTTTTTCCCTGAAAAATTTACTCGAGTGGATGGCTCCTTATTTCCATGCTATTGCTAATCTGACAAAGGCAGCTGGAGGTGCTAATAGATCAGTGTAACTAGGATAGTGTAACTATTTTCCCCAAGGCAATCTGAGACCTACCTTTGCTGACATAGCCAACACTTTAGTCCAACAAAGGCATGGGAAATTCTTGTTGCTCTTCTGTCACTGGGGTGATGTCTTGCTTTGGTTTAAATTATTTATTAGCATCACTCACAGGTGACAAATCACCTTGGCAATGGCTTTGTTGCCTCAAGATTTGAAAAGATGTGAGGCGATATTTTTTCAAAGTTTCTTGACAGTACTGGTTTTGTGAGTGCTTTCCATTAGGAAAAGACAAGAAGAAAGCAAAACTGTGACATGGCAAGATAAATTTATGTCCTGTGCTAAAGAGTTATCTTTACTCATTACTAATGGGCTCTTTCCCATTTTTTTATTCCTAGTATCATCATGTCTCAGCCCCATGGTCCCTCCTGCAGCCCCTCCCCACCATGAGGCCGCGCTCCGATGCCCAGCAGGCTGCTCTGTCCCAGTCCCCTGTTTGCCTGCTGGGAGCAGCTGTTGGGCCAGCAGATGCCTCTCAGACCTCTGAAAGCCTCCTCCCGGGCCTCAGCCACCCTGGCCGGGGGCCAGGAGCTGCTGTCACCACCAGACCCATAGGAAAGGAGGAACTTTCCCTGCTCGGCGCACTGCCCAGCTCTGCACCAGGTGGGGCAGTCGGGAAGGGTTGTCACACAGGCAGGAGCTGGCCCCTCACTCTGCCAGCAGCAGAGCAGCCTTTCCCAGAGACAATTTTGTCTGGATTGTCTTATCTACCTATAAAATGTCGCCAGCTGCAGGGATGGGATGATAGATGCTATAAGGCAGAAGGTCTCAAAGTGTGTGTGCCCATAGTCTTGCCACTGCTGTTGCTGCTAGCAGCTGAAGAAAGGGACATTGAGTCCTCAACTCAACTGTCAGTTGCCGACAGGGCTGGGAGAGGAAAAGAACTTGAAGAATACCTGAAAGGAATGCAAGGAACACACACACCAAGAGACTTGCCAAAATACAGGATGCATCACTACCAGTAGCACTCCAGTGGATGCTTATGCATTTATTTTGAGATAAAATATGGGAAGCACTAAATGGGACAGGGATTTTATAATGAAAGTGTTCAGTTTGTATTGTAGAAACAGTGAGCAGCACCCTTCTGCAGCCTTTTACTAATGAATGGGCAAGGGCATAAACCATACAATACCCAGTTGTTAGAAGGAGCTTTAAAGATGCCCACCAGAAGAAAGACAAAAAGCAGTCTCTGTTAAGGCACAAGTCTTGGATCAGAACAAAGAAAAAAGAAAAAGAAAAAAGAAAAAGAAAAAAGAAAACAAGAAAAAAGAAAAAAGAAAAAAGAAAAAAGAAAAAAGAAAAAAGAGAAAAGAAAAAAGAAAAGAAAAAAGAAAAAAAGAAAAAAGGGTTCTGCTTTGCTATAATTTAGTCATCCAGCCAAGGATCCTATGCCAGTATGGTAACAGATTTTGTTTGTGCCTCTGAAGGCAGCATCCAGGTGGTTTGAAAAGGACACCTGACCAGCTTCTGCTCCATTCACTGCTTTTATTGCTTTTTATGCTGGGAGATGTCATGCCAGGACCTCACTCCATACCAGGGGTCATGTTAGCACTCGTGTTCAGCACTCGCAGTTATGAAGCTGAGAGGTGACTGTGGTGCTGTGGTGCTGCAGGTGCAGCTCCCAGATCTTGGGCACTACTAGGCATGGATCCTGAGACAAGTCACAATACACACCTGGGGTAGGAGCCGACAGATTAGAGCAGTGGGGTGTTGTAGCTTCTCTGATTTGTCTAGGAGTTTCCCTGCAGGTGGAGGTAACCTTCATGGTGGGAGTGATGAGAGGTGTAGTCCGAGAAACCAGGTCTGGTAGAAAGGAGAACAGCTAATTGCTTTGGACTCTGTCAGGCTGTGGAGAAAATGTATGCTGTCTGGTGTCTACGGTGCACACTGGAAGGAGGAAAACATATGACTGAATTAATGCTGTGGTCAGTTATGTGCCATGGTGGAGCTGGGAGGTGGCAAAGGATAGCGACAACTGTGCACAGGATTGCCCATTCATTCAGAGAGCCTGCTCCCTGCTCCTCACTCCCCATCTTGTCTCTGCCAACTCAGTTCATGCCGGGCACACAAAGGTAAAGGTGCTGCACAGAACCCCTTGTTAACCCACTGTTTCTCCCCCTTTCCCATGGGGAGGATCACTAGCTGGGGGCCACCCCTGGGTCTCCCGGGCACAGCCACATGCCGGCTGGCACCCGGCTGGGCGCTGCCCAAGCTCCACGGTGCAGCCAGCCCCC
This sequence comes from Turdus rufiventris, assembly GCA_013186435.1. Lineage (NCBI taxonomy): Eukaryota > Metazoa > Chordata > Aves > Passeriformes > Turdidae > Turdus > Turdus rufiventris. The sequence continues at coordinate 1,254,756 of PYHW01010093.1, forward strand.
CGCTGCTGGGGCTCGCTGCCTGATGCTCAGCTGTCCCGTGCAGCAGCCCCAGGGCTTGGGTTACAGGACAGTTTCTAACTTTGTGCCTGTCCCAAGGCATCAGGGCAGAGGCACATGATTTTTAATTTATGAGGACACCCATAGAGCTGTCACTTTCAAGGCAGGTGTTGAGAAACTGGCAGTGGGCCCGAGCAAAGAAAAAGACTGACCTCACCCCGAAATAATGGTGGCCAGCATGGTCACAGGACAGAGAGTATTGACATAAGCGGGCTTTAAAAATAACTAGGTCATCCCGCTAGCCTAGCCCTGTCTTATACAAAGAAGCTGTGAAGTACCAATTTATAGTAAAATTAGGAGTGTAAACAGTTTTTCGAGGGATTGAACAAATATGTAGTGTTTAGGGTCATTATTTTATTTAGCTTTTTTTAATTCTCCTACCCAAATCAAGTGCTAAGTCACCACTAAACATAGAATCAGAATAAGGCAAGCTTTCAAGGTCCATGTGTGGCCATAGCACTGGACACCAGGGAGCTGAGGCTGTAGAGTGGTCACTGCTCTGTGCTGTGGCTGCAGACACTTCAGATCAAAGTCAAGGCAAAAGTCTAAAGTGGCTGTTGGACTAGATAATCCTCGTAGGCCTCTTCCAGCTGAATTATTCCAGTCTGAAAATGAAGCAAAGGTCACAAACAAATAAAATTTTGTTGCAGAGGAAAGTCGGCGAATATGTGCTAATAGAACCTGGCCTTAGGAAAAAACGAGAGGAAATCCAGAGAGGAAATTACTATTTCTTTACCTAATCCAAGCTTTGGAAAAAATCTTAAAGCAGACTGTTCTCCATTCAGATTTGAGGTGGGGCTGAGTGCTTTCAGACAGATGCTGGTTTGCAAAACACACTTCACACTTCCTACGATCAAGGCATTTCACTGCAATTCCTTAGACAAGAGAAACAAGATTTGGCTTAGACAGAAATCTCAAATTGTTCCAGTAATTATAAGAGTTACAAGGCCAGTAATGGCTTAGGTTTTGACATCTGCATCCACAATCACCTATTCCTGGATTTCTGGCACCCATTTAATTCCACACACAGTTGAAGAGTGCTTACTGTTGCTCCTGCCTCCTTGAGCCCACTCTGTCATTGGAGAGAAAGTGTGATTTTCTCATAGAAAACTCTTTCACAATAACTCTTTCGTAACACCTGAACAGTGCAAAGGGAGAGGATAAGAACAGACACTAGATATTTGCTGCTGCATCTCTGTGAGAATACACACACTGCATGCTCAGGAACATAAAAATTAAATTCATGTACGGGTTAACACTATTGCTTTTGTCAACAGTGTAAGCTGACTGCAAACTTTTCTCAGTCTTTGCTTTCAAAGGAAAACTGCTCCTCAGCAAGAACTTAAAGCACCCTTGTATTCAGCCAAACTGTTTTTCTCAGCCAAAAGAAGAGAAACAAATAATTACAGCGTCGAAAACACTTGCCTTTGCTTTGACCAAGCATGCCTTTGAGTCAGCTGTTAAAGGTTTGTCACATGGTGACCGTTCCTCATCTGGGTAACTAGCGAGCTACCATAAAAAGTCCAGTATCATTGGCATTAGGTTGTTTGTCAAGCTTGTAAGGCAGTTTTCTAAATCAAGACATCATGTTACCAGAGGTCAATAGGTTGCTATTTCACGCTTGATTATTTCCATGCTCCTTCTAAAAAGTACTTGCTAATTTTCAATTTCTCAACTAAGCCTTAAAGATATCAAAAATATCTTGTTCCAGTAAGACACCTATTCTGCTGCTTCACTCATTCAGCTTTAGAATTCTCAGCTCATCATTCCAAGAAAGGACAACACTGTATCTCCTGTAACATGTTCAATTTAAATCTATTTTTTCCACTGCAACTTGCATCATGAGCATAACTCCTATCTTTTCAGTTGTGGAAGATTGCTGTAGGTCAGCGCTGAAGGCATAGAAGCAAATTGCAAAAATATTTAAAATTAACCAGGGTAATAACAACCAGCATGTATTTTAATGCTTTTTTTTTTTTTTAATGTTTTCTGGCACCCATTTTATAAGACAGACTGAAAACAGGCCCTAAGGAGTTTGCAGCATTTCATGACAAATTGTAATTGACGGGCCAATTAAAGAAGAGATACCCACAACAAAGCAGATTCTGTGAGCCCAAACATCTTATTAAAGTGACAGGCCACCTAATTAGCTCCAAATGGAATTAGGAGCTTGTTCTGTGTTTCTTTTCCAGTAATATGGCCCTCCCAATTATCCATATCCTGTTTCATTCATTTTGACTGTAAACACCTTTCCAATATAATGGATCCTTTCTTGATCAGTGTACCGCAGATGAGATTTGATGAAGCCATGCTGCTGTTGTTCTCAATTGGGGCAAACCTCTTTGGTGTTTTCCCTGCTGCAGCACAGCTGACAATTATGTTGACCAGCCAAATGATTGTAATTTGTGCATAAGTAATTGGGGAAAAAATTGATCATATAAAAATGGCACTCCTAGGCATGTCAAAGTGCTATCACAGGGTGCCTATGAAGCAGCAGTGGAGTCTACAAGTAGAGACAATATAAACTCTGAGATAGCTGTAATCTACCAATTTAGCTCTATAAGTAGATACTTTTCATAGTATTTGTCCCAGAAAGATTTATTTTTCAAATGATCTTTTAGTTGCTTGGTTTGCACGTGTTATGTTCAGAGAATGGAAACTAAACTGGCTTTGATAGCTCAGCTGAAATAATCCATGGTGGTTTTGACCCTACAGCAAGAAACAATTAAACAAGACATGCAGAGTATATTAAAGTCTTGACTATTCAAATTACTGACACATTTGGTGGTGATGACAGTCTAGGGACAGGAAGCTCAAATCTTGTACTTAATACCCATTAGTCCGAGGTCTTATGAGAATCTTTTGCCAAGCATAAATTACTTCTCTAGAAAATATCCATCTGACTATTTATTATACCACTTGGTCTGGTATTAACCTTCCAAATATTGGATAAAAATAATATTAATGTTTTTAAAATTCCAATATTTGGCTCACATCTGGCTGTGTAGTTTTCCTATATATGTTCACTTAAGAGGTTCTATATTCTTAGTTAAAGTAGAAGGACAAGTTTCCCTGAACCTCTCTAGATTGTTGCTACTAAACTGCTTAGAAAAAGGTGAAATTAACTATTTAGAATTTTGGTAGTAGGGAAATTCTTTCAAAATAATTTCACTGAAAATGCACAAGAGAGGGATCAGTTAAGTAGTTCTCACAGTACTGATCCATAGCTAGGAAAGCAGCCTTGGGAGAGTGGGGATACAGAGTCTCTCCAGGTACAACTCCATAATTTACCTAAGTCCTTAAGCAGAGAAGGATTGAATTCAGTGCTTCCAGTATTCAGTGAGCCCTTCTTTACCTCATGTCCAGGGAGAAGGATGGCAGGGGTGTGAAATTTGGGGTTTGGACTGTTTTCTTAAATGGCCAAAACTGTTTTCTGGACAAATTCACTAAAAAAACATAGAAATAATAACTCATTTTTGCTAAACCTGATCACAGTTGTGAGTAAACAATAAACCAGCCAGGCGGGTGGAAGCATTGCATGTTGGAGTTTTGTACCAGACTACCTAAACATAAATAAACTCCAAACAATAGCCAATATTAGCCATTATTATCAAACAATAGAGTTGCTGGGTAGCCACTTGATGTTTCATAGTTATTCTCATTATGTTACAGGTTAAGTAGGTTACGTGTTCAAAGGCAACCTACCAGCAGATATCTTGATTAGCTATTTCCAGAATGAAATCACCCACACAGTTCACTTCTTGATAATTAATGCTATGTAGCCTCTGTATTGCTGCAGTCACAGAAAAGCTGTTGTTATGATCCTGACACACTTGTTAAGATTATACCAAAATTGGAATGAAAGGAAGGATTCCATCTCTTTCTATTTTTACTGGTAATATACATTTGCTACTAAAAGAGTGAGAAATTTAATTTTGGAGGGGCATGGTATTCCCAAGCAAAGATGATCACAGAAGTAAGATGTTGTTTGGTGGAAACATTAGTATACTTCCAAGACTGTGTCAGGCAGAAGAGCCTCTGAATTATTTTACGTCTGCCATTATCTAACTATATGCTGACATAATGTTTTTATACTGTGGGTATGTTGATTAAAATCTGTTGTACAAAAGTGAAAGCATGCAGTAGTCCATGTTTATTTTTCCCTTCCATGTCTAACTGAATGGCAACGTCAGTGGAGAGATGAGAACAGTGCTACTGATTTAAAGGAAATTTCCCTACTTACTCTTAAACATCTTTCCTTGCTATGAATGCAGTCAATGAAACAGTAATTCTGGGTTTGAACCTAATACAGGCTGCAAGTGTTCTGCTTGGAACCACAGCTCCAGCTTCCCTAGCAATGCTCCCGGTTTGCATTCCCAGTATATCCAGTTCCCCTGACACTCCTGTAGTCACTGAAGAAACTTAGTCACTAAAGAAGAATTTTATGGAAGTGCTTTTCATAGTGAAAATTCCTTTGCTGGCCTATCATATTTTTTTCCATACTCTTTCTTTTTTTCCCCTTATTGTTGCAATCAGGGATATTTTCAGCTCAAATTATTATGAGGAGAAGGATACAGCATGAATATTAAAGGTGCTGTTCACTGAATTCAGACCAGAAGATTTCTCACTACCATGACAGACATCTCGCAGCCAGTTGGGTGGCCAAGAAAATAATAAATCTGATCTATGTAAAGCAGACGGCCAGGAATGCCTCATTACTCCCAGGTGAACGTGGGATTCACTAAATCCTCACGGCATCCAGGAAAATCCTTTTCTCTGTAGTCTTCATTTATAAAAGTTTGCAGTTTTTCATGGCTGTGTCAATGGACTATCTTTTTTTATCTCTTCCTTTTCCTTTTTTTCCAGAACTTCGAAGTAAAAATATTTTCTATTTGCTAGCCTGGGAAATTCCCTTGTCCTGTCTGCTTTCTAAGGCTGCTTTTTCCCTTCCAGTACATTCAAGGACCTCTGTGTCTGGAGCTGCAGGTTGCTCAGTAACCTGAATTAGGCTGGTAGTGCTGCAGTGGGTGTTCGCACAGAGCTTGACGAAAAGTTACACTTGTACTAACAAAGTAATAAAGCTTGTTTCTAATTATTAGAAGTGGATGATTACACTCAAAATTTGAATTTTGACCAAGAAGAACATACAGAAGTGTTTCTGCCTGATTTCCCCAATACATAAAATGTTCAGATGTTCGAAGTGTTCATATGGTACAGTATTCAATGGCCAATACAGAATTAGTTCAGATGTTCAGAATTAGAAACCTGCAGTGAATGCTCGTCTGCAGATATTTTCCTTCATTAAAATATCCTCTCTTTCATTAGCTGCAGTAATACATACTGTTCTTTTACAGAAAGGTTTGCCCAAGGTGCTGTTACTTTTTAACATCTCTTGTATCCCTAAGGATTATGTAAACTGTTACCAATTCTAATGCAACAAACTCCTATTATTAAAATTATTTTCATTGAAGAAACATAAGCAAATGTTGTTTTGTTTTCTGTGGGAATCAAATCAAGGTTAGAGATCCATTCACTGCATTGGGTAGCAAAAAGAAGCAACATGCTGCCTTAGAAAGTCACCAGCCCAAGGTGCTGTTAGAAACTCTATTTGGAAAGATTTCTGGGATTTCAAGAAACACCTTTAAAAAGAAATCACTATGGTACTGCTCTTTTTCATAAACACATGAATTCATTGAAAAAAAAAAAAAAAGAAAAAAGAAGCATACATCTCTGGGAAGTAAGGCTTGGGAGGACGAAGTGCAATGGATACCTCTCCGTGGATATCTTGCAGGCTCATGTTTCACAACCCTGTCTGTTCCCATCAGTTCCAGTTGCTAGATTAGCTCCTATTAAGTGTTCCATTTAACTCCCTCCCCTGAACCTTTTACGGCACACTGCTCCTCAGAGGACAACTTGATCTGAAACAAATATGAATTGTATACAAGACTGTGTTTTGACACAGCCACATAAAAGTTTTTTTGCATATTACAATGAGAGGGCCAAGGTGAAGCTCACACAGATTAGTATCATCCATAAGATAAACACACAAAGATGTTATTAAAACTTCATTTGGGGAATAATTATGACAGCTTTTTGGAAATAGGAACAGCTATAGATGTGAAATAACATATATGGAAGTATTTATTATTTCTTTAAATTAAAGTGTAAGTGGCTTTTTTATTTGGTAAAACACATTTTAAGAATTTTAAATGTTTTGCACCATTTAAATAAGGGCACAAAGTCGCATGGTCCCTGGCTGTGTGCACTACAGTTTTCACTACTAGAAGCATTTAACTAAGTGTTCAGATCCCTACCTATTCAAGAGCCCTTCCTTAAATGCAGATGTATATAGCAATATTTAAGTATATAGTTAGGTCCTTCTCTCCACTCCATTCAGCTTTTTAAATTTAAAATACCTGCTCATTTTGTGCAGAAGTAATTAGCTGTCATCACTTCTCGTGACCTAATGAAAAGATAGGATTCAGTTTGGTTGAGGCCAAAGCTGCTGAGGGCAACCAGGTTGGCACATTCTGGTAGGGAATAAACCATCCTGGTCTCAGCATTTCCCTGGAAGCCTTTCACCTGTAAATTCCAGGTGCAAGTGAGGTCAGCCTTGGCAGCAGTAAGCAGTCATTGCCTCTCTGGACTGCAGCCCAGCAGAGAAAATGAGTTGGTGGTCTCAGCCCAGGTGGTTGTGCATGGCAAAAATCCCCAGTGTAAGTGATATCCTTGGTGTCAGAAGTCATATCAGAAAGAGCCAGGATAAAAGTAAGCAGGAAAACATATAGGCCAGCACAGGATCCCACTCTCTGCTAAACAGGAGGGAGAGGAGTAAAGGGAAAAGTTTCTGTAGCAGGTCATACAAACAACTCAGCATGTTAGGAATCTGTGACAGTGTCCAGGCTGTATTTTTTAGATGCACAATGTCCCAGGAAAACTTGAGACATTTCTCTAGACAAAGTTAAATTTTACACAAGGAAAGAAACAGAACACAGCACTCTATATGGGTGCTGTGGACATATTAAACAATCTCTAACTAATTCTGAGGTACAGTTGCAAAAGAAGAAATTGGTCCTGTGTTCCTGTGGGACAGATGGGGAGCTAGTGACTTAACAACTTGTCCCCACATCACCTAGAAAATCTTCATCACAAATTAAAGCAAAACTTTCACCCCCACTGAAGTCTTGTCACCAAATGCATAAGTATTGCAAAGGCTAACTCACAGTAAATTTTTCTTTAATTCATCAGATAGCAAAGATACAGAAGGAAGAAGCAGCAGAAAATTTCCTTTCCCCAACACTGAAGGAGAAGGCAATCTGGTTTCTTTAATCAGAAAGAACCAAAATGGTTATGGCTGATTATGCAGGGGCAGTCAAAAAATGTAAACCACCAGCAATTAGATAACCCTCAGCTCCTCTCCTCTAGCTGAGGCACGTGTTCCCACATTGTCTCATGCACATTCCCAGCCACCAATAACTAATTACATTCAGACCTGCCTCCTTTCCCTGAAAATGACAGATGGCGGTGGTCTAGCACAGGTCTGCCCGGATTCATCCCCCTGCTGTCCCAGCCTCTGCCTGGCCGCCCCTGCAGGAGGCTGGCCAGCATGCTGAGTTAAGCCTAAGATTCTCAGGATTCCCCACAACATAACAGCAATGCTTCGGAGAGTTTCTGCAGCTTGTTATGGGAGATGCCGGGCATGGTTACGGGAGAGTAAATTTTCATTTAGTCTAAATGCTTGGCACCCTCAGACCGTAAACAGAAGCCTAGGTAGAAATAGATGGAATTATTTACTTATACTTCCAGTGATGAAAATGATTAGTCAATTAACTTTACTAATATACGGTATCTTGTGAGAAGATAAGATGTCAACAGGCAAAACTAGCCTCCAGGTGGTGTCAAAAAGAACAAGCCCTCTGGTATTTACATTGATTTACGGTGAACTATGGCAAGTATGTAAATTATGAGAGTACCCTTTTATGTTTACATTTGTGCATTTTTCTTTGGCTGTTTCTGATGATAAGCAGATTAGTGCAGCTACTTATAATTTGATATCATTGACAGGAAAGCATTCAGCCTGGAGAGATATCCTGCAGCCCCAGCTTTCTGTACTATGAGAGACTGAGGGCACCATGTTGGTAAATATCTTCAAAGGGAAAATGGCAGCTAAAATTGGCCACAATGATATTGCAAGGATATAATAATAATAATAATAATAATAATAATAATAAAGTCCAGGTGAAAAAAGGTTATAACATGAGATAGATTTATTTAGTTATTCAGTTCATTTAAGTAGTCCAGCTGGACAATTAATAGATGGCTACCAACTCCATCACATAACTATGAAACAATGTGTTCATGAGCTTCTATTTGTGCATCACTGTATCCACCTGGGATGTCCACACCTCTTTTCAGTTCACTTGCCCAGGAGAGTTACCGGGCTATGGTCCTGCATGTGTTATACACACCACTCAACATAATTTCTTGGTTTCTCAAAACATGTAGGTGCTTCAAGCTGCCTCTGACTGAGCAGCCAGCTCAGGAAGTGAACATAGTATGAACATGGATAGCCTTGACCAGAGGTTTACTTTCATTTTATGCAAATGCAACTTCACCCTCTCACTGTGCACTTCCACTATCCTTAGTCTAATCGGCTGCTCTAATTCTACCAAAAGAAATAGAGCCCTTGAGATTACAGTCAAGCAACATAATTCCTTCACACACATCTATCTGAGGGAAAATGTTTAAGGAATTAATTTTACAAATGCTCTTTGGATCAAAACTGTCCCAAATTCTCAGTTTGCCAAAAGTCATGTGAGGAGTTCTGCCACTGTAGCTCCATGAACTCTCCATGTCTTTGATTTCAGTGAGCTGTTTTGTTGAAGAGTAAATCCAAGTATTACATTCTTCAGAGACCATCCTTTAGAGATTTCCTTTGAACGTTCACATTCCATCTTTGGTGAGAGCCACTCAAAACAATTTGGACTCCCTATAATATCAAGAATCCTTCAGAGACCAAGGTGATTCACTCCAGCTGATGGCCCACACATAGTCCAGAGCATGAGGAGAAACATGCCTATGTTTGTCCATAAACCCAAATCCTGCTTGCATCTTTCTGGCCAGTTCTGTGCATCCAGACATCTTTTTTTGCTGTAGCACCAACAATTCTGGCCTAGAATCAACAGCAAGCACATTACTTGGATATGATTCTACCTTGAACTTCTCTCACAAGTCTGTAAAAAAGTTAGAAGAAGGTTTAAAGCAGTCTACCTTAGCACAGGCAAAGCAGTCATCTGCAATTCACTTATTTCCATTGGAGGCTACATACAAAGCTGTCCAGTCCCTGGCATCCCCAGATATCAGCTGTGAAGAAAATGACACATCTTAATGCTCCCAAAGCTTGAATTCTGATCTAAACTTTGAGCAGGTTCACAAGTAGAAAGATCATGCGATAAAACTCTCACCTGAGTGAACCCTGAACATTAGCCAAGCCCAGTCACAATTTCTTCAGGGTACAGGAGTATTTCCAGAGAAGCTTTCAGATGAGTGAAGGGGAAAGAGGCAAGGCTGCACCATTGTTTTTTCCTTCTCTTACAGCAGCCACACGTTCCATCCAGTGACGTCCTCTCTGCCAATAATTTCACAGAGATATGGCAGAACTGCCGGGCCCCTATGGGCTGCTTAAAGTTCTGAGGGACTGGGAGAAAACCTGGAAACTACAGGGGGAAAAGCTATTTTGTTCACTTTTTTTCTGTGAATGTCTCTAAAAAGAAATTTGAAAGCTTTGAAAAAAATTTAAAGGAAACATTTTCCACATAAAAAAGGTAATTTCTCTTGGAAGAAACAGTGAGATAACCTCTAGTGTCTTTTTCTTAAAGGATGTAGCTGCCGAACATCAAGCAATCAATAATTTATCTATAAAATTTAGCCTTCCACATGACATTACTCCACTGAAAAACTTGCAGCTTTGAGTTATTAAAATTCCTCTATTCCTTAGGTCAAATGGCTTAGTAAGTGTAGTGTTAGCAATACAAAACATCTCCACATACATATTCATGAAGTAAAGCTGAGTAATCGCTATTAGATCAATTTTCACTATCTAAACCCAAAGAACACATATGCAAACACAAAATTCTTAGGAAGGAGTGATGCAGTTAGATAAGCACATAAAAGAGATTACTATTCTTCAAAACTTTAATCTCTTGTATTTTTCAACCATCCAGAATTAAGCACTTGTATTTCTACTACTTCCAGTAGAAACATAGACTTGTTCTTCTAACAAAACAGTATCATTCACATTCTCAAAATGAAGAAATTTTTCTTTTGGTAACAAGTAAGTAGCCCATATTGGTATTTCAACCTTCAGTTATTAGAAAATGAATAGCTGCAAGAAAACCTGAAAAACTTTGTGTAGGAATACTACTTCCTGGGGCTTCAAAACAGAAACTTTGTACCTCCAGCTCTAACTAGAAGCCAGAAGAAATTACCCAGGGCATAAAAAAATACATTTAATAAGCTCCTGAACAAATAAGCTGTTTTGACATCTTGTTTTAACCATGTTTATAAGTTGGAGATCATGTCCTATTTTATTAAGCAGAGGCTATCTAAGAAATTGAAATGAAAGAGAAATCAAAGATTCCTGTTCTGTAAGAAAAACAGCCATTGCATACCAGGATAAAAGAACTCAGAAATCTCCCTCCTTTTCTTGATAGAAAGGAAGAAAACAAGACTTTAAGTCACCAATTCCAAGAAGCACTAGGCCTGTTGTCAGGAATATCTACACAAATCACTTGGAGGCAGGTCACTGTGTTCTGCAAATTGTAAGTAACTGAAATAATGTCAAATAAAAAGGTGAGCTCATCCTATGAGCTCAGTTACCCTACTGGACCCTGAGAACAGAATCTTGGAATGGGAGTAAGGGCTGGAGAAGTACCCATCATTACCTACAGTCAGAGTCTCATTACAGAGCCTGTTCTTACCCCCTCCATGGATAAGTCACACACAATAAGTCATGGGATCAAAATCTTCAAGAGTCAGTAAGGTACATCTGTCTTAAAACCAGTTTGGAGGAAGCCTAATGGTAGAAACTGAAGGAGTCAGTCTTTGGATATGGGAAGAGTCTAAGCAATAGCAGGAGTGAGATCTTCCACAGAAGGCAGACAGTGCAACTTCCCTCAGTAACTGCCCACCGACACTAAATGGAACGGTCTCTGCTCTGAGTACACAGCTCTCTTCATACACACTCAGTTATGTGTAGTGTGTATGTGTGTTTGTGTGTGTGCATGTATATTGCTTTTAAGATATCAAAACAAAACCGCTCAAATGCATGTATACTGGAGGAAAAAGTGAGGGAATAGATGTGGGCTAAGTGCTGACTGCATTGCACGTAGCAATACTGTAAGATATTCAGTCTAATGATGAACAAAGTAGCTGAATATATTGGGAGTAGGAATGATTTTTAGCATGAAACCTCTAAATTGGAATTTGTGTAATTAAAACATGTCTAGACTTGCCTGCTGCTAAAAACAGCACCAATATGATCATAAAGAAAACAATATTAATTTCTTCACATATTGTGGCAGTGACCAGATTGATAGCTATTCATTTTAAAAGCCAAAGTATGGCATGTAATCTTATGTTTTACAGAGCCAGCTCAACAAAATGTCTTTTCTTTAAATACGGGCTTCAACCCCAAGAAACAGTTTGCTGTTTGAAAGCCTGGCATGATTAGTGCCAGAAATGAGAGTGTTTCAGAAGCGTGAGATACACACGACTATAAAAGTGTAACTTTGCAGGACAGCAACAGGCACCTCTCCTCTTACATGGGCAGCTGCTCCAGAAATACTCCCCTGTTTACTGCCGGCAGCGCGTACAAAGAGTGCACGCCTCCGCTCCTGCACCCCGTGTAACGAGGGGGTGCGTGCCTGCCGAATCCTCCTGTCAGCAGATCTTCTCGGTTTTCACTCCTTCTTTGCTACTTTGCAAACTCTCAGCTATTTTTTCCCAAGCCGTAACACGGGGGCTCTTAGAGATTATTGCCATTCTCTCCCTGCCTGTCATACACCTTGTTTCCAAGTATGGTCACTATGAGGGGACTGTCGCTTGGAGCCTTTGTGGAAAATTAATGGCAGACAGGAAAGGGCAAAAAAGACAGGACAGATGGCTCTGTCACCACCACCAGCATGATGCCATGAGAGCTCTTCAGTGCCTTTGCAAATGCCACTCTGTTCTACAGACTTACTCTGAAGTTGATCCAATTGCACCCTTGGCAGCTGTCTTTCTTCTTTTTTATAAGATTTTTTCCTTGTCCTTTGACTTCCCAGGCTCATCCACGTGGTGAATTCAAAAGGTCAGCTTTTAAATTAGTGGCTGGGTGCTGATGGTCCGAAATACTGTTTAACTATAAACCTATTGGCATCTTGCTAGAAGTAGTGTTGAATAGTGTTGTTAATAGGGCTTGTTTACTTGTTGGTTAAAATCCAAATCGAGTCAGCTGAGACTCGAAGATGCAGTGAGTAATCTTCTAATTCAAGTAAGCTAATGGAGTGATGTCACCTCATTTTATTCTTTAAATGGCATTCTGTCTAGTTTCACTTTCACAGTGAAACACACACGCATAGTATATTGGGTACACACTGGAAGCACAAAGAGATGCCTCTCCTTATGTGAGTGGTGCCAGACATTGTGGTTTGGTTTATCCACATACTTGAGGAAAGATATGTTTAGGATTTTATGCACTTAAAACACATACGATCAACAGGGTGAATAAATTGTGATGTAACACCAGGACATACAGTCAGAGTCTGCAGAGAGAAAGCTAATCTCTCTGAAGAACTGGGGTTATAATCTCTAGTTATGTATTTTCAACCTATATAATTGCATTTATAGAAGTTCTACATTGAATACATCCCAACAAGGTTTGCTGTTAGACAAGAACAATTCATGTGTTTGCAAATCCTGGGATGTTTGTACAATTTTGTTAATTGTAAAACATTTCCAGGTTTGGTCAAAATTTTAAAAAAGGAAGAGTTAGCCTGATGAGCGGAATAGCAAGTGCTATGGTGTGATTCAGGGTGGAATGATTTGTCTAAATGTGAAAATGTGTAACAGTCCCAGATTTACAGACAGTATTTAACTGTAGCCACTTGATGCCAGGGAATATCTGAGACCTTGAATATTGTGGGAACATTAATGGGAATTCTGAGGCAGAAGCAAACAGACTATCTCTTACAAGGGTTTCTGGCCATTCTTGTATCTATCTCTGAAGGTGCAGGTGGTTTCCCTAATACCAGATATAGCCCCTGCTTGATGTCAGCTTTTCCCATGGTGGTTTTGTGTTGCACATCAGCACTACTGAGTACTGGAAAGTTCTTTGCTGGAAACCTAGCAACAGATTGCTTTCAGAAAGTCAGGTGACACCTACCTACTCCAGTGGAAAGAGCTTTCTCTATTCCTGTGAGTCTGGAGGGAGGGGGATTGCTGTCATACCACTACATCATGCATAGTCAATGATGTCATTCCTTATGGAGAAACCTGCTATTTCACATGGTCAAATTTTGCTTGCCTAATCAAACTCATCTTCAAGACTGATTCAATGAAAGGTTACAATGTTGAAGTTTTAATATAATATGAAACTCCAGTATGGGAAAAAAAATTACTCATTTTGTAGCAACGGGTCACAACTATGCCTGAATATGAAGTATTTTTTAAAAAATCTTCGTGATCTGCCTTGAAAATGGACCTGATGTATCTGAGCTTGCTATGTTGTAGTGCAGAAGCTGATAGCACCAAGCTTTATGACTTTAATGCACATACTAAAATCGCATATCACTTTGTGATAGTCTGCAACAGAGGTAAACCCTGTTTGTATGAAAAAAGAAGCTGAGCAAGGTATATAGCAGCAGGATTTCAGGACTGTTAAGGTTTAAGCACTCCTCCTATCATAAAGATGTAATTGATTACTTTTCTAGATTCACCTGAATAATTCAGTATTCTTCCTGGTTTTTGAGCAAGAAAATGTAGCTGAGGTACTCTGTTTTCAGCAGACCTCACATCTGCTTTGTGTTCAGACAGATTAGAATGAGAGCGAATTTTGTCCTTTGCATTTTATGAGGCAAGATGATGTACAGTGACAGTGCCACTTATGAGGTGACACACCTTTCCCTTGCACAGGGAAAGGTGCAAGTCACTGCATGCCAACATATCTGTTTAAAAAAAGGTGGTCCTTTCTCATCTGGGCTCCACTGATATGTCAGTGCTCAATGCCATGAGCAATAAACACGCTGCTCAGATGCAAAGCATGCTGTAGACGTCACTATTGAATCTGTTGTAACCATAACAGGGTCTCATAGTCATCCACTTCCAGGCCTGGGAACACCTGTTTGTATGTTCTGTGTCCTGTCCTAAGTTTAGCCAGAGTCTGAAAGCAAAAGGAGATTGCTGAGAAAGGCACAAAAACCTAACTGCTGTCCAATATTCACTCTTGGTAGTGGACGTGCTGAGTATGGGAGGTGCCCTGCCGAAGTCTTTCATGAAAGAACTTTGAACACTGAATGTAGATGTAATTTCACTTCTTATATGGATGAAGCAGGCAGCTTCCACACTCCCTAAATTCACTGAGGGTCATCATCTTTGTCTTTTCCAGGGTGGAACAGTGTATCTACCTTCCTTCCCTGATATGTTTCATGATCTCTCTTTCTCTTCCTTCTCATTTTTCTTGAAACTTTCTCCAACACATTACCCCCTTCCTGACTCCCCTTCCTTGACTGCTTAAGTATTCTGTCCGTCCTTTATCCAGCTGTATGACTTGGCTTACTCTACCCTGGCCTAGATTTGGCATTTCAACTTGTTGTCCTTGCAGAATATAAATAATAAAGTGTTGTCAATAGAAGACAAACATGGGACTCCTGTTTTTGTATGTGGAGGCTTTTGTTCATGTTTCCACCTGCTAGATATCACTTAGACATATCAAAATGCATCAGATAATTTCCTAGTATTACATTTCCTTGTCAACAAATGCAATAATCCCTGCAGGAAAATTATGTCATGATGAATGGGGGGGAAGAGTCCTCTGTAATCTTCATGGGAGGACAGTGTGCCATTCCTTAGCTTCTCTTTAATGTCTCAGAGACATGTCCATCTCACTGCTTAGCAGTGTTTAATTCTTACTTTGTGTTTCCTTTTTATATGCCAATAATTATACGTCCCCCCTGTGAGATCTTATGAGATGGTTCCAGAAGGAGTTTAAGAATATCAGCTTCTTAGGCAATCCACAAAGCCTAACATGAGGTTACATTTTCCAGGCTGCAAGCCTGAGTCAGGTGCTTGACGGAGGGTAACCAAATAGCATCTGCCAACCTAGAGAGCACTTTTGAAAAACAAAGGTGTTGTTAGAGTAAGCCCAGAGTTATTTGCACAAAATTGGGCTGCAATTCCACCTCTTGGCAGCAAGCCTTGGAGCTGTGAAGAGCCTACATGAGGTCTAATGAAAGAACAGGGCAAATAAAAAGTATACTTGTATTTTTTATAATTTCATTTCATAGATGAGGAAAGAACATTTTTCCAGAAGACCCTCAAATCTGAAGATGAGATTTGAATTTTGGTAGTGATTTCTCAGTGGCAGTGTGTGCGTGATAAGCTCAGGATGAAGACTGTCTACATTAGGAAAAGACAAATCCATTGTGAAGAGGGAGATGGAAGCCCCCTACTTAAACAGGTTCAGCTAGAAATAAATTATGTGCTCCCTGGACTGCAGGCTGGAAAGGAGAGTGCTGCCTGGAGGTATCACCAAAGTGGAGCAAGAAGAGCTCCAGGAATAGATGAGGGTAAACACAGTGCCTCTTCCCTTCAACCATGTCTCCTGCTTTCTCCTATTTCCTACTCCACTCAACATTCTGGAAGAGCAATGCAAGTACTGCCAGTGTTATGGTCAGAGAAAAGAAAGCATAGATTAAAAAATTTGATAAAGTCTCTCCGTGTTTACTACTCCAAAATTTTAAAGTAACACTAATCTCTCTTTCCTGCTAACAAAATGTCTGTATTGATCAGCAGAGACTAAGACCTTGCCTTTCACAGAATGCCATCCTGTGGATCAAAGTGATGGGGAGGACAGTCATGTCACGGTGACAGTGGGCCCATTTCTGTGCCTACCTGACAAACAATTGCTTTATTGTAATCTGGGGACTGTAGAAACACAAGTGCCTTCCTAATCATCTCATCAGATATAGTGTATTGCAGCAAGAGCTGAAAATAAGGTCATGCACAGTGACTCGGAAGTCATGATCAGGGTAAGCAAACATTAGAGAGGAAAGGGAGAAGACTGGGGCTGCTGCACAAGCTGGCAGAGAAAGTGTTAGACATAAGGGCTATATGAATATGACATGCACATGCCATTAAGGATAGAGGAAGCTTAGAATAGACAAGATACCAAGGAGGACAGAAGCAAGATGTTAGATAACAAGTTATTAAATGTCAAGTGAATGAAAGTATCTTCTACACCAGGTCAGGTGAGTGCTAAGAAATCTGCCTGTGTCAGCAAAAAGGGTAAGAACTTACAGCTGCTCTTGAAAAGCAGTTGCATGAGGTTGAACAAGATGACTGTATTGCCTGGACATTTAGAACAAGAGACATGGTTTGCATGATGTGATGGCTACAATGCCTTTCTGAGGCACATTTAGGCCATATGAACAATAAACAGGGAAAACTCCCCAAAGCGCCCCTGTCCATGGTAGGGGATTGGGAATATTGGAACTTCTTGGTCTTTAAAATCCTTTACAACCCAAACCATTCAATTCTATGATTCTAAAACCTTGGAGTGTGTTACTGAAATTGCAGAATAGGAAATCAATATAGTCAGACTATTGACTTGAATGACTTCTGTAACAGAAGAAAACTTGTCAAAAGGCAAAGCTGATGTGAAATGTAGTGTGTGAGTGTAGTCTGAGGAAAAATGGGTGGTAAAATACCATGTCTCCCCTACGGCAAAATACAGCCAAGGGCATGATTACCTCTAGGCTCACCTTCCTGCTCACTAGAACTTAGAATATGTTGTTTTTTCATTCATCTTTACCTGTTCTCTAACAACAAAGATGTAGTGTTCTGATATTCCCTCAAAAAGCCTGCATTACCATGGTAAGCTCATGGATAACCAACACCCCTCACCATATAATTGGTTCTTCTTTTCCTAAAGAAATGTTCTAAAAGGGAAGGCAGTTGATCCCAATTTGATTTGACACAATGATCTTAGAGGTCTTTTCCAATCTTTAGGATTCTAGGATTCTAAGATTTTATTAATCCATTTGAAAACACTGATTTGCTACCTATGAATTTGTTTTTGGAAGACCTCAAGAATCAGAAAAATCACATTTACACTTTTGAGCTACAGAGAAGTCAAAGTCATAGAAAGGTTCACTAACAGTTCTTAAATTAACTTGAACAAGAAGTTCCTCTGGTTATCCTAAACTTGTCACCTCTTGGGAACTGTTCTTTGAGAAGTGGGCAAGGTGAAGAATTGATTAAGGATCTCCACTCTGCACAAGATTTAAGCAAGAATTTAACTTTGATAATAATTCACAGCAGACTGCAGGTGCTGTATTAAATTTGTTTTTCTTTCCTCCATTTCATCAACTCCCTTTTTTAGGAATTATGCAGGGAGGGGCTTTCTTCAGGAAAGGGTTCTCTTGGTGACATGTTTGCAGGGACAAATGTAGAGAATCACACATTTTTAAAATATTGCCTCCATGATAAGTATAATACACTGTTCTATCAAACCAATGGAAACAATTTTCCCATATTTCAAAGTGGCTCTGGGAGTTCAAAGTATCACTTGGCCACCATCAACTTTTATTATTTGATCTGACTCTTAAAACACTGGCAGTTGCAATTAGTCAATATATGTATCCAGAAAGACAAGCATCAATAATGTCAGCCAAAAGAGATATGTGAGTAGCTTCTGTATATAGATGACATTTGTTAATACTGTGGAGACTGAGATGAATAGCTGTGTGTGAGCAGGATCTTCATGTCTGCCTAAGAACACCTTAATGACAGTTTGGCCATCTACACTGGTAGACATTTTTAAATATTTCAGGAAGCCACAATCAGTGCTCTGCTTAATTCACTCAGCAGACTCAGTCTATTTAAACTCTTGCTATAGGAAAGACAAAAGAAAGCAGGAAAAATCTCATCAGTGTCAGGAAATAGCAGCTGGACCAAAACCACTCAGGTAAACTGGCAATAGAAAGTGAGAAAAATGAGACCCAAATGCAACAGGAATGGATTTTTAAAAATTGTACAAAACTCTCTGACTCAATTGAACCCTCCATGTTTGAAATTATTTAGCATCTCAATTCAAATGCTTTATGTAGTGGCTGTAGTATTTAAGGGAGAATTAATCTTAGTTGGGAAGAAAGGATAATGTGGGCCCGTTGCTAAATGGAGGGGAGACCCCGGTAACAAGGATGCTGAGTAGCAATTACTGACTCCTTCTATGCATCCATCTTCACTGGCAAGACCAGTCCTCAGGCATCTCTGACCAGGGAACCAGAGTAAAGGGATGTTGGAAGGAAGACTTTCCCTTGGTCAAGAAGGATTGGTTTGGAGAACATCTAGATAAACTTTGTACCCACAAGTCCATGGGACCTGATGGGATTCATCCACGAGTGCTGAGAGAGCTGGCAGACTATAGCCAGGCCATTCACAATCATCTTTGAAGAGTCACAGAGCTCAGGAGAGGTGCTTGAGGACTGGAAGAAAGAAAATGTAATCCCAGTCTTCAAAAAGGGCAAGGAGGATGATCCAGAGAACTACTGACCCATCAGCCTCACCTCAATCCTTGGAAAGGTGACAGAGCGCCTCGTTCTAAAGGCCATCTCTATCCATATGGAGGACAAGAAGTTGATCAGGAGTAGTCAGCATTGGTTTACTAAAGGAAAATCCTGCTTGACCAACCTGATTGCCTTCTGTGATGTGGTAGCTACCCGGATGGATGAGGGGAGAGCAGTGGATATTGTACCACGAGTTTAGCAAGGTTTTGACACTATCACATCATTCTTGTAGGCAAACCCAGGAAGTGTGTCCTGGATGAGTGGACAGTGAGGTGGATTGAGAACTGGCTGAACAGCAGGTCCCAGAGGGTCATTGTCAGTGGCACAGGGTCTGTTTGGAAGCCTGCCACTGGTGGTACCCCCACAGGTCAATACTGGGGCCAGTATTGTTTAACTTATCCATCAATTACTTGGATGAAGGGGAGATGCCTCCGCTGCAAATTCTCTGAAGACACAAACCTGGCATGGCCAATATTCCAGGGTGCTGTGCAGCCCTTCAGCAGGACCTCAACAGGCTGGAGAGATGGGCAGAGAGGAACTGCTGAGACTCAACAAAGACAAATGCAGGGTCCTGCACTTGGGGAACTATGACCCTGTGCTCCAGTACAGGNTGGAGGCTGACCTGCTGGGGAGAAGCTCTGAGGAGAAGGACCTGGGGATCCTGGTGGACAACAAGTTGCCCATGAGCCAGCAGTGTGTCCTTGTGGCAAAGAAGAAGGCCAATGGCATCCTGGGCTGCATTATGAAGAACATTCCTAGCAGGTCAAAGGAGGAACCTGCCCCTCTGCTCAGCCCTGGTGATACCACATCTGGAGTGCTGTGTCCAGTTCTGGACTTCTTAGAGATATGGAGAGAGATATGGAGCTCCTGGGGCTGGTCCAGCAGAGAGCTACAAAAGGGACTAGAACATCTGTCTTATGAGGAAAGGTTGAGAGAGTTGGGCCTGTTGAGTCTCTAGAACAGATGACTAAGAGGGGATATCATCAATGTCTATCAGTGTCTGAAGGGGGTGCCAAGAGGATGGAGCCAGGCTTTGCTGGGTGGTGCCAAGCAACAGGACAAGAGACAATAGGCAGAAACTAATACACAGGAAGTTCCACATCAATGTAAGGAAGAATTTCTTTACTGTGCAGGTGACTGTGAATAGGAACAAATTACCCAAGAGGTTATGGAGCCTTTCTCATTGGATGTATTCAAGAATCCAGTTCCATGTGCTCTGAGATGACTCTGCTTGAGCAGGGAGGTTGGACCAGATGATTTCTATGGTCCCTTCCAACCATACCCATCTATATACACTTTTGAAACTCTACATTCTATTCTATTAAAATATTTTATATAACTTGACTGAAACATACAGAGCTAAATATTTAAATCTTAGGATTCAACATCTCACCCATGAGGATGTAATTATAATCACAAACCAGGTCCAGCTCTGTCAGTCCTCTAACCACTGCTCCACTTGGTCACAGTCCCTTTGCCAACTGGACAGGTCACTTTGGCCTTGCCCAGAATTTTCTTGATCTTCTGTCTTGAGTGACAGCTGTTGGCACCCTGTAAGCATGGGAATTTGCTGGCATATTGTGGGTCAGACAGAGAAGATGATGGAGAAGAGTAGAAAAGCCAGGTGAGATTGTTAACTGAGAGTGAAGAGCATTGTAAAGAGAGAGAAAAAGGAGGAGGTTTTCCCACCAGACCTGTCCAAATAGTAACCAACCCATGAGCCATTTCCTGTCTGGACCATACTGATGAACCTGACTGCAGTGGCAAGTTGTTAAAGCACCCACACATGTGCTCACACTGAGCAATAAGTAAATTCAAGTGCCAACAGTCACAGCCATTCCTCTGTGGTGCCAAGTAGAAGGTAGGAATATCCCAGATAAGAAAAAAATTAAAATTACTTCCTTGAGGTTGTGGCTAGTGCTTTAGCCCTCAGATCCTTTCCCATCTGGCTCTGCCTGGGCTTAGTTAGCATGAGAACCACTGGGTGCAGCAGACATGGAGTCAGCTGCACATCACTGTGCCCTGAGCCCAAGATAGGGCTGGGAACACTGTGCTGAAGTGTCTGACATAGATCTGCCTCAGCATCCTCCCATGAAGGGTAGCACACGTTGTCACACCTGAGATATCACCTGGAGTCTCTCTGCCCCTGCAGCATCACTAATACCCACAAAGAGTAAACTGGCCATGAGTAACAGATGCTATTAACAGCAACAATCATTTGCAAAAGCACATTTTGGAGAGGAGAGGAGAGGAGAGGAGAGGAGACAGAAGGGATCAGTTTGCAGGACATCACCACCAGTCTCCTTGGTTCAGTGTTGTTGAACAACACAAATGTCAAGGTTAATGAAGGAACGTTACAGTGTCGATATAAAAATGCACGTTCATTTCTAAAGCTCTCTACAATTATCAAGACATCAATAACTACCATAGCCAGTTCACCCAGCCTAATATTTCCTGGCTGATTTCTTGGGTATACCTCAATATGTAGAAAAGACTTAAGAAGGGATTTCAAGGACAGTGAATGGTCTTCATTAATGGATTCAAGGAGGGTCTCTCAGGCTCTAGAGAAGTACAGTAAAGCCCAGAGAACTGTATGAGATTTTGACAGACATGATCTTGACCAGTGTCATTGGCCAAGCAGATAGAAATATGTATGATAACAGCAGAAACAAGTATAATGGCTATAAGAGTACTGCATTTGAGAAAGTCATCCAAATGTGCACAGATGTTTTTACTGACTTGTTTTTGACAAATAGAAAACACCTCCTTGTTAACCACCTAGTCTGTTGCTGTTTCAACTGGAAATAAACTTTCCCAACAAAAGAATAGCTCTGTGTAAACCAGATGCCCTGGTTTGTTATTGTCAGAAATTTTCCATCATACAACTACATCATGACACGGTGAGGAGCCTGGGTTATGGATTTCTACCATGAAAAAAATAATGGCATAATCTTCTCTTTAGCAATCATTATAGGAAGTCTTTGCTCAGAAAGAAGCCAGAAAATCCTGCTAAGTCTTCTCCATGAAGTAGATCAGCTGCTATCTGAATTATAGTAGTCCAAACTGATGAATTGCACATGGTGCTGACATTAAATCTTGGTGTGTCTAGCTCTTTTCTGGTTTTTAAATATGTCTACCCTCTGTTGGAGAGTCAGCATGTGTTGTCACAGGTCAGTTGCCTAATTTTAACCACTAGTGGGGCTTGCTTATCCTGGGCCAGAAATAGGAAGCCGAGTGATGGTCATATGTCTGACAAGGAGCCGGGCAATGGGCCAAAACACATTTGAGCTGGATGGAATTTCTTGCCACTGTGAAAATGCAGTGCTAAATCTTCCTCCCCCACTCTCCTCTTTACACACAAGTGGATCCCTCTAGTACAGTGAACTGTCACCCGAAACTAACAAGGAGGATGTGTCTCCCAGCAATCTGAGCTTAGGTCAAAAGTTCACCGCTTGCCAGCCCCCTATGCCAACTTGGACCAAGATTTCTGGAATGGTTAGAAAAGTATTTTAATGTAATTCACCTTGCTATGCTATTTCATTAATAACCTCTAAAAATGCGAAGAGTGCGGCCTCAAAATTCCTTGACATCCTCAGCATATGACTAATAATAATGAAACTTTCTTGCTGTTGGCAGAGCCACTCTGTGAACGCTCTGTTTTCCCTGGAGTTTTATGGAGCCTTTAGCAAATGGAGTACATTTGCCATGTCCATTTTTTACAGCACAGTAACTGCTGTTCAGCCAGGCTTGCCTGAGCCGGCTCTTTGTCCACCCCACTACACTGAACTTTCCTTTCTCCCTGCACTGTGCTGTTTTTCTCACCAGAATATCTTTTACAGGCATAATTTGGACGTGCGTGAAATACTCTTTAACATGTTACTTCTTTCTTATTTTCTCTATATTAGTTCTGAGTCCAGCCTCTCACTCTCTTCCAAAATATGTCATCCATGCAAAGCATGGAGTTGTTACCAGCCAGAGACTCTGTGCGCTGAGTGAAAAGGGCTCTGTCCTCAGACTGGGACAGACCGTGTCTGACATGCCATTATATAACATGAAACCAATGTATACAAGACTGTCTTTAAGAATACATTTTGCAGAGATCCCTATCTCTATATCTTGCTTTAAACATTTTTTTCTAAAATAGCCTTTGGGGAGCCAGTGGATGAGACTGCACACTGGGGGTAAATCCAGGGCTACATGATTATTTTCAAGTCATGTCTGCAGCCAGGACTTCATAAAGCATGGGATGGTATCTAGAATTAAATTAAATCAGATTAATTTTTTTTCTCTTTGCTCCTGATTTTGCCCCAATGGCAAAAGCAGAGCAAAGAGTCAAAATGCTTTTATTCTCAACACCTCCAAAATAGTAATGAAAGAGAAATCTCCTCCTCATCATATTTTTAAAAGCCTGTAGCAAAGGCACAATTATGGCCCATACAGTGTACAGTGTACTCCCTATCAATCCTTGATAGGTTTGTCTCCACTGCATATCCAAATCTAGCAGGATCATGTTCCACAGCTTCCAGATGACACATGAATGTTTGGAGATGCCATGCTAGATGACTGGAATAGATCCTTTAGCCTACTGAACTTTGGACTTGGGAGGTTTACAAAAACATAGTTTTTCTTTGGATCTGATGGTTTTCCCACCATGAGAAGCAGTTGAGACCAAATCAAGACTTCTAGCATAAACCATGAGAGGTTGTAATCCAAACATATTCTCTCCAGTAAGCTTAGCCAGAGGAACAGCTCCCTGAGGGCTGTCCCATGCTATGACCAATTGCCCAGCCACTCTATTTTGCATGCAGAGATCTGTTCATACCACACTCACACCACACCAGAGGCAAACAGGCAAGTTCAGAAAAGTGTAGAAAGGACAAGTGACTGAAAATTATTTTTATAGCTGGATGACCTTCCACTGCATTAATTATCCCTTTCCCAATTAATCCTACTTCTTTCCTAACCCAGTTCTGTGACTGTCTCAGTCAACAGTTCATTTTTAGATTAACGTTGTGCCATATGCACTGAGTTTATTTCCAAAAAATTCACACACTAAGAGATATAATCTTCTAGCGCAGGTGAGACTGATCAGTGAAAGAATTTTCTAGAGGTGAAATGAGAATGGAGTATCTTTTCCACAATATTTCCATATTTGCTCAGTATTTTCCTATTTGTTCAAAAATTTGGCTCAGGAAAAAAAATCAAAACATTCCAACCTGCTCTAGAGGTAAACAAAAACTAAAGAAAGAGAAAAAATATTTATCACAACAGATCAATAACATTTTAAAGTCCAGAATATTAATGAACAGATGCAAATATTTCTAGCCCCAGTTGCCTTGGATCTTGTAATAACAAAAAATTAGATTTTGGGAATGAATTTTTTATGGCATAGACATCTGATTTGATTTGTAGAAAGCAGACAGAGACTAGGTTTCCTTTGAAGTATGAGTCACTGTTACACTTCCACCAGACATTGCCACATGAACGTGAGCAGTGCTTTTGAGTTTTTCCACACAGGTTTTGGCCAAAGTCTCCAATCATGCAGTTGTATGTGGTGCAAGAATAGTTGCAGTCTGAGGGGATTAGAAGTGTTCCCTTGTGGGGGTTTTCTGAGAACACCTACTTTCCATAACCTCTAGAAGAGAAAGACCTGGGCATCCTCTGGTTTCAGAGAAGCTTCAACTGCTGGCCTGGCCACACTCTTCATGCTGAGGCAGTTCTTCAACTGAATGCTATGTTTTACAACTTTTTAAGAAAAGCAGCCTTTCCCAGTTTTTAGTGAATAATTTTATAGTTTCTGAAAATCTTCAGTCTTTCATTATGGTTGTCAAAAAAGGAGAAAGGATATTTGCATGTCTATCTATCTATCTATCTATCTATCTATCCATCCATCTATTATTATGTTTGCATATACACGTCTGTGCATGTATATTGGCACACATGAACATTCATGCACTTCTAACCACTTTTGCTGCCTCCTTCACAATGAACATTTGTGACATCATGTCAGACTATGTTTATCTGGGGTTATATCCCATGTGACTGATATACCAGTGGTGTGCTGTTCTGAGCAGCCACAAGCCCCATTTACCCAGAAAAGCCAAATGTACATGTATTGTATGCAAGCTGATCAGTGGAAAGTAGTCAATAGATGCAAACTACTCAGTAAAAACAGTCTTTTTAAAAAGCTGTGCATATAACAAGTGTTTCTTTAGTCTCATTCTTACTGCACTTGCTGTTGGCCCATTGTGCCAACCCTCAATCAGCATGCTTCTGGAAACTTCTGCTCATCTGAAAACCAAGGATATTCCTGCACTCATTTTCTTCTCCCTTTCTTGCCTATAGCAAAGCATTTCCTTGTTTCCAACACTTGTTGCTCACTGGGGGTCAGCGAGTCTGTGAAGCTGGAAACCTCAGTGCACACAGGAGCAGGCTGTTAGAAGTATTTTTCACACCTCAACAAGACCTGGGCTGTGTAGTTTTACATAGCATGGTGTGAAAAAAGGTTGTAACAGCCAGCTGGCCATCCTGGCCATCCAGGAATGCTGCTTATGCAGGGCTGAGATGAGGGTGCAGCTTCCTAGGAAAATGTCCAAATCCAAACTGGGCCTGCAGAAGTGAAGGACACCTGCTGAAGGCACACGCAGAGTGAAGTCTCACCACAGAAACTGAAGGAACTACACTGGGATTGCCAGCTGGCTCCAGCAAAAAGGGTGGAAAGGAGGACTCTGGCAGAGAAGAGAGACATAAGCTGAAAGTTCCGCCCTGTGACAGAAGGATCATCACTAGAAAGCAACAGCATCAAGGAAATCTCTATCAAAACTATCAAATACAACAGAACTGGCAATCAGTTATAGTGCTTACAGTAATCACCATGTGATAGGGATTTTTAAAAGTGTTCCAAAAGTTCCAAA
The DNA here is from genome assembly GCA_013186435.1 of Turdus rufiventris. Taxonomy (NCBI): domain Eukaryota; kingdom Metazoa; phylum Chordata; class Aves; order Passeriformes; family Turdidae; genus Turdus; species Turdus rufiventris. Next base: position 1,280,551 of record PYHW01010093.1, read on the forward strand.
TACAGGTAGATTTTCAGTCCTTCTTGAAAATGAATTTTTAAAAAAATGAGAGAAAAGTATTGACTCAGTAAGGCTATAGGAAATTAGTCTTTTAGGATTTGATCAAGTGTTTCTACAAAAAGACAACAGCAACCTGTCAACATCATGAGTCTCTCAAGGAGTCTGGAGGTGAATTTTGTCCATGAAACTGCTGCATATTAGCTTTCAGGCTACCCAATGCCCCCAAAAGACAAAGTGCTCTTTCCAGTCCTTGGTTTAGAAGTTCCCTCATCATACCCCTTAGATCTGAAGGTTTGGCTTATAAATATTAGTTACTCAGCCTTCTCTTTCCATGATATCAGTCTCAAATTTTCTCTGCTTAGGTATTTGATAATTTGAGAAATTTGTATAATGAGCTAGTAGGTAGGTAGGTAGATACTAAATAGATAACCAATCTTGGTAGGAATAGTATAGCAGACATGTAAACTACATCTTTCAAAACACTTGGAGCTCTTCAGTGTGAAAAACACTATATATATTTTGGGCATATTTTCCCACATGCTTTAAATATTTTTTATTCTTTCTTAAAAGCAAAAGTATTGATTCTTTCTTGATAAAGAAACTTGTAACCGATTTGCATTTTAGGACAAATTGTGAGTACAGAAGAACACAGTTGAAGAAAAAAATGTGTTGGTAAAGAGATAATTGACTTTTTACTAAGCCAGTGAGGATGGTAATTTTTTTCTGCTCAGTGTTTCATGTATGTGTGAAATCACTACTTTAGCATGTGCTCTCTGAGATGCAGAAGAAAATATAGCTCTGGCTAAAGCACATATAACTAGTTGGATAAAAACACTCAGTGTCAGGTTGCCCTGAATACCCTTTGGAAAATTCATTTTACCCTTGTGCCAGCTTTCTCTCATCTATGCAAAAGCTGTGAGGCAGCATTACTGATTCAGGAGATTAGCACATACAATTCATGGAGTGGGAGTCATCTTGCTTTTCTCAAATAAGAGGAACATACAGAAGGGTGCCGCAAGACAGCTGCTTTTAGGATCCTGGTGGAAAGATCCCTGAGCAGGGCAAACTGGAGAACAAGGAACTGATGGACCCTATTTCTCTGGGGCAACTGACTTTTGACAATGTGCCAGGGCAATGCACAAAAGTAACATGAGAGAGAACTTGCAACCTACTTCTAAAGTTCCAATAAAGAGCAGGACACCAATTTCAACCTGGCTGCAAACAGAAAAGAAGCAGTGTGACCATGATTCTGCACATGCAGGATGCAGGCAAGAGAGAACATTGGAGCAAATAGGTTATATGACACCTTTCCTGACACTGGCTTCAAACACTGTAAACTGTACTTGCAGGTCGTTGGAGCAAGGCACCTGGTGAGTTTTGCTGAATGATAAAATTTGTTCTCCACCATGAGAACACACTCACCTGGGAAAGAGCACAACACACAGTAATCAATGTGTGGTTTCCCCCGGAGCACGGCAGCAAGCTGTGCTCCATGTGGGAAGAGGCAGGAGCGGGGTGTCCCATGCGGCAGGAATGGGAGGACTGTGGAATTTGCTTGGTGCTGGAAGGCGAGAGACTGAAATATGGTTAGGCACGTGCCGGCTGGAGCGACACACTGAAAGACAAACTTCTGTCCTTGGGCATGCAGGGGGCTGGGACAAAGCACACAGCATGAGGGAGAGGAAAGAGCGGTAGGGGGGGTACCTGGGTATCCTGATCTTCCTCTGGAGCATGGAGTTGATGGCAGGCTTTCCCCAACAGCTTCTTCTGGAGGGTTTCTGATTTCCCTGGAAATCACCCTCAGTCCCTGCTTCAGCTGCCTGGCAAACCTGCCTGCTCCAGGAAGGTGCACAAGGGCTCCTGAGGGCAGCAGCATCCCTGCACAGTAAAGCCAGTAAAGCCAGGTCCCAGTCTATTCCCAGGCTGGAAGTATGAAACAAATCAGGACAAGACACACAGAGACTGGTAAAATTGTCCCTATGGTCAGCGATAGACAGTATAGCAAAAATGGATGCCTTAAGAGTGGGCAAGCCAGTTTATTTAATGGAGCAGCTGTATGATTTCAACAGACAGGGATGTGAACTACCTTCCTGTTTCCCTCTGCATTTGGCCAACTCTCCTTTGCAATAAACTATGTCCCTTCTCACCAGAGAACTGTCTGTATCAATTTCTGAAAAATATAATTCATAAATTATGCCAAATTCCAAGGCTTAATGAGTCCTGCCTATCAATTTCATGTGAAGCAGCAACTCAAAGTATGGGCTAAACCATGTGCTTGGCTCTTACTAGCTATATACAGAACCTCGACAAAAACTAGAAGGTAATTTTTAAAGTTTTCCTCAATTGGCTTATCTTTCTGAAATTAATATTGTGTTCTGATACCCTGCTGTAAAAACTGGATCTGCTTTTCAAAACCTTGATTTGTTAGAATAGTATTTCCATCAATTTAACTCAGTTGACAAGAAGTTCTTTAATGCACACAAACCCTCTTTGGCAGAGGTATGAGAATGGCTTGCTTTCTCTAAGCTCATGGCTCTTACCTCCTGTGCCAGCTCACTGACTGATTCATAGGTACGTGTAAAACCCTTTACTGTTCAGGGAAGTGCCCACCTTCAGCATGAGAAGAGATTCTTCTTTAAAATATACGACCATCCTGAATGAAGATCCCAGCGCATGAGCCGTGATATGAGCACTATGATTTGCCTTTGAGGGTGTGTGCTTTTTGCATGGGATTTCATTCATCCTTACTCTAATAATTTTGTGTACAAGCAAGGGCATGGGTCACAAAACACATGTTCTCAATAGAGTCTGGAGCATTGTTATTACAAATAAATCATCTGCATACTAATATCTTCTCTTTCCATATTAAAAGAGGTTACACAGATTACTAATAAAAATTGTATTACACAGATACCAATACAAAACTAAGTCAGAATTCCCATATGGGCTACAATTTTGCTATGCATACACCATTTTCCAGTGGACTGGACTGCAACATATAGACATTATGAAAATCAAATGGTGTATTATTTTGTCCCCTTCTCCTTCACATAGGCCATATTTGTAGTGTCCATACATTTGTTCGTTCTTTTCTTATTGTCTTCCACTCTCCTTCTTGCTTGTTTTTCCAGCCTTATTTCTGAAGATGGAGTTGGATTTTGCAGCTGTGAGGACTAATTTCTCTATAAATATAGCCATAAAAAAATTAAATGCAGGCTGTGTTCAGTTTCATAAAGTCAGGATATTTTCCAGGCCCTGAAATCACCCTTATTTACACTTAACCCAGGAGCTACATTATTTGGTGTAATTCCAGGCAATGAGAACACAATTCCCTGTAGCATGGCTCCACCTCCAGTATTTTGTTATGAATTTTATTTTAATTTTATTTTTTCAATTTTGTTGCTTAAAATATACTGTTACCATTTTCTAGTGTCATTCTCTCAAAGCTTAGCCAAATACACACTGAATAAAACAGAAGTGAACCAGTGAGTTCCTTCTGTATGATATAATATTGCCCACTATGAGTAATTAAAGTTTCTGTTTGAGGAATGCTTAACCATGAAAGTAAATGAGAGCCTTTATTTTCCTCACCCCAGCTTCATACTGTTGGCAGTGAAGTCTGTACAGACATTAAAAGACACATAAGTTACCTGTTTGTGCTCTGCTGAAAATCTGATTTTTGTTTTGTTTCCTTGCATCAAGCCACTTACTCTCTCAAGCTGCAGTCTTCCTCTGCCACCTACCTTCCTCTGTCTGAAATATTATCTAAAAGAGTGGAAAGATGCTTCTAAAATGAAAGCATTTGCAGGAATTAAAGCCTTTGCAAAAAGCAACTGTCTTTTTCAAAACAAAGTGCCCAAACATATCACTGTGCAATCAAAATCACTGAGACTGGACATTGCAGAGGATCTATATATCACAATTACATCAGGAATTTAGTGCCTGTATTAATAGGGCTGGTGCTTAAGAAACCTCATAAGAGTGCAGACACAACCTTTTTCTGCTTCCACATGAAAGCAATTAAAAAAAGAAAAAAAACCATACAACATAAATTCCACCCCCCAATCCCTATTTTGTGCATGGAGGTGATTGTTAAGGAAAATTTTCACTGAAATTACCTTCCTGCTCTTAACACAGAAAAAATATGTAGGGTAGGTATTATACACAAATAGAAAAAATATATACCTTGGTGAATGAATCTCAGAACTAGCCAGGTTCATCTTCTGGTCCTCATCAGTGCTGAGAGGGGGAAAGAGGTGCACACTGATTCAGCTCAGATCTGAATGTGCCAAAACACCTGCATCAGAAAAGCTGCTGCCTCTGCCTCTGAGGGCTAAACTGAGTCTGTTCCAATGCTGTCTTGGGAAAAAACTTCCACGAACTTTCCTATTGCAAAATCAAACCTTGAAGTCAATGCATTCAGCGTGTTCTCACGCATGTGAATGTATTCCCTCATGACAGCTCTGGATTTCCCTTCCCACCCTGCATAATGATCTCTTCATCTGCCGCCATCAGTAGAGGAGAGACAGGTGATGCCTCTGGCCCGTCAGGGCTGGGCAGGACGGGTGAGTGACACACGCCAGATGCTGCACCCTGAGCTGGGCTGCAGCTCCCCTGGAAATACATCATGGAGTAAAAATCACCACGTACATTCCAGCTGCTGCACAGCATGTCACTGGAGCAGACGTGCTGTCACATGTACAAATGCACACCAAACAGTATCCGTGCATGTGGTTAACTAGCAGCTAACAGTTACTTCTTTGAGGTGTAGGGGAAGAAAAGGAAAAGGGGAAAAAAAAATCATACTTTTAAAGGAAGATCAAAATTAACTATACAAGCTCTCTGAGATTGAAACACAGGTTTTTCAGGACAGCAAAGGAGACAGTGAAGCCAGTGACATGTGTCCCCTGACTTTTACTCTGTGTTACTATATTCATAATGCTGATTTTTATCTTTAATGTTAGCTAATTCAGTATCCACAAAAACTACAAGCCAGAAGCTCTTGAGCCTAAAATTTTCTGCATTAACACAGACCCAGAGGCTGGACCTCAAAAACATCCCTGAGAACACCATGGTAACAGTTGCCAAGCCCTAAAAACACAAAAAGCTTTTAGGGATGTGGAGCGCAAAGACTGACGAGATAAGAAAGAGAAACAGCATTATCTATCTTAATTCATTTCAGCCAAATTTGACCCATGTAAACTCACAAATAGTGCATTCAGCTATAAGTTAAGCATGTGCTGAGTCCTATAGGCAGACTGAGGCACTAGAGAGTAAAGCAGAAAGCAGGAATAGGAAGACTAGTGAAACTGAATTTATCATCTTTTGCAGGAGGCACAGCACAATATAAGTGATACACACAGCGAATAGACAAAAAAATACAAGAAGCAAGTCAACACACAGTCTTCAGTATTTAGAAATACGACTACTGCCACACAGGAGTATAGTACATGAACGCTGTATAGGAATATTTGTATTAGTTTGTTTGTGGACTGTGCAAGATGATCATCAGTAACTTGAAAGTTGATATGAAATCACACCAATAAATTTAGCAGGTGACATAGTAACAAGAAGACTGGTGAGTAAAGTGAGAATTGGGGCATTTGGCAATACCCAAGTCCATTGCTGAGTCTCTTGGCATTCTCAAGAACTAACAGCACATGAATGGAGTTGTTTGAAGAGTTGCACATCTACAAACAAGGAAGACAAGTGAGGGAAAATGTCTTAGAAAGGATGATTGCACTAGGCATCATGAGCAAGTGCCACGGGCTCACATGGGATCATCACAGTTTTCAGACTAGTTAGTTGCAATCTTAGTCAGTTATGTAAGTTTAGAAGAAATTCCAGGATGTTCCCAATACTATCAGCTCCTCACCACCAAGCAGTCTATGTCTTTTATGTACTTGTAGTATCAAAACTGAAAATACAGTGGTCATCACAATGGTGGAGAGTACATCACTATGATGTCTTCAAAATTGTGTTATGGCAAATAAACCCAACAGTTATAAGCATCAGTTGCAAAGAAGGTATTTTACTTTGTGTATACCTTCAGCAAGAGAAGTGTTAGGAAAAGTAAATTCTTGGCTCAATGTTTTTAAAACAATGTTGAAAAATTGCATAGGTTTCAAATAAATGGTACAAAAACTATTAGAGGAATTGTAGTAGAAAGTTAAGGAGCTCCATCTATTTTGGCAGGAAAAAATATTATATGGAATAAAATCAATTTCATAAGAGAAAATATTACGTACAAAAGGACTGTTTAGATAAGTGAACTAAGGCATTACATGAACCAACAGCTGAAGGTTGAAGCCAAGCCAAGCCAAGCTAAAAGAGAAAAACAGGGAAGGCTATTAAGCAGAGCAGCAAAAGGCTGCAGAGAGGGCTGGATTCTCCACCCATCTCATGGTATCTTCTGTTTGGGAAAGCATGCCTTACTGGAAACAGTGAAAGTCTCCCTGAGTTTCTAAAGAAGTATATTGCAAACAGCAAGAATGAGATATGTGGTATGATTGAAAAACCAGAAATGTCCCTTCCAGATGATAAATACTTAATCCTTTAATTGAATGTGATACTTACTTAGTGCTCAAACCTTCACACATCAGGAGCTGGCAGGCTAGCACTGGATGTAGCATGTCCAGGGAAGGTGAGCAGCAAATGTGGCCAGTGTGATGCCATGTCTTTGTCCCAGTCTTTCTGAATGTTGATGTTTTGTTCCATGATCTGTTTGCTTGTCTGGTGAACCATTTGCAATAGTAACTAATTCTTGTTTTGTAAAAAGTTTCTGCTTAATTAGAAGATAACACTGGCTAGCTTTATAGGAATGTTTTCTGAGTCAAATTGTAACTTTCTGCATCTCGCTGTTTATCAGAACCTATCATTCTTTATTCCTAACAAGATTTTCTTTTCATATTACTGCTGTGAAATATTTCCAAGTGGATGGCTTAGGAGTAGGCCATGCCAGTGCTATGATAGTACACAGCCAGTTGTTAACCCATGTCCTTTTATATATGTGTTTTCCTTTACTGCTGTCTTAATTTTTGCTCTGAGGTGACTCTTTCCAAGTTTTTGTAATTCCTTATGTGGCTCAATCCACCTAAAAGTCTTTGGTTAAGACCAAGGAAGACTGTTTTATATAATTGTAAATACACAGTGAGATCATTAGTGAATATAGTTTCTGACTCATGGTTTTCAGGATAATTTCCTATACCAGGACTAACTTCACAGATGCACCAGAGAGACAAAATACTGCCAGTATTTTTGCATGAATGTTTGTATTGCTCTGCATTAAGACACTGAAGTTTACTTGTGCCTTACAATGCACAGTTTTACAGTCAAATTATTGTCAGTGAAAGAAACCTAATTCCTACCAAGCCACATCAGACCCGATTCCCCTAGCACACACTTAAGTGTGAGGTAAAACCCCTGAACCCAGCTCTGAAGGAGAGATTCTCCAGGGTACACAAGCTAGACCATCTGCCACAGCACCCAGTCACACATGGTGCTGTTACACTTTGGGTTTTTCCACACAAGTGAATGCTCAGCCTTGGCCAGTGTCAGGTCCTACCTTTGCTATGGCACAGAGTCCTGGTGAAGGGCTGGTTGGAGGAGCAGGATGGCATGCTGTGTCTTTGGAGCAGGTGTTCATTGGACTTATCCTCTGAGAAATGGGCTTTTTTGCTACTCTGCCCAGCACACCATTACCTTTGAAACAAGCATAATTCTGTGTGTGCTGGGAAAGCTCCCTACCCCTCACAAGCAGGGACACAGAGGAGAAGTGAGATCCCGTTGTCCCAAGTGAGATCCCTCAGTCTCTCAGTGTGAGGAGGGAAGGTTCTTTAGCTCAGTTTTAATTTGGATACCAGCCACAGAGTGAGTCCTCCCCCCTACTGTGACTATTTGCTTACTGTTCATGAGAAATAAAATTACAGAGTATAAATTAAATTTCTTATTGTAAAGCTTATACTCAGAGATGATCCCCTCATTTTCTTCATCACCAATGCAAAATTGGCTCTGATGAGGGAAGGAGCAACACTGGGGCAGAACCCACAGCCACGGTGTTTCAGGCTGCACTGCAGTATGAAAAATGAATTTCCCAAACTAGAATAGGGAGAATGAAATCTGTTTAAATATGAATTTTAAACTTTGCACCTGGTGCAGAAAACATTGAAGGCACTGAAATATGATTTTGGTGAATGACAGGTATTCAAAACAATTTCTAGCACTTGGAATACAAAAATTGCATTTTGAAAAGAACAAAATAGAGTCGATGTTGAGTTTTAAATATGAGGTTTTTCTGCTAAAATTAGTTAAAATATTTCTAGGTCTTCAAAATTCAAAGTGTTCATTGTTTGCAGATTTTGCCCAATACGTTTGTAACCAATCAGCATTTGAAAAAGAAGTAAAATTCGTTCTCTTGTATTTTGTAATTTTTTTTCTACACTTTCTACAGGTGCTTAGAACAAAACAAGATGGGTCTTTTCTCACAGTAGTTGTGACCCGTACCATGAAACTGAACATGTAAAAGATTTGATATTGAAATGAAAATTAAATCTCTGTTAAAAAATAATCTGCCTCCTATGCAACTCCTTTAAAATGAGCAGTGACGATACATTCAACTATTTACAACTTTGCGTGTCGTACTCAGCAGAAATCCAGGGAGTAAATCCAGTTTACCTTCACGATAATTTGTTGTTTTGCGTGACTTTGCCCTCGGCGTTGTTTTAGTTTCTATTAAATGCAAAAGCATTGCTGTTCCCGGGATTCGTAATGATTCGAAAGTTTCTGGGGAGATTCCTCCTCGGGAGCAACTGGTTTTTCCTCCTTCGGTTTATCAGACCTCTCAACTCCTGTGCCTTTGGTGGTGGCATATTCCGGCGGACGCCGGACTCGGTGGGATTTGGATGGGGTCGCCCAGATCCCTGACTTTCCCGGAGCTCCACTTCGCCCGGGCCAGGAGCAGGGGGCTGCAGGGGCATCCTCCCCGGGGGCAGCACCCGGCACAGGTGGAACACGCGGAATGTGATGAAATAAATGAAATTAAATGAAACGGAGGGGGAGATGGGTTGACTCGCTGGGTAAGCCCCCATCTTCCGTCGAGCCCCGGTTCCCCCCGCACCTCGCCAGCCTCCTGCGTGGCCGGAGCTCCCCCTGCGCCTCCCGCCCCGCTGCTCCAGGGCAGTCCCGGCTGCGGAACGGGGGTCTCCTCCCTGCTCCCTCCGCCTCTGCCACACCGGGCCCGGGGCTGAATTCCCCCAGCAGCCGGGGTGCCCCTGCGGGAGGGAGCCACGCTATAGGAAGGGCGGAAGGTAGGGAAAGAAGGCAGGGAGGGGGTGCCAGCACAGCCCAGCGCGGCCTCATCCCCACTCACTCCTCCCACCAGTGCGTGGTGCCTCTTAACCCCCGGGAACCTCCCTCCCCCAAAGCATTACTCCACTTTGCAGAACACGAGTTGATGAGAAAAAAAATACTTCTCGGCCGCGGCCAGCCATGAGCTGTTTGGATGTTATGTACCAAGTCTACGGTCCTCCCCAGCCGTACTTCGCAGCAGCCTACAGCCCCTACCACCAGGTACGAGCAGGGGACAGCGGTGAAGAGGCAGAAGGTGGGAGGGGTATCGTCTGGAGGATGGCCGTCTGGGGCCTCACCAAAGGGAAAAAGGGAAAAGGAGAAGGGGAGGGGAAAGGGGGGGCTGGAGGGGGGGAGATCTGGGCGCCTGCGATGGTGAGCGGAGCAGAGCCGCATCCCACCTTGGCGCGGAGCTCGGCAGGGTACGTACCCCGGCGGCAAACGACGGGCTACGGGATGTCTTGGGAGAGAGGGAGCGATTTTAACCCTCGGGAGGACTTTTAAAGGGGTTGTTTGCTTGTTTGTTTGTTTTGAAATGTTTGCTTGTTTGTTTTCTCTACCGGGACGGGCTACTTCCGAGCGCGGCGGTTCGGGGTAGCGATGTGTGTGGGGACCGTCGGGAGCTGCGAGACCGGGCTTCCCGGGGCATCGCTCAGCCTGGGCACCGGCATCCCGGCCGCTGCCAGGGAAGCCATGGGGCACAGAGATTTTGCAGCCGCCTCGGAGGGGTGCTCCGGAGTTACGCTCTGGAAGTGGGGGAGGCGAGACAGACGGGAAGTTTCGGGGTTTCCCCGTTTTAGCGATAGCGGAGGAAGCCCCGGCCGCGAAGTGGAGCAAGTGGCTGCAGGATGCTCCCCTGTCCCGGGGCTCTCTCGGCGGCGGCGGGACCCCGGGACATCCCCCAGTCCCCCGGCTGCCGCCGACGGCCGTCGCCTGCAAGACCCACGGGTGCTTCGCGAGCTGGAGCCTCTGCGTGTAGCTCCGCCCGGCCGGTCGGGTATCAGCTAATCCCGAGGTCTCAAGAAAAGGATCGCTCCGGCCGCGGGGACGTTTCGGGCACGCACGGCCCGTGGTGCGCGGGGATCTGCTGGCGCCGGGACGCGCACGGTCCCGCGTGGGTCAGGCTCGGCTTCCCGGTCTGCACCTGCTGCACGCCGCTTTCCTTTTAACCCCTCTGCGCTCCCAGGTTTTCCCTAGCCCTTACCTTTTCCTCCCCCAGCATAACGAAAAGGGGATGGACGTAGCGAACAGCGTCCCGGGGCCGCGGCGGGTGCAGCCCCGCCGTGCAGTGCCGGACCAGCGGCGTGGCGGTCCCTGTGCCGCCTCCAGCGCCCGGCAGCGGGGCCCAGGACCCGTCGCAAATAGCAGATGATGTCTCCCCCACCGTGCCTTCCCTCTCACCACCCCCTCAACCCCCGGCTTATGACATTATTAAGGGGGATGATCATTACCTCAATGGCCGAACAGGGAGCCAAGCGGAAAGGCCGACGTCGCGACGAATGACATTATCAAATATATCGCGTGTCTTGGCCCCAGACTCTGCCCGGTCCCCTCGGTTCTTCCCCCGCCGGCAGCCCCAAGGATCTGCCCGCAGCGGCCAAGCCCGGGCTCCACGTCCCAGCGCTTATTGCTATGAAACTCTCAGCAGCTGCAGACACGCTAACGCGCATAAGGACGGGAAACATCCGGCAAACTTCACAATGCCCGCTGTTTTCCCGCTCGACGGAGTCCTGTAAAAGGAGATTAACTTGTAGTAAATACCTGCAGCTGCTTGGTGTCCAGGGAAATGCTGAGTTTTGCCCCGAAGTGTGTATGAGACTGTCAGTCTTTTCCCCTCTTCTTTCCTTCTACCTCGCCGCTGTAGGTTACAGGACACTCTGCACCAGATAGATTTTCGGAGCCGGGGATCGAGAGGCTCTCGCCTTCCCCCGGCTGCCGGCGCTGCTCCGTGGGTGCTTGGCCATCGTCCGCCCGTGTCCTCGCATTGCAGCCCCTTGGCAGCCGCCGTCCGCCCTGGAGCCAGCTGCAAAGCGCCTTTTTTTGCGGGTTTGGTGCGGGGGACCCGGCGGTGTGACCCCCGCCCGCCGCGCCTTCCCCACCCGGCGGCTGTCTTGCTCCATCCCATTCGGCATCTGCGGCTTTCGGTCCCCCAGCCCTATTTGCAGTCCCTTCGCTGACCCCGGACTACTGAGGGCGATATGAGGGTGTGGGGATTGTGATGTATTCTGAGGGACCAGACTTTGGCATCCTCTCGAAAAGATCGCGGGAGAGGGCACGGCGCTGCGCGCCGGACGGCACAAGGGCGAGACAGCGCACCTTGGAGTGCTGCGTGACCGGCTCCGTTTTCTTTCCTTCCCTGCAGAAACTAGCCTTTTACTCCAAAATGCAGGAAGCCCCGGAGAGCGGCAGCAGCGCCGGCAGCTCCTTCTCCAGCCACCCCGCGGCCAGCATCAAGGAGGAGGACTGCAGCCCCGAGAAGGAGCGACCCCCCGAGGCCGAGTACATCAGCTCCCGCTGTGTCCTCTTCACCTACTTCCAGGGGGACATCAGCGCCGTGGTGGATGAGCACTTCAGCCGGGCGCTCAGCCAGCCCAGCAGCTTCTCCCTCGGCAGCGCGAAGGCGGCGCGGAACGCGGGATCCTGGCGGGGTGAGCGCCCGTCTTGGCGCGGGGGATACGGGGGATGTAGGGGATGCAGGGGGTGCGGGAGGTGTGGGGCATGTGGGGGGCTACCCTCTGGGCCGGCTCCTCGTCCCTTCCTCGGCTTCACATCCAAGCTCCTTCCTCCCTCCCACCAGCGGCTGGTGTCCGGCAGGCATCCCCTGGGATCCCAGGCTAGGAGCTGCCAGCTGCTTGGCCCTTTTAGGGTAAAAAAGGAAAGAATAAAGCCCTTCAGATTATGCAGGGGAGGGCATGACCCAGGGGGAAAGCAGCCTGAGAAGCAGTCGGGGAGGGGAGAAACAAATTTTCTTTTAACTGCAGGTGCTTTACCTGGAGGGGGCTACTGCCCAACTAGCCACGGAGTGACTCCCAAACTGTGACCACTGTATTCCCCATTGACCCCAGCTTTCAGTTTAGAGTGGTCATAGTGATGGGAGCAAAGCAAAAAGCAAATGTGGGAGCTATCTAATCAGTTTCCCACCTCTAAAGAAAATGATTGTTTGTGTGCAAGTATCACCACCCCAGTTGCTGCTGGAGTGTTGACAAGGGTTCTTAAGTTTCTGAAAATAAGGGTTTCCAGACCTGCCCATGTGCTGTCAAGGCCAAGGCCATGGCTTATGTAGAGCTCTCTGTATCCATACCTGATTCACACTGGACAGGCCCACAAGGGTAGTCAGGGTAGAGGGGAAAAAAATTCTCCACACTTCATCTGCCAGAGAGTTAGGGCTGGCACTTCCTTGTGGGCAGTCTTAGTAACCCTCCCTCACAGGGCCACCTGCTTGGCCAGGGCTGGTTTCCCATACCCTGCACAGATTGCTGTCTGTAGTGTCTAAGAATATTTCACGGGTGAGAGATATTCAGTGCTGGAATTGATGGCAGTAGAGGAGGTGTTTTTGCTCATCATGAACTGCTCCCCCTGCTCCCAAGCAATGCCAAGGCTCAGAGCTGACATACTTCCCTGGCAAAGAAGTATTAGGAACATGGTTTTACTTCCTTCAGGAACAGTGTGCATTCCCGATTAATCATGCATAGGATCTATTAGTGCTATTAATAATCACCAGTCCATCTCGCATGTTGCTGACTGGGCTAAGAAGATGTAGGGTCCCTGTCCTTTGCCTTGCCAATTTCCAAAGTTCTGCTGAGGGCTTCGCAAACATGTTGACAATATACCTAAGAAACAGACTGCTGTAATAGATGGAGAATTGCCCCCAGATATTTGAGTGATTCAAACTTGCCTTTAGTCACATCTCTCACTGTTCCTGCCCACTTTGCAACAGCACTGAGGTAGCAGCCGCTTTCCAGGAAGTGTTGGGCATAAATGCTGAGAGAAGAAGATTATTAAAAAAAAACAAAAGGAATTTTTAAGTGGTGTATAGTAGATCTCAATCAGTTTGCACTGCTGAAGAAGACAAGAGATACTTCTCTCGCCTTAGGTAACAACCTTTTGCCCATCTACATAGTAAGAGAAAGCCGGAGGATATAGTTGCAGTTTGATGGATAAGCCATAGGCTAGGTGTGCTGGATGCTTATTTGGAGAGAAATCTGTACTTGTTTGGAGCAAATTCTTTTGTTTGCCAGTTTTTTGTGGAATAAAGGGAATGAAAGGACGGGTTCGGGTGGATCAGGGAGGGACAGAGCCCTAGGGAAAGGAGATCAAGGCTTGTGAGGTGTGCTCATTGTTGACTTTCTTTCCCACTTCCTTCACCCAGATGGTTCCTTCCCAATGAGCCAGCGCATCTTCCCGCCGTCCTTCTGGAACAGCACGTACCAGCCCTCCTCAGTCCCAGCCAGCCTGAGCAGCCCCCTGGCAGCTGCTGCCCACAGCGAGCTGCCATTCGCTGCTGCCACCGACCCCTACGCGCCCGGCTCTCTGCACGGCCACCTGCACCAGGGCGGCCCCGAGCCCTGGCACCATGCTCACCACCACCACCACCACCATCACCACCCCTACATTGGGACACAGAGCACTGCCTACCCCCGCCCCGCCGCCATGCACGAGGTCTATGGGCCCCACTTTGACCCCCGCTACGGCTCACTCCTGGTTCCCACCGCCTCCGTCCGCCCGCACCGTCTCACCCCCGCCTCCGTATCCACACCGGTCAGCCCCCCCTGTGAACTGGGCAAGAGCGAAGCAGGGGCTGCTGCAGCCTGGACAACACCGGGCCCCTTCCCCAGTGCAACAGGAGACATGGCACAGAGCATCGGCCTCAATGTGGACACAGGTAATGAGCTGCCCTCAGTCCCTCCAGGTCCCCTGACTCAGCAGCATCCCTGCTCCCTGGTTCCACACTGTCCGTAGCAGTAGAGAAGGACTCCTGGGGGGTGGCTGAGGTTCTGCTGTGGGGGATGAAGTGAGGGTGGAAGCCCCGTGTGTGACACCTGAGTATACCGTGGGAGCTCTTCCTGGGGCTCTCAGGCCAGGCAAGTGAGGAATAGAGAGGAAGGATGGGACAGGCCAACACATCACATTTTCACAATACTACTTGAGTTTCTGACACTCTCAAACATGCCATGAGGCTACAGGTTGCTTTGAGGCACTTTTGTCCTGGCCCTGGTTTGCTCCTCCTCCACTGAGCAGTGAGAGCTAGGAGCAGAATGGAGCAACCTCAAAGGTCATTGTTTGGCCCCACCCATGTGCTGCCCTGAGGGATCATTTCTAGACATCATACAGGCTTGTGAACTAGTTCATCTCCTTATTTACCTTTTCCTTCCAGTTTTTGAGATGAAAACACAATTGCATTTGCTGAGCAAAAAAGGCAGTGGTCTTCTCCAGGATATTGCCTGTTGGGGTGTCTGGAACCAAGGCTGTGGCTTGGTGCTGACAAAAATGGGTACACAGGCGCAGTCAGAAGTGACAGGTCCAGAGTCAGTGGTTGTGAAGTCTACTCCATACTGGTTCCTTTACTGCAGCCACTAATATCTCTTTACGGTGTCCTCACTTTAAGCAGGAGGGATGTGTGCCTTTCTTCAGTCTGGCTTGGGCTCTTCTGGTTTCACAGCCTTCTGGCGCTCTGGAGATCCCACGCTTTAGACTGATCTCAGCTGTCAAGAAATGCAAATTGTTTTCCTCTGTTCTTATATACCTGTACCTATTTTTCTTCTTCCTTTTTTTTTTTCTTCTCTCCATTCTCAGGTTTGCAACCTCAGGATAAAAGCAAGGATCTGTACTGGTTTTAGAGCTGTCCTTCACTCTTCTTCCCCTGGCTCTTCCCTGTAGCTCTCTACCCGTTAGACATGGTGGCATTCAGAGCTGAAATCGGGTCAGTTTGTAACAGCTTCTGATCTTGGTTTGCAGCTCGCCGTTACTCCTTCTGTGGTGGATCCCTTCTGAGCTGATGTGCTGACTCAAAGACTCTCAGATCCCCCCTTGCCCTTTTCCAAGCATACCGTGGCCCTGCTGCTCGGGGAAAGACAAGAGGATTTAAAAGGACCTGGCATTGCAAGGCTGATACTTTAGACTTATTTCGGAAAGGAAGATCGTTCTGTTGCAAGAGGAGAGCCAAAGACATTGAACCTCTATTTAAGCAGACCCCACACCCAGACCTGCAGCCAGATTACTCTGAAAGAGTCAAATGACATCATGGATGGCGGTGCAAAACCACTGGCCTTCATACAGAAAACAGAGGAAGTTGTGAGGGGTTTTTTAGTGGTGTGAATATTTTTTTATGTCAGTGAAAGTTATTTCTTGAATGCAATCATGGGAATGCTACTCAGCAGTTTTGAACTGGATTTTTATTTTGCTTTATAAAAAAGGAAAAGAAGAAGAAACTGGAACTTATAGATATTTTTGGACTATCAAGGAACTGGTTTTCAGCTTTGTGGTTGTGAGTGGCAAGTGTCTGACTGGGGCCACCTGCCCTGGACTCACAGATGTGCAGCTGTTCCCCTCACAACTGCTTAAATCCCAGAAAGACGAAAACCAAGGTGGCATTTCTCAGAGTTTGGCACATTTGCATTGGCTGTGTAACAGTTGTTTGGTTGGGGGTGGGGTGAGTTGTTTGGTTTTGTTTGGATTTTTGGTTTGTTGTTTGGGTTTATTTTCCTTTTTTTTTTTTTTTTCTTTTTCTTTTTTTTACAATAAACATTTTCTGGTGAAAGTTAAACCCTCTTAAAGCAGGGGAAGAAAGGAATCTGATGAAGAATGGCTCACCTCCAACCCAACAGCCTTTAAAGGGAGCACCAGAACAAAAAGCACATGATGGACATTAGTTCTGAGTTGCCTCTAACACTTCCCTTTGTCTACTTGTTGCTGTCATTTTGCCACTTTAGTCGTTGTTTTGTTTGGGGTTTTTTGAAAGGGGGAATTAGAAATTTAACAGTAGCAAAACTGTATTAAATGTATCTCCTTCTTTCACCCTGTGTACTTTAATGAAGAATTAAAACTAAGTAAGAGAGATTAGGCAAACTGGAAACTTCAGGATAAAGCCGAAAATGTATCTCTCATGTGGATGAAGTGAGTTATTTTATTATTTTGCATGAAAGATAAATAGGAATCCTAACAGCTGAAAATATTTTCTTAGTGAGTAAAATACACAGAGATAAATACAAAAGTTAAGAAAATATGAGAGACTACTGCAGTTCTACATTTTAGAGTATGGTGTATCTGTAAGATTGGTTAGAAGTAAGGGAGCTGCTCCATATTTCTTCTGCTAGAAGAGGGGACCGTATCATATAGAATTACTATTGCAGTGGTAAATTAAAATGTTTCTACCAGGTGATGAATAATTAATGAAACAGGGCAGACATGGCACTTACCCTATACTTAAAAGCTGATGTTTTTATAGACAAAACATCTGATATCAATACTACTGTGTTTTGGTTTTTTGCTTTTGGCTTTTTTTTTTCCTTAATATGTTCTCTTTGAAGCTGACAAATTTTAAAGCATATGGTAGAAAATTCCTAACATTACCCACCTGACACTGGGAGAAGCAGTAGAAAACGAACTTTTGTGCTGCTATGAGAGTTTTTACCTTCCAAACTCTTACATAATTTGGCATCATGTTCACCATGTGTCAGAAGTGGAATTATGAATTCTCAAACTTGCTTCTCCTAGATCTGGTGATAACTCTATTTCTAGGAAAGAATAGGAATCCTAACAGAAAGAGTTTGACAAAGCAGTGTGAGTACGTACTGTGAGAAGATGACGAGGAGCACCCCTGGCCAGAATTTAGCAAATGGTAGGGGGGGACTTGCCATGATTCCTTCAGCCAGACAAACTGATAGACATTTTTCTCTCAGCCTCCAAATAGCCAGAGCCTAGACAAGCTGCAAAGGGCAAGGGAATAACCCCAGAATTTGCATTATTTGTTAAACCAAAAACATTCCAAGGTGTTTATCAAGGGAGAAGGTACCAGCTTTTTGCAGAAGAAAAGTAACTAAAACCATTGTTTAACTGAAGAAGCTTAAAGAAGTTTGCAGGATCATTTTCTGAGCATTTTCCTGAGGGTTTTTTGAGGCTGGTTTTTTGGGTTTTTTTGTTTTTTTGTTTTTTGTTTTTTTTTTTGTTTGTTTGTTTATTTGGTTTTTTTGGTTTTTTTGTTTGTTTGTTTGGTTGGTTTTTTTTGTTTGTTTTGTTTTGTTTTGTTTTGTTTTTTTAAAGGTAAATCTGAGATCTGAGGCTATGATTGGTCATGCTTCACCACAAGTTTTTTTTCTTTCTTTTTTTCCTCTCCTCTTCTCTGTAATTCTTAACAAGGAGGACTGAGTGATGCAGCCCAAATACATTTGGAAATATTCCTATAAGCATAAATGAGACATTTACTACATTGGCATTTACAATTCATATAAGTGTATTCAAGCATGAGAATTTATGTATTGAATCCATGAATATTGGTTTTGGCATTTGCTCTGTGGGTACATTTTTTTACTGTTTTATTATGAAACAGTCTAAACACAAAACCTAAGACAAGGTGTTGGCTCAAGGTGTTAAAAGTAAAAACAACTTTTTAAAAATGCTCCTACTCTGGGTGGACTGCAGCCTGAAAACACACATGCACTGTTTGGGCTAATCCTTGAAGTTTTGCTCGCTCTGTTATTCAGACTCCTGAAGGACCACAGCACCAACCTTTAAGGCTTGGGCATTAGTCTTTGCAGGACTAAGGCCACAACTCCTAATGCCGTAAGAGTGCACATGACCTCCATGCCATTTCTCAAGTCTGTTTTATTCCTCTTTACATCATAGGTTATTACTCCCTTAGTCATGAATGCTTATAGAAAATCTGGAATTACAGAAGAAATCCTTCTTAGATGTTACGTAAATATTACCTGTCACATGCTTGTCATGCACTGAAAGGGATGTGAGTCCTCATCTCTGTAGCCTGAAGAGCAGATCCTACTGCTGTCCCTTTCTGAATGTCATGCACCACACTGTAGCCGCTCACCTGACAAAGAGACTAGCCATGCTGGGACAGAAAAATAGACACAAACAGCTTCAAACCCATTTGTGCAGAGTCCAGCGAAGGAGGCAGAGGAACAGCATCTGCTGCAGTGCTGGACATAGCAAGGGTATCTGCTGCTGACCAAGAGCAAGAGTGTCCTATCCACAAGGAGTTTCCAAAATGAGCTCTGGATGTATTCACCACAGGTATTTATTTCCCTTTCTGAAAACAGGTGAAAATACACAAAGCATGAAGGAGTACTGTTTTAATGATCTCTGAGGTTAAAAGTGATCTGTCAAGGGAAGGATGGAAGTGGGGATGGATAGGGTATGGTATTTGTGGGTGCAGTCTCCACTTTATTTTAATAAGGTTTTTGCTTTAGTACATCTGCAGTCACAAGAATAAAGCATAAAACTCTTCTTATATGAATGTCTGTGCCCCTACACTTACAGTCTAATGTTGGAGGGCTTTAGGATAGTGTTGCTTACTTTTTATCTCCTATCTTGTGTGCCATAGAAACCCTCAGCTGAGGAGGAGGAAGGGAAAGGACAGAGGGTGAAAGAGAGGTTGAATTATCCCTTTTGATTCCCCTAGACTGTGTGCTGCTGCCTCTGGGGAAATGGATCTGCCCTGTCTCCTCCTTGGGTCAGGAGCTGCCGACCCTTCTCGCCTTCCCTTTGAAGTCATATTTAGGTTCACAAGACAAGCTCTAGCTAGGGCTTAAATGCTGGGCCCTTCTTGGAAGCGAGGAAAATGCTGCGGGTGGCTTTGGATGCAGCAGCGTTCTCTAACTGACAGTTGCTGTGCATATTTTTTCTGGGCAAGTGTTGTAATTAACGTGCCCTTTTGATTACAGAAGGATGAGGCAGCTCCTGGGGAGGATTGTAGTGTCCTGGCTGTCTTCCCGGGCCTGCCACCCAGAGGAGCAGTTGCAGCAGAGAAAGGAGAGAGTCTTATGGTTATTTTCAGGAGTGAGACATTGATTTTGTATGCTAGGAAATTTTGCACAGGGAAATGCAAGTAGGAGATCTTAAAAAAAAAAAAAAAAAGGACACGGGGAAAAGGAAGATGAAAAAAGAAAATAAAAAGAAAAAGAAAAAAAAGAGAAAAATGAAAAAAGAAAAAAAGAAAAAAGAGAAAAATAAAAGAAGCAATAGTTTTCCTTCAGTCAGTTGCCAATCTGTAACTACAGCCTAGGGAACCATACTGAAAATTTCATTCCCAGCATAGTAACACTATTATCTAATCTGAATGTAGTGACAAGCAACTCAGACTGGGTTCTTCATGTCCATTTCTAATCATAGAGGAAGAGTTACTTTTGCAGTGCACCTTCTACTACCTTAGCCGGCTATAACTCAGGAATAATGCATCAAAGCTGTAAGTGCAAATTGTAGCAGAGAGGCCTTGGGGTGCTATGGCCCCATCCTCCTGCCCCTGGCCTCTCTGCACCAGGCCCTGCAAGAGATAGGGAAGGTACTGGATGAGCCCGTTCAGGGATGCAGAGAGCACAAATGCAGATGTGCAGGTGTGCAGAGTGCAAGACTGTAAGAGTGTAAGAGTGCAGGATGCAGAGATGCAGATGCAGGGTACAGGAGTGTAGGAGTGCAAGGGTGCAGGGGTGCAGGAGTACTGGACAGTGGGGTGCAGGTGTGCACTATCCTGAGCCCCAGACTCATGCATGGGCACTTCCATTTGCCATTCTCAGCTGCAGCTCACAAAAGCACAGGCTGGCCAAGGACAGGAGCATTTTTTTCTGTGTGACAGTTGCTTATTCATTCATGGTAAAGGCAGGATAAACACCTGGCAGGAGTGCTGTCCCATTATGAGATAATACCACACTGGATATTATTGGGGGTAGTCCATCTCCCTGTGGCATGGCAATTCCCTTCTGCCATCTGTGGCTCGGCTACAGCTGCAAGGTGCCCCTCCTTCCTCATCATACCCACCCCAACTTTTCCACTTCTCCTTTCCTTGACTTCTGTCCTCAGCCTAGACCCTGTATCTCATTCCCTCTCTGTTCTTCTGCCTCACTCAGGCTCTCCCCTCCTGCACTCAGTATTCTGGCCCCACACCACAGCAGCAAGGAGCAAAGAAACAGCGTCAGGAGGGACACAAACTTTCCTGCCAATGTTGTCTGCATGGAGTCAGTATTTACATGATAAACAGAGCTGGACAAACATGGGCCTTTCCAGGAAGAGCCAGTGCATTGGCCTCAATCCTACACCAAACCTCTGTGGCAGGAGCCAAGCCCTAACCCTTGATTCTGATTCAGTGGAACAACTCTTTTTTTCGAGAAGCTGGGTCCTAAAGAACTGTGACAGCCCCAGTTGCACACAGACACAAATGATTATTCTCTCTTGACAGACCTACATAGCTCCCTCCTTGTATTTAACTGCAGTCCAAGTGAGCTGGATCAGGAAAGAGACACTTGATAGCTGCTGTTTCCGTGGTTGAAATATTTGTGAAGTTAACGCATAATCTGAAAGAAGAAGCTAATAAATTATAGGGTGCTAATTGGGGCCGGAGTGGAGCCGTCAATCATATTATCCTAAACACACAGAGACCCTCATAACCTAAAAAGGCAAGAAAGCCTCCAGGAACAGCTCCCAGTTGTCACTAGCCATGACCTCCACTTCAGTGAGTGCAGAGAGAGTCAAGGCAGAGAGTTTATTCTGCTAAGAAAATGCAAATCCTGTATTTAAGACAGCACTTTTATTTGATTTTGTTTACACTCTGGGAGTGTATTTCCAAGAGCATGTTATTGTTTTCCTTTGCCACTTAACTTGACGCTTCTGCCATTTTTTTAAAAAAAGTGTAAATCAGATAAGAATTTGCAATTTTTATATTTGCATAGTCCTTAGAGTAAGTCATAAGACTTTATTCACAGTCCAACTTCTTTACACACAGACTTGTTTTTAAAAAGCCATCCTATAACTCATGTATCTTTTATTGCTTCCCGTGTCCCAGAAACATATATTCCACTTAAGACTGTGATCTGAGCCAAAGTACAACAGTGCAAACATGGTAGCTACAGTGCATTTGCAGCTATAGTCACTTTGTCACTGCTTTTTCTTCTCTTGCTTCCATCAAGATGAAGCATTTTGCTCATAATATAAGACTCAAACAAAGAATTCTAAAGAGACTTTTAGTAACACTTTCTCTCAGAAATTTATTTCCATTTGGAGATAGGTAGGCATTCCAGAAAGCACTCCCAGAAGAAAAGATCTGAATGGATCAGGTCACCTTGAGGGCCATCGCACAGCACATTCAGGACAATCAGGGGATCAGGGTCAGGCAGCATGGGCTTGCAAAAGGCAGATCTTGTTTGACTAAGTTGATCTCCTTCTATGGCAAGATGTCCCACTCAGTGGATGAGGAAAAGGCTGTGGGTATTGTCTGTCTAGACCTTTAGTAAAGCCTTTAACAGCGT
Source organism: Turdus rufiventris (assembly GCA_013186435.1). Classification (NCBI taxonomy): domain Eukaryota; kingdom Metazoa; phylum Chordata; class Aves; order Passeriformes; family Turdidae; genus Turdus; species Turdus rufiventris. Next base: position 1,302,363 of record PYHW01010093.1, read on the forward strand.
TTCCTACAGCATTCTCCTGAAGAATCTGGCAGCTCATGGCTTGGCTGGCTCTACCCAGCTCACTGGGTGAAAAGCTGGCTGCATGG
>PYHW01010093.1:1302543-1350453 GCA_013186435.1 Turdus rufiventris
ATATCTTTATCAGTGATGATAAAGGGAGGGAATTGAGTGTTGCCTCGGTCACTTTGCAGACAACACCAAGCTGAGCAGAAATGTTGATGTGCTGTAGGGCAGGAAGGCTCTGTGGAGAGATCTGAACAGACCAGAGCCATGTGCCAAGACCAATTTCATGAGGTTCAACAAGGCCAAGTGACAGGTCCTGCCCCTGGCAATGCTACAGACTGGGGGAAAAGACTGGAAAACTCCGCAGAGGCAAAGGACCTGGAGGTGCTGGTTGGCATCCAACTGTACCTGATCCAGCTGTGCCCAGGTGGCCAAGAAGGCCAATGGCATCCTGGCTTGTGTCAGAAATTGTGTGGCCAGCAGCACCAGGGTAGTGATTGTCCCTCTGTACTTGGCAGTGGTGAGGCCATGCCTGGAATCCTGTGTCCAGTCCTGGGCCCCTCATGACAAAAAAGGCATTGAAGTGCATGACCAGAGAAGGGAAACAGAGCTCGTGAGGAGTCTGGAACACAAGTCTTATAAGGAGCAGCTGAGGGAGCTGGGATTGCTTATGCTAGGAAAAAGGAGACTCAGAGGAGACTTTATCACTCTCTACAACTGCCTGAAAGGAAGCTGTAGTGAGATGCCAGGCAACATATGGCAGGACAAGGGGATATTTTTTCAAGCTGTGCTGGGGAGGTTCAGGTTGGATATTAGGAAGAATTTTTTTGTGAAAAGGGTTGTCAAGCACTGGGATGGATTGCTAAAGTGGCAGAATCACTGTCCCTGGAAGTGCCCAAGAAATGACTGGACATGGTACTTAATGCTATGATTTAACTGACAGAGTGGGGATTGGTCAAAAGTTGGACTCCATTATCTTGGAGGCCATTTCCAACCTTGATTCTGGGAATCTGTGAAGGGCATCAGAGCTGGTGAAGGGCCTTGAGCACAAATATTAGGTAGAACAGCTGAGGAAACTGGAGCTGTTTAGCCTGGAGAAAAGGAGGTTCAAGAGTAACCTTATCACTCTTTGACTACCTGAAAGGAGGGTGTAAGAAGGTGGGGGTCTGTTTCTTCTCCTAAGTAACCAGTGACAAAATGAGAGGAAACAGCCTCAAGTTGCACTAGGGGAGGTTTAAGTTGGGTTTTATTTCTTCTCAAAAAAAACTGTCAAGCATTGGAACAGGCTGCCCAGGGAAGTGGTAGAGTTGCCATCTCTGGAAGTATTTAAAAGATGTGTGGACGTGGTGCTTGGGGACATGGTTTACTGGTGCACTTGGAAGTGCTGGGTTGATGGCTGAGTTCAATGATCTTAGAAGTCTTTTCCAACCTAAATGATTCTATTCTATTCCAGAAAGAAAATCCACCTATGTCACCAGAATTACATAACAGGAATTAGTATCCAAACAGGGAGTGGTTATTTTACAACTCTGTTCTTACAGTAAGAGACAGAAGGCAGTGATAAACATTCTCCAAGTGGAAGATGTCACACAAAGAAGTTAACACATCATAAAAAAGATTATTTATACAGCAGTATCATTTATGACAGTAGCAATAACCACAATATTTTGGCATCTTCACTTGGCTTTGATACCCTGGGTTTCTGGCTATTTTTTAGAGTTAAAACATAATATATTAGAGTTGCTAAGTGTCATTATAAATAGAGCCATGATTGTTTGAAAAATCCAGCTGGTATGCAAGCTTCTGCAACTAGAACTGTTTGTGTAGCAACAATTTTCAAGAATTAATTAAATGAAAGTAAGTTAGAATTTTTTTTACCATTAACAGACCTAGCAGGGCTATTTTACAGTCATTCTTTTCTGCAACATGGTTTTTCAGGTCTAGCTAATTAATATCAGCTTTGTGTAGAAAGAGGTAAATTTGAATCTAAAACAAAGCTTGCCTTCACAATTACCATTAAAATGCATGGTGCAAGCCCAAAGAGGATCAATTTCACCTGGTTATGCTCAGCAAAGCCACACCCGAGGACTCAAATCATCGCAGACAGCATGCCACAGATGTCAAAGAAAATTAACAAAAAAAAGAGGAAATAACCTAGAGACATTAGTTAATTCAAATAGATGGTAAAATTTTCATTGCTGAAAACCATTGTGGAAAGCAAGGGTGCAATGAGTCTGCTGTCAGGATCTTTGTGCCCTTCTATACAAGTGGTGAGAGAAGCAAATGTTGAGGGACGCTGAGGGTGTTACTAGGCTCTGCTATGTAGGGAACCAGGAAAGTTGGGGAACAACTTTACTCTCAGTGCTGGATCCTAGCCTGACGTTCTCAAATAAGTTGGGCTGAGGTAAACTTTATGCTTGCCTTTCTTGTCTTCACCACTTAACGAATTTATGAAGGTTACAAAGACAAATAGAAAAAACTTGTGTTAGCAGTGTAGCTATACAAGCTTTTGCTTTTCTGGTGGTCATTTTTATAAGTTTCTCAAAACTTGTGATGATGCCATTAAATGAATGACAGTAAAGCCTCCCAGAGAAGATGAGACCTGAAAGTTAAATATCAAAAATACAAAGAAATTGTCTTGACACCCCAAATTTTTCTGTCCAGCGTGGTAAAACCAAAACAAATTTGCCTTTCGTATCTCAACAAATTATCTTTTCAAGCAGTATAAATTCTCCTTTCAGAGTTTTTGACAGCCATATCCCCATAGCTAATGTCACTGGGCACTTCCTCCGTAGCACATGGTGATCAGAGAATGATCCTGCCAGAGCCTGGCATATCTCTCAGCTACATGCATATTTCCATAATTTTACCTTTGATCTAATAAGAATTCAATATTCTTGTCCTAAAACATTGGTTTTACTTTCATAGTATCCTGATCATATGTCCCAAATAGAAAGCATGAGGTACACAGGTTTTGGATAGCTCTGATCATCAGTATGTTCCAGCTCAAGAGCTCTTGCAAGCAACCCTGAAAAACAGAGGTACACTGATGGCTGGGTGCTACTACCTGCTGTAGACTTGAAGATGGAAGACTTAGATCTGATGCCACTGAAAATGCTACCTTAGTAAATCAGTAACATCTGCCATGGCCCTTCACATTTACAAACTAATGTACAAGCATTAATTAATCAATTAATTTATGTGTTGGGTTGTCAGAAATTCTAATCATGGGCAGAAGTAGAATATTTTTCACCCATTCATATGAATGTCAGATCTGTAGTTGAAGAACTAGACAAACCAGCTACAGATCCATGATATATCCATGTCTATCCAAGCACAGCTCAGAGTTCAGCCATGGTTCTTTGGGAGCCCAGCCCAGTGGGTTGTGTGTGTGGACTCATGTGTGCAGCGTGCTCACCACTGCTGCTCAGCATTTGTGCTGGCATCATAGAACACCAAAGAGCCTGAGAAAGGAATTTGCTATGGCCCTGAGACCCACCTGGAGCATCTCCTGATCAGTGCCTGCGAGCATATGTCTCTTCTCCCCAGCAGCTTAGAGACTGTACTGGGTTGGAGTTTATTCACAGCAGCTCATTTTGTGATGTATTTAGATTTGCAACCAAAACAGTACTGATAGCACAGTAATATTTTAGATATTGCTGAAAAGTGCCTGCACAGAATAAAAGCCTTTTCTGTTTCTCTCTCTGTGCCCCATCCCCAGTGAATAGACTGAGGGTGTGCAAAACGTTTGGAGGGGACAAACCAGGCAGATGACTCAAATTAACCAAAGAGATATTCCATGACATGTAATGTCATGCTCAGCAATAAAATGGAGAAGACTTAAAGAGATTAGCCCTTTTTCTTTCAGGAACTGGCTAGGCATAGATCTACCTGTCTTGGGACAAATTTAAGCTAGACACTTGGAAACAGTTTTTATACTGCTGCACATCAGCTTAGCTTAACATATCTAACCTGATTTACAGGTGCTGAAAATTGTGTCCACATGCCTTACACTACACTTATCTCACATATAATCTTTATGATAAACATCTATTTCCTGTAAATGACATTATTGCCCTTAAATCCATCTATATTTATTTAAAATCTGTAGCCATGGAAGTCAAGACATTTGAACTCAAGTGTTCCTTGACTATATCTCTTGATCTGTCATAGGAGGAAGTAAAAGCAGAGGCAAACACAGGCCAGGTAGTAAGCCATTTTCCTGCCCAATGCTCCTGAAGAGAATGTGCTTCAGAGGTCTTTCATTCTCATCATCTCTTACATACGTCTTCCCTACTCTGTCAAAAAGTAGCATGAAAACTGCCGTCAGGCCTGTCTGCTGAAGGCAAGAGTAGACCTCCTGATAGGGCATAAATGTTGCTGAGAAAAACGTGAATCATCAAGAAGTGTTTGAATGATGAGAAGAAGAAACACTTCAATTAGACAGAGAAGGTGAAATCATTAAGATATGTGAGAAGAGTGATACAGAAATATGAGAGATTAAGAAACTCTCTTCAAGTTGAACCATGGGTGGATGTAGATGAGGCTAAGTTTGCCTGCATCAAATTCAGCTTTATCATAATTCAGTGGACTAGTTGCATTTGCATACTTACTTCTCTAAGGCAAGGAAATGAAGGAGGGAAGATGGAGTTAGTAGTGTGTGAGTAGGGCCATGCTCAGAACTCACACTGAGCACAACTCAGACTACTGCAATTACTGGGAAGGGTAGGTATCGTGTCTGAATTCAACAAGTTATAGATCAGGATCCTCAAATTTGGATCAATGAGTTAATTTTTTATCCTAATACATTTTTCATACAATCAGGTACAAAAGGCATAGATTACTGGTCAAAATCCTGAGATTTCATTTATTGGCAGTGTATTAAACTTGACACTTTTCTCATCATGCTGTGCTAAATTTTTCATTTAAAATTAGGCTTGTCTTGCAAAACTTAGAAAATGTGAACACAACAAGAATTCCCTTCCCATTTTTCCTTCTGTGCTGCTTTGTGTATTTGTGACTGCCTCAAGACCTGGAGGGCAGCATTCCTGACTGCTCTCTGTCATTGATGCTGACTAACCCAGTTTACACATGTTGGTTAGGCTGTTCCATGATTCTGTTCTAATGCAGACCTACACAAAACTGAAGTGACTTGGGATATCACATCACAGGTGCTCGCAAGGCCTCTGAAGGGCATTGCCTTTACAAAATTTTGGGAGGATTGAAGGTTTCTCCTGCTAAAGAAAAAGCTATCATATGGAGCACTGTTGTTCAAAACCTTTGTGGCTTGCTGACTGAGCAGTCTTCTTGACTTTAAGTGAAATTATGTACACAGAGAACATTCAGGTGTTGTGGCTACAAGACAGGGATCCTCCTGGTTTGCAGCCAGCACATGCCATAGGTTAGCAAATGTTAGTAATTTTTAAATTACTGAAATTGAAGGAATCACTGTACAACCAATCAAGCAGCACTTGAAGAGGAAGGAAATATAATACAGTATTTATTTGTTTGTCCATTGCTCACGGTCTGGTGAGCACAAAGAAGTGCTGCAATTGCATTTATTAGCAAATTTGTCTTTAAACTGGCTTGTAGATGAAGAAAAATATTTATATAATGCTTGAAAGTGCTTTTTCAGGGACTTTGAAGAATCCTAATTCAAAATATCTCAATTTCTATTTAATTTAATAAAATGTTTAAACTCCAAATTTTTTTTTCATCTGTGTTGAATCTCCATTTAAGAAACTTCTGAAGCTTGATTGCAGTGGAGTTGCTTCTTACAAATGTATACATTGTGACATCAGATAGAACCTTTACTACTCTCCAGTGTGCTCCATTATCAAATTTTTGCATGAAATTATAACATGTTTCTAGCTTCCTGAAAGATGTCAGTGAAAAGCTCAGTATAATTTGCAAACTACTGCTCATGATGAAAGGTTAGAAAAAGCTTATTGTTGTCTTCTATTCAATAATTGTTTGTAAAAAAATTTATTATATACTTTGAGTTGATCTCCAAACACACCAAGGAAGACTACCTCCCTTCACCCATTCTGATAAAAAATAAATGAGGATTATGAACATTAAAAAAGTAAAGGAGAAGAAATGTAACAAAACAGGACCGTCCAGACTCACAGATCGATTGCCGTGCAACTTAATATGCAAGATGATTGCAAACATTTGTTTAAATTAAGTAGGGAAACAGACCACCTGCAGCAGTGGACAACCTGGTCACCCTTCTTCAACTGCTTTCTGACTTGGAGTTTGGTATTTATGTTGTTTTTTTCAATTTGTAAAATCCTGTTTGTTCACAGTGAAGCCAGACTTCAACTGTTTAGTTTTATTCATGAACGAGCTGGTCTGTTTTTTGAAGCAGCATACCAGTACTCCCTTTTTGGAAGGGCTGCCTTGTGCCTGAGGCACATGTGATTGTATAACCTTAATCAATAATTCAAAAAAATCCCTTACCGTCTGATACATGGGTTTTTTTGCTTTAAATTATCTGTGAAGCATCCAAACCATAAAATATAGAAAATTAAAGGCTGTGTAATCCCTGTTTTATCCTCATACACACCACTCCACACCTTGTTATGCTTTCTGTTAGTTTTATTAAAGAGTTGTTGTTTTTTATTTATTTTCAGACATCTCTGTAAGTATGATGACATGCAGAATATTTTCCTTGGCTTATGTCTTCTTTGAAGAGATTTTTCTCTTTCATTCTCTTAAACAGCAGTAACCAGACTTAACTAATTTCAGCAGAATTGATGCTTTCTTCATTTGGTTTGCCTTCTTTGACTAGTACCAAATAATTTAAGCCCTCTTGATTCCTTGTTTCCATTAGTGTGGCTGAAAGAATGCTGTCTGAATCTGCACATGAGATATCATTATCTGCATTAAAAGAAAAAAAGTAATGAGAAAAGAAAACAAAAGGGAAAAATGTAAAAAAAAAAAAAAAATTAAAAAAAAAGAAAGAAAATACAACAGCCCAGTAATATACATGTAGTATTAGAAAGCAAACATAATCAGACAGCTGAATGATGATTCAAATTTATTTCCTGCTATTGTCTCTGTGGACCAGAACTTAAGATAAATCACTTGGGAATAGTTGCTTATCAGTGTTCATACCTCCAGAGGCAGCAATACCATCATGAATACATAACTTGCTTCTTTTCCTTGTAAAGAAGCATAAAGATAAAGTGATTTTAATCTGAACCTTTGTAGTAATCCTGGTAATAATATTGCTAGAGTTCCTGTAACATTGGCAGTTTTGTATCTGTAAAATCATTATATACTGTTTCTCTAGAGGACTAGTCTAGACTTCTGTCTCTCTAGTATTCTGCCCTTCTAGAGGGCTTAAACTTCACAATCCACTGTGTTTTTCACATTTTAAAAACTTTCCATTTTTCTCTAATTTGATGCGTTCACATATACATAGTTGCTTGAAATTTATTGCAGGGGGTATAAATTTTTTAAAATACAAAAATTGTTAATTAGACACTCAAGTTACAACCACTACTACTTTTTGCATTTATTTTTGTAATATGTACCTTCTTTTATTACACTTCCTCCTTATTTTACTTCATAACTGAAAAATTAATCATATGACATTCAGGGTTATCTGTTCAAAGGAATCACAAGCATTGTGCTATTTCACCAGGCAACACACAATTTATTATGTCACTATAATCACACATCTCCCCAAGCTATAAAGTCGGAAATTTATTCCACATGCTAGAGTCCATTAGCATAGGAAATATTATCAGGAAAAGTCTGAAAGAGAATTTTGATTTTAGAAACCTGTTAGCAAGATGGGGTATGGGACACAGAGCAAACTGTGGTCGCATACCACAGTGACTGACAGCAATGAGGAATCATTTGATACTCACTTTGTCAGTTCAGGGCTATTATGGCCATATTTAGTAATTCAGCTCCAACCAAGCCTTTATCAACCAATTCAGCTCTTCTTTGTTGTTGTTTTTTTGTTTAATCTAATGGCAACCTTCAGGGACAAGTTGCTTTGGAAAAGGCACAGGGGCAAATGCTGTGGGGACGTTTGCAGTAAACTCTTAAGAGGGAAACCTTAAAATAAGGACCCAAGTAAAACTGGGTATTTACAGACCAGACATATGCCGGCTGACCTGCCTAAGTATAGAACACTAGAGGAGCATTCAGATTTGTTTCCTGTATAAGTATCTGGAACTGATGAGGTGATGTTTACACAAATGTGAGTATGAGGTCACTGAGATATTTTTACCAGATATATAGATACATTACTAATTCTTTCCCCAACAGGTCTGAAGAACTACAGAATATATAAAATTTTATAATCCTTTTTCAACTTATGCGCCACTGTGTTTCTCATTACAGAAAAAAAGAGCTGAAAAATCAAACACGTTGCCTTGGTTTTACTTTTTGAGCTGTGGGAGTGCAAAAAGGAAGAAATACTATTTTTGCAGAATATTCTCATCATATCCAATGATGGAGGAAGAATATAATATTGATGACCTTTCTCCTATGACATGACATGTGTAAGATACATTGCCACTTTTGCTGTGACATTTTTGACTGTAAGTGTCCTTTCCTTCACTGTTGAGTCATCTCTTAGTGTGGTGTTCTGCGCTGATGAAAGCTCAGCACAAAGACAAAGCTACACAAAGATCTCAAGTTGTATAGTACAATGCTTGACTGCTATGTAAGTCAGCAAAGCAAGCAAATAATTTTTGCTCATTTACTTTGAGCAGAAGAATGGATGGAGACAGAAAATGCTAAAAAATGAGCAATTAAAGAAAAAATTCATGATACGTTGTGAAATTCCTCTAGAAATGTGAGGACTAGAAGCACCACCAGCACCCTGGGAAACCTTAAGTCAATTCAGAGAATTATGAATAATCTTTAGAAGGCCCTCCCAAAAAATGTTAAGAAATTGAGGGAAGATAGAGAGAAACTGGAGTGGAGAGGCAGGTCGGTGTATTTATGAGATATCATTATTTTCTTTTCAGTTTTAACATCGCTAAAATTAGTTGATTGATGTACAGTCATGCTGGGTTATACGTGAGTAAATGCAGGATAAACCATGTGATGTGATCCCCTCAGATTTCACAAGCAAAGCTGGGCTGAGTCAACAAAACACCCCAAGAGGCGACGTCCAAGGAGCACCTTCATGAAATCTGAAGTCATACTGGAGAGTCGGCTCGACAGGCTTAAATTCTGAGGAGTCGTCTGCACTGCGAACTTCTGCATAGTGTAGAGTTACCCATGTTTGCTCTAAACAACCTACCTCAGGGCACTAGGGCAGGCTTGCTCTGGCAGTCCAGAGCTTTGTACAGGCTGAGGAATAGCCCATACCCCACTGAGAAGCAGGATCCCACTGAGTTCTATGCTGTCCCGGGCAGAATGTTTCCCACAGCTAAAAGGGCAAGGTCGAAGCTCAGCATTGTACTTGCACACACACATTTTAGGTCCTAAATGCATGTGGCTTTGACCTTGCTGGACACTTCGTAGTAGAACTGCGCTTAAAGCTTAAAGCTTGTGCTTAGAACTTGTGCATAAAGCACATCTGAGCCAAACTGCAGGTAAATTAATTACAGCACCTCTCTCCAGGGATAGGCACAAGCTTACTCTAGAGAGCCCCAGAGTAATTGACACAAGAAACAGTGATCCCCTGACTCATGCTAATGAGGAATAGAGTTTGCTTGCTTAGCCTCCTCTGAGAAGACCAGCCCTGACTTGATAAAATCGGTGCTTTCCTCTTCTCAATCCCAGCATCTCAGTCGGCTGCTTCCTGTTGCAGGGCAGCCACAGCAGTGGATCCTGCATCAGGATCACAGAGTGCCTTTCCTTGCCTACTTGGTAAACTCTGGGGGCTCACAAGATGTTCTGAAGTCCTGTCTGGAAGGGTGCAAATTTTTGTGATGTCTTGATAAGCAGATGAGGGGGTTTTGGTGTTTGAATTCAAGAAGGTGACAACACTTAAGAAGAGAAAGAATGTCGGTAGAAAAGCTGATCGGTTGAGACTGAATAAACTGATCTAGAGATGCTGATCTTATATTACAGCTATTTCAGGGCCAGTCCCTCAGCTAGCACAAATTAATGAAGTTCCATTGAAACCAGTGGGGTGCCACCAATTTACACCAGCTGAGTAGCCAACCTGAGACGTTACTAATTCTGAGTGACATAATCCCGTATGATGCTTAGCACCTCCAGTATGGTAAGGTATTTAGAAGTCCAGCCACATTTGCTGTTTCTCAGTAATACCCTCCTCTTCTTCTCTGTCCTTTGTCACTGCTACACAACGTATGTGGCAGTAAATAAGAGACTGACTGACTTCCTGGCATGGATGAAACATATACCCCCCAGTGAACACATTCGAGAGAAACACCTGATGACATATCTTTGTTAAGGGTGAAAAAAGTGGCTATTGAACCTTGACTTCTTTACCTCAGTCATGTTGGTTAGCTCAAGGAGACAGCTCCTGTGTAGAGAGTTTTTTCAAGGTACCTGATGGCCACCTGGAGCTGGAGGGGCTGTGTTTCAGTTTCTGCACATAGCCAGTAAGAATATAAATAGAACAAATATATATCCGTTTTAATACTCCACTCTGTATTATGTATCAGTGGAGATATATCTGTGTTTCCTGCCTAATGAAGCATATGATCTTGCATGGTTTGAGGATGACTCACTGAGCTTTGCTATTCTGCCAGACACTAGAGGTGCTAAAAGTGAGAATTTTGTTCACCCCACATTTCTCCTGCATTAATCTTCTTGAAGCAGTGTCTTTCTTTCTATTTTATAGAGATCTGTGCGCTGAAATCTCTGTGTGCAAGAGTTACTGTCCTAGCAATTACAGATATAAACCAGCTTCTTGCCTAGTTTATTAAAATTTATAATGTAAATGCACCAAAAAACCCCTGTTCCACATTTGTTGCAATGCAGTAAGGCTGTACAAATAGGAAAGCGCTCCCTTTCTCCAGGTTAAAATAGAGGATTCATTTTACCAAGCTTTAACCACCAAGGTCTTACATGTTCAATTTAAGCTCCTTGCTTAGGCTGTCTTTACAGTCAACAGAGAAAGGATGAATTAAATCACTTTGTGGAGATGCTTAGCCCACATCCTTGCCTTTACACATTAACATCCCCTGAATACGTCTACAAGTCTCTGGTGACTGTCAAACAGCCTAGACACCCAGTGTAAATGCTGTTTTTATGTTTTAGGTGCCTGTATCTATCCACGTCTGTCTACATAAATGTCAGCTCTTACAGTCTTATACCAATCTGATTTTTTCCTTCAGTCTACTGCAAAGTGTTGGCATAATTTCACTTGCAGCATCGTATGGCCCATGTGCACTCTCTGGAATCAAACACCATTTGTCTGGAGTACAAATAAGAAATGATTACCCCACCAAGTTCCCCCTTACTCGCAGTGTTGTCTTCTTTGGAAGCAGCCTTTTCTCTGACCTCTGCAGGCTTTGGGTCAGCCACTCACTAAGCTAAGTGGGGAAGAGGATTACTGAATTTCAGAAAAATACAAAGGAGACTAGATACAATGTTCTAAAAATGTATCTTATCAACACATCTGCTTTAGAGAAGCTTCCGTTTGCCCAAGTGATTACTTTCAGAGAGGTGCGTGGAGTAGTTTTTAAAAGGCGGTTTGGTTTAGGAAAATAAACTGATGACTCTTACATGGGGAACAGAAAACAGGTACTCAGCCAGTACAGATTGCAAGCATATAATTAATGATGAAGTCACTGATTCTAGCGTTAATATAAAGTCCTCTCAGTGCAAAATTTTGCACAGAGATTTTTAAAAAATACAAATGACAGTTGTAGCAAGCTGAAGAAATAAATACACTTTGGAAAGAAAAATGGAAAAACCAAATATTACTAAATTCTAACTCCTGTATCTTCCCACATTTTTCAAGAAATATCTCCAGTTTAGGAATTTAAAAATCATGGTTTTGAGGCCAAATATATTTCCTTTCAGTCTTCGGTCTTTTATCCTGGATTTTCTCCAACTGCCTGGCATTTCCTCTTGGCAGAAGAGCCTCTTTTTCTGAGCAATTAGACATCTTTTCCATATAGGTCCAAAAGGCATTGTGAGGAGCAGACCTGGTAAGAATAGTCCTTCTAGGTCATAAAGGCAAGAAGTCTCTCCAGCTGCTGAATGCCCAGTTGTCTGATGTCAGGAAAGGCGTTTGCCAAATCAAACAGGTGTTTCCATCTGTAAAGGGGCACTCACAGGACTCAAAAAGCTATCATGCTGTCTTATATGTGCAAATGTAAAAACTGATGTCTGAAAATAGATGGTCCAGTTATTTTTACAGCAATGCAGGGCGTCCTTCTGGCCTGCTGCACTTCTTGGAACTGAAGGAAGAACAGACTATCTCTCAGCAATGAATGGGAACTCTGGCAAGAGGGCCTGTGCTCAGTAAATTCCCCTTGAATTCAAAATCCACTGGTGTCTCAGTCCTCCAGCTGGACAGTGCTGCCCTCACTCAAATAAATATTGTTACTGCTACTTTAAGCCCACAGCCAATGCCTTTGGAAATCCTGTCAGAGCAAGAAGGGAAAACTCTAAACTGGTAGATCCCTGGTCCTGAGTTTGCTTCCCTCCCTTCCAATGCAGCAGTGGCAGAAGGCACAGGTATTGCTCAGGCGTGTTTATTGACACTTTATGCCTGCTTTAGGAGGGTAACTCTTGCAATAACACAGCATGTGCCCCTTTTGCCATTCCCATGCTATCCTGTTAGCATGCACTAGCAGACTGTCTGTTTTGGTTTACCCACACTTGCCATCTCTGTGTCATTTTGCACTGGCATTAAAGTTACTGAGAAAATCTAATGGTTTTTCAGCTCTCCCACCTACGAAATTCACCAACAACATGTACGGACCTGCTAGAAGTGTGGTTACCCATGGGTAGGTAGGACTAGGACTCAACCGAAACTGGAAGATGCATGATTCCCTGTAAGGCTAAGTATCTTAGCTATTTTGAGGCATGTAATTTCACTTTGCTTGACATTTCTCTCTTTCTTTTTGAACTAGGTCACCTGGTGAGACCAAGCATTTCTTGGCTGGAGGCTCATGACTGGAGTTTCATTACACACAAAGGCCAAGGACCGTGTAGCATTTTTGGAAAATGTTGTTGAGGACAATCCATCATGGAACAGATTTTTGGATTATTTGTTTTGGCTGTCATCTTTCTACTACTACTATGAACACAAGAAATACCACACTCAGTCTGAGCTAGAAATGAATACAAATTTAAAAAATCACTAACTTATTATACAATGTGTTAAAAACTACAGTCTGAGCCATATTCCATGCCCCAAACTGTTTTCAACAGGGTCATAGAGGAGCACAGACTTTAGTCTGGAAACTCAAGTAGAACCTGAACAACCCTTTCTTGCTTAAATCAATCTCACTTCTGGAGCCCACATCTTACTGAATTCCACTGCATGAGATTTACATGCCAGGCAGAAAATCTGTCAAACTAATTCAAGGCTGGAGAGCTACAGAAAACTGAAATGCATGTGCTGTTGATCAGAAAATCCAGTAACAATAAGATATCACAAGGACTCTAGAGCTTCAGTCAAGTAAAGAGCATAACATTTTCATGGGTTTATTAAGACTGTGCTTAGGGAAAGAGGGAGGTAACCTACAGGTGAATTATAAATATACAGGAAAATAAGTACAGCATTATAGAGACATGTAAAGAGCTAGTCAAGTGTTTATTTTAAAACAGATTTAAATGGAAGGATAATATGTAGATGAATAAAATTCAAGCTACCCTGTTTCCTGAAGGGTATTTCCTATACGAGAATCACCAAATGAACCTGAGAAGAAAGACTTTTGAGAACTGAAACATGAAAACACTGAATGGAAGCATGAAAACTGTTACTTTGTCTTTTCTCAATGCAGATCCGGCAATGGGTCTGTAGCAACAGCAGCTGGGCAGAACCTATGGAAAGGGAAGAATGAGGGAAACCTGGAAGAGGGAGCATCACAGCTGGTGGGGAAAGGTCCAAGGCTCAGGAAGAAAGTGTGCCAAGTAGAAGTTCTGATGTAAAAGCTCTGCCTACACTGAATTGCCCTGCTTGCCACAGTGGACCAGATTTTACCAACCAAGTTACTATAAACAGGTTTAATGGAGTCTGACTTTAGAAGTGGCCCCTTCCAATAGATTCCATGACTAACACATACATTATGGAATACTTCTATTATTGAGACCACCCTTAAAGTCCATTATACTACCATATTTTCTGCACTAAACTGATTTTTTCCAAATTTTTATCCTTCAAACTGACACTTTTCATGGAAGCCTCAATCCATGTTTTCCTTTGCAAGTTGGTAATTTCTAAGAATGCAACTTTTGTTCCTGGCAAATAAACAAAACAATAACTTTTTCTCTGTGACCTCTGCTGTGTGGCAGAACCTGAAATTTTGGCAAAATAATGTTTCTTACATTAAGAAGGTGTATTTGTTATCCTAGTGAAAGTAATTATTTGCTTAGATTGAGCAAGTTGACAGCTGAAGAAAGATCAGGCTTATCTGACACATGCTAAGCAGAGCCTGCACTGAAACCAAAACTCTTCTATGTTACAACTGTGCCAGGCCTATTCCACTACAAACACAGTAATCAATATTCCAGCCCCTTTCCTCATCTCCAAGCAGCAGAAAGGTATGTTTCTCTAGAAATTTCAGCCCTACTAAAGATTTTGACATATATTGATGTAATGCCACAAGAACTTCTTAACTCCATTAGTTTCCATGTCTCTTGCCTGTGGAGTTAGGGAACACAGAGATGTCTAAGCTAGGAAACCAAACTAGCTCAGGAGTGGGTGCAAGCAATTGAATCAGTACAGCCCTGTGTCCAGTGGATGTTGTGCTCCTGTGGCCATCTTAAAATTAAACATCTAGTCTGAGATACTATAGCTGAGATGTTGTATTTTGGACACGTTATCCTGAGTAATGTGTTTGTGGGGACTCTGTTTGAGCAGGGATGTTGGATGGATGGTTGCCAGTGGTCCCTTCCAGTCTCACCTACCCTGTGACTCTCTGTGAACCAAATTAAATATGGCAAGTCACCTGGATGCCATCCATCATCAGTGAAGAGTAAGGCAAAATGTGAACCCTTTCCTGCTATGACAAATGCCCAAAAACCAGGAGCTGTCACTTTCTGCTTCTGACTACAGAGCTACCTAGAAGAGTATCCTAGATGAGACTCCTAGCCTGTAGACAGCTGCATGTAGGTGAGATAAAGTCCATCCAAAATGTAAGGCCTATTAACTTGGGCGAAGTGCCTAATTAATTGGCTCCAGTCCTTTCCTGAGCTAATGCCAGGCAGACATTTGTGCCAGACTAAGTATCTCTTTCCTGAATGTGGTTACTGAGACCTAAGATACCCTTAGAGAAACTAAAAACTTACACCGTATGCAAATTGGCTTTCATTATAGCTTAAGGGTTAAAAAAAGCTGTTAAAAAAGCATGAAAGGATAGATTATCTGTGCTGGTCTCTTCATGTCTTTATTAAGTTTTTAAACTTACAACGCAAACGTGCCATGAACAGACTGGATTTGACATAGAGAGAAACCACAATGGAAATAAACTGACATTTAAAAAGCTTCACCAAATTATAAAGATTAGCAAATTATCAAATTAAGTGACAATTGGACAATGCCAGTGAATTGCATATAGGTAGTATCCTGAAGAAAAAGGTCTATGTATTTGTGTAATTGAGTACTGTGTCATTCCTGGGCTGGATCAGGAGGTTTTTAGGAAAACATGAAGTACTGAAATATCAAAACTGTTTGTGAATCAGGGTGAGTTCCTAGTTCAGCAACAATTTGTGATGGGGGAAAAAAAACCACAAAAAAATCACCACCAAAACTAAGCCTTTAAATATTTTAGAAACAGTCAGGCTTGTTTTTTCTAGAATGGAAAGTAGTTATTTTACTATTCAATATTTTTCATTATAAAACCATAGCATGCAAACACATTAAATGAAAAAAATTAATATATGAAACAAAAGTGAAATATTTCAACAGATAAAAACTTTTCTTTGTAGAATTCAAATCACATTGTTTACTAATATTGTTCACTTTTTCTCAATGTTTAGTTAGTCAGGAATTATTGCAGGATGTAAATAGATTGCTGCTCTGGCCCAGCCAGGATATTAATTTCTCTGTTTAGATGGTTTACATCCCAGTTGCACAGACAACTTCAAATTTAGCATTACCCTTTTTCTTAATTCCTGTCTTTACAACCTTGATAATGTTGTTATATAATTGAGCTTTGTGTAAGCATGTGTTCACTAATAACACTTAGTTTATTCACTCCTAGTGTGCAGAGCATAGGCAAGACCTGAATCGATCGCGGTTTGGGCTTGGATAAAGGCTACCTGACTAGGGTGCCTAAATTATGCTTCACTTTCAGGTGGCTGCTGAGTCCCTACTGCCAGAGGAATTGCCTAATGGCCACGTTCAGCCCATGGAGAGGGTGTAGATGTCTTTGAAATTGGGACAGATTTCCACACAGAAGCCTTCTAAGGCCCTCTTGACTCTGCAAGGATCTTAGGCATCTATTTTAGCGGAACAGGGTTGTGAACTACCAAGAATTTAGATGCAAATTGGATGTCTCTGTGAGTCAGGCTTAATTACAACCTCATTTGGGCCTTTCTGCTTGGTAATCTTGCACATCCTTTATCTAATTCGTGGTACCTCTCAGCACATCATGAATTATACTAGTTCAGTATGATAGAGGTGAATCTTTGCTGTCTCCAATGAACAGCCAGAGAATTTGAGGCAGTGACAAATGCAATGAAAAGCACTTTGCTTACAGGAATATTCTTGCTCACAAGAATAGTGGGTGCTGGTCTCTGGACTCACCTTCAAAAGCTTCATTGATGACTCCAGTGGATGCCTCTTTGTCTTCAAGGCAGTGGATGAAGGACAGTGGAGAGTGTCTTATTTCTTGCAGTTTGTCATGAATAGAAGAGAAAGTAGGTCTGTTGTGAGGTTCTTGGGACCAACATCTTGTCATTAAATCACATCTGGAAAAAAATTAAATACAAACAAAAATGATAATATAATCATTCATCTCAATACTTATCATTAAACATCTGAGAAGCAAGTTTGGCCTGAAAACTTTCTGTGTGGTACAAAAATTATTATCAGCTGCTGAGGCAATGAAAAACAAAGATCGAATTTAAGTCGTGAATAATTACTGTGAAATATTTTAATTTTTCAAAGATGGGTATTTTTGAGATTGGAAGCAGATATAAAATAAAAAAAAAAAAAGGACACATTTACCATGAACATCTACTCTCACTGAAGAAGTCAGGAATACTTTCTAAGAAAGCAGACAAGGAAGAAATTCTCTCACATTAAAAAAAAACAACAAAAGACCTATTTAATCCTCCTTCAACTCAAACTATCTCACATTCCGAAGAAGTTCAAGTCAAACCCTCCAGCACAGAGTTAATTTCGACTTCTACCTCCAGACCAAAACTAATACAAATAAATTTTCCAAAGGCAAAAATGGCATGAATTTCCTCTGGATGCAGGGATTCCAGTCCATGTTGTGCAACACTATTGCTACCATTTAGTGGAAAATTTACCTCCTGTTTGTCTAAATAATAGGGTTGGTTTTTATTCCTTGCTCAAGGTTATGCTACACAAAACTAAATCCTACAAAAGCCAGGGAGAGACAGGTTGAAAACCAAAACACAGCCAACACCTGGACATGCTAAGTGTTGGGAGTGGAAAGAGGTCTTAGAGTCTCAAAACCAAAGAGCAGCCAGTGAAAGACTGGTTCAGGAAGCTGCATCTGGAATGTGGAGCATTTACCTCTAAGCCTTAAGTTCAAACCCTCCCCTGACAAACATCTACCCAGACCTGCTGCTATGTGATACCAGGCGTTAATCTGTTATGTGAAATGAATTGGCTTGCTCAGATCCTCGCTTATCCATCTTAAAAACATGACTGCTGTCCTTCACCACAACTGAGCATCTTAAAAAGCCCTTAGTGACATCTGGGACACATCGCCTGACTCCTGATTTTTCAATTATAATTTTCATTAAAATATTCATGTCAAGTGAGAACGTGAGTAGAAAAATTGTTTCAAAACCACTTTTCATCAACCTGTATTCTTGTGGTTTTCAAGTTGAAGAGAGTAATTCTATTTTTTTTTTTTTTCCAAAAGGATTCATTTTAAGAATCTAAAAAGTGGTAGTGGCTTCCTAACACTGAATTACTTCATCTGCTTACTTTCAGGTATACTGGTTATTGATGACCCTGCAAATATAGAAGGAAAAGGACTGAATGGGACTCAAAATAAGGTTAAATAACTGGTTTTTCTTCTGCTGCCAGCAGTCTCTTTCATGCTGAATTCCAGCCTTGAATGCTAGAAGCCAAACAATCTTCTTTCTGGTCATGCTTTTTGGTAGGATATCCAGACAAAAACCATGAGTTCAGGTGCTGTGCTTCATCAGGTTTGCACTTGGGCTGTCACCAGTAGAGCCTTGTTGAAGAAATGGCCAGCCACAGATCAAGAAAGAAACAGGAAATAATGCATGAGTCATAGACTCATAGAATGCTTTTTGGGCTGGCAGGGACCTTCAAGGTTCATCTAGTCCAACCAGCAGCCATGTGCAGGGACATCTTCCACTACATCAGGTTGCTCAAAGCCCCACCCAACACGGCTTTGAACAGTTCCAGGGATGGAGTATCCATAACTCCTCTGGGCAATCTTTTTCAGTGTTTCACCACCCTTATTGTAAAGTACAATACTGTAAAATACAATCCTTATATACAATCTAAATTTAACCTGTTTTCATTTGTGAAACAAGAACATTTTGAGTGTGGATTATGAATATTTTTGTTTTGTTTCCTATGACCAATCTCTGTCTTTCTAAATAACTATATTTTAATTGGACAATCTGCTTTAAAAAGTCATTCAGTTTCGCTATGGAATAAGGATATTAATTTCTGCCGAAATTGTAATTCAGTACTGTAATTTTCTCATTTTAATTATATTCTGTATTTTTATTTCCTAAATCAAATTACTTGGTGTTTGGCTTAAAATATCAGTACTGGTATTTTTAACTAAGTGTTTAATTAAGATAGGCTTTAGGTTTCTAATGACAGAAACTTTAATGCTCTCTAAGAATATATCTGTAAAATTTACATGTACAATTATTTGTAGCATGACACTTAGCTTTTGAAGCAGGCTGTGACATCCAAAGGTTTAAGTCATTGGCACAAGCTTTCATTAGCTCAGAAATGCATGAGTACGAGACCAGTTGAGAGGGTGAAAGACAGCTTAACATGCCAAGATACATGGAAGTGACAGATTGAACATACTCCTATATTATTGGGGAGCAAAACGTGAGCTAGCAAATCGTGCATCACTTCAACATGAGAAACAGACCCAAAGGATTCCCCTACTTCATGGGGAAATCCTGTCAGGAAAAAATGAAAAATGACAGTTCCAAACATAGCATTAGCTAAAAGTTTGTTAGGTTTAAAAACTAGACGTACATCTACACACCTACACTTCAACCTGTGTTTTGTCTGGGGGCAACAACCAAACATTCAACAGAGCTGCTTATGTGGGGCTAGCTAGAATTTGAGGGCCTGGAAAAGCAAAGAACTAATACTCAGTGTCTGATATTGAAGGCAGAATATGAACATTCCTGAAACGTACTATAGAGCACAGAAGCTACAGGCATTACCAATTCTTTTCTCACATGAAATGGGAAATACAATTGATGTATGATTTTCTTAGAAAATGAGAAAATTTATTATGATAAAGGGCCTCTGACTTCATCTGATGCGTTCTGTGCAAGGCCTTCTCTCTCACTCTCTTAGTCTCTCCAGGGGATTATTCCCACAAACAAATAGCAAAAAACCTTTAAGTTACCAAACTAAAATTTCTTATCAAAGTCAGTTGTGTAAGTTTGTATGAGATGAGCATTTGGTGAAACTGCAGCTTCAAATCAGCAAATGTCCTGGTGCTTGTGCAAATTCTCTAGACTGTATCCATGGGCTTTGAGGAGCTATGTTGAATTAGCTCAGTTCAGTCCAAACCTTGGTGTTCTCTTGCATGCAAGCCTCATACTCTGGCGGCTGTGCCAGATGCGGATCTCTGACTGCAAATGTGGTTACATTCATTGATCTAATTCATGTTTCAATATGTGTCTCATTTATACATCCCCAAGCCCCTTTTTCAATTCTTTACCAAGCTTTACCCAGCCACAGTTCTCTGGGGAAAAGCAGGTGATTAGTTCCTGGAGTAACAACTTGTGGAGGCAAGGGGAAGAATTTTTCCCCCTTCCAAATAAAAACCAAACAAACAACTCACTTCCTTCATGCTTTTACAGCCAGTGCCAGCCCTACTTGCACTTGCAGTGTAAGCCTATCACAGATTCCTAAACACTTCTCAGCTGAAGTACTTTGGCCTTTGAACTCTCTTCCTATCAGTGATGGTTTGTTTTGTCAAATGACAATGAGCAAGCCAAAGTGCCGAGGAGACAATTACTGACTGCTGATGTCCTGATACAGGTTCAAAACCACGAGGAGAGAAGCAGGAATGTCAAGAATCTCGGCATGCCATTAATGACCTAGCAAAGCAGCAAAAAGCTGTTTATGCTGCTGACAGAAGCTGTATGCAGGTGCTGAGTGTTCACCAATTGAGATAAAAGATGGTACAAGAGTCTAAGCTCTAAGTCAAAGAGCTCTTTGGCTTTCAAAAACTACTATTAGGCACTGATCCTACAAGTTACAACAGGCAGACCAGTATTTAAGACCTATCTGCTGTGCCAAACTCAAGATCTGGGACCTTAAAAATTACTTCAAGCAAAGTTTTCTTGATTTTCTGAAGATCTAGTCACTCGTTTTAAGGCAATTTATGGGCCTCACTTAAGTTTGAATGTCAGACTAGTACACGGATATAGCTGCCTCCTGTGCTTTTTTATTCACAGGACAGTTGTCAGAATTTTTTTGAGGATACCTTTCTCAGCAGAAAATATTGCAATTAAAATATCTTTGGGTTTTCATTAGTTCTGTGACTTCCAGTTCTCACTCTGTTATTAAAATAAAATTCGAATCTCTTCAGTTCTTCAGTTCCTCCAAGTGCTAAAACTTGGTTTGGAGAGGGTTTTTTGGGTTTTTTTTAATTTTGGTTTGGTTTGGGTTTTTTGTTTGGTTTGTTTTGTTTATTTTTTTGTTTATTTTTTGTTTATTTTTTGTTGTTGTTTGGGGGTTTTGTTTGTTTTTTGGGGGGGGTTGGGGGCTTTTTGGGTGTTTTTTATTGCTAACATGGTATTTCAGCTATATCTAAGTAATGATAAATAATCACCTTCTCTTAAACATAGTAATTGATGTGAGATCTATCATGGAGATAGTGGCTTGCCAATCACAGAATTATTCTCCAGTCTTTTCCTCAGACCTGAGAGCAAGAATTTTTCACTTTCAGTGGCCTATCCTATTTGTAGGATCAGCTGTCACGTGCATTGCTGTGACTGCTTATGCTGAGGAGGTGATAAAGAAATTGAGCCATGAAATTAGACAATACTGAGTGATTGTTAAGCTCATGTTCTTCTTCCTCCTTTATAAATCTCTGGTCAGTATGGGTTTGATCTGCTTCATGTATTTATTTTATTCTGCTAATTGTAATAATTTTGCAATTAAACATGAGTTTTGTGCTCAAGACACAAACAGAAATGGAAGGATTTACTTATCCAGTCCAGCTAAAGACTATCCAGAAGTGCAGACTTCTTTTCCCTGTACTGCTTCAGCTTTTCTTGAATTCTCTCTATGAAGGGCAGAGTTTATTTTTCGCATACGTTCTGATATTAGCCTATTAAGAAAGAAAGTTTTATCCACAGTCATAGACAAATGATGTGCAGAGCCAGGCAAAATCTTTCTCAGAGCCATCTTAATTTCTAAGCAATACCTTCAGCTACTCTCAGCCTGTTCTCACAGTACTACCAGATCCATGCCTTAAATTCTTATTCAGAGACTGGACTACTGGATGAATTACTAGTAGGTTGGCCAGTTTGATTAGAAACAACAGTGGAGAATGTTTGGCTCCTCATGGGCATGACTAACCTTCAAAATGACGACCAACTGACAAAAAGCCTCTTGCTTTTTATAAATATTATCAGCAACATTTAAACAAAATTAACTTACAGGTCATCAGGACAATTGTTTGGAGATTCCAGCCTTCCTCCTGATTGCACATGGTGTAATACTTCTGTATTGGAGAAACCCGGATACGGCTGTTGACCCAAAGTCAATATTTCCCACACTAGTACTCCAAAAGCCCTGGGAAACACCATAAAAAAAAAAAAAAAAAAAAGAGAAAATTTAATAACCATAGTCATAATGAAATCTCCCTATTAACAGCTAGATTGTGTCTAACCGAAGAATAAGTCTCAGAAAAGTTAGGAGTAAAAAGACTTACCGTAATTTCATGATTATAAGCCACACCTGAGTATAAGCCACACTTCCTTGTTTGGACCAAAATTTTAGTCAAAATGGTGCAGCTTATAATCATGAAATTACTGTAATTTGATTTTGCCCTTAAGCCAGCCTCAGTAATAGCTAAAATAAATGTGTAGAACTGAGATGCTTTTCCAGACTGACTGAGATGCAGCTCAGAAGAAACTGAGTGCCCACATGCCCACATCTTCCCAGGCAACACTCAGGTTGCGCATGTCCTCATATAAACAAGTGTTTTGAAATCTCTAGAGCTGTAGTTTAAAATGGAGAAAGACAAGTTCTTCTAAGCACCACTTGTGGAACAATCAGCACCTCATTTGGTTTGGCACAGAATACTAAACTACTTTCTCAGTTAAGTGCAAGAGTAGCAGTCAAATAGATGGGTGCAGGCACTGGGGACTTGGATAAGGCCCATGGGCTGAGTAGGTGTGGCCATCAAAATCTAAACTTGTGTGAATATCAGGTTTCATGGATCTGGTTTAATCTGGGTTTTTTTCCATGTCTCCTGACAGTGGGTCTCTGCTTCTTCACAATAAACTCAAAGTCACTGAAATACACACTTTTTAGCAAACCTCCACAAAAAAACATACTGTGACCTTCCTCTGACAATGCTGCAAAGTCTGGTTTTCAAAATGAAGAAGCCACTAGAAGAGGGTGAAATTGTAAGGGAAAAGTATTTGGCTGTGGGAAGAAAATGTCAATAAACCTAATGGAAAACAAAATGGAACAGCATGCAGGCAGTCAATTCACTGCCCAATCAAGCAAAACTCACACTGTGGGCCTAGTGCAACCGTAAAATTGTTTGAGTGACACTATTTCCTTCCAGCCAAAATCCAAAGACCTCAAAGATAAAGAAATAAATCCATAAAATATACTGTTGTGGTGTCAAATATTTCATTAAATCCTTAAAACTTCACAAATTTAAAGAGGAAAACTGCCCTAGCCTAAAAATTATTAGAGATTACAATATACAGCCCTGTAATTCCTCCTCTGAACCTCAGTATTCTCTTGCTGCAGACTTTAGCATGATTATCCCCACAGCTGTGTGGCTGCTATAACTCACCAGACATCAGAGCGACTTGTAAAGACACCATCAATAAGGCTCTCAGGAGCCATCCATCTGACAGGGAGTAGGCCTTCTCCTCTTTTTCTGTAGTAATCATTTTTATAGACATCTCTGGCAAGTCCAAAATCACCGATCTTTACTATCCGGGATGAACGCCCATATTCCTTCTCAGACACAAGGCAGTTGCGAGCAGCCAAGTCCCTGATTTGTAAGGCAGAGAAAAGAGGATGGAGTTAGCACTGCAGAAAAACTCAGATCTGTAAGTCATCTGGCTCAACATACTCTTCAGAGCAGCACCAGCTCCAAGGTCAGATCAAGTGATTTAGGGCCTCCCCTAGTTAAGTTTGGCATATCTTCAAGACTGGAGCTGACACAGCCCTTCTGGACAACCTGTTTCAGTGATTGATCTGGGATGTTGGGAACAATATTATCTAATTTCCTTTGCTGTAAGTTGTGCCTGTTGCTTCTCATCTTTTCCCTCTACCTCTCTGAGAAAATTCGGTTCTATATCGTCAAAAGCTACCCATTAGGCAGACAAAGACAGTTTATGAATCTTCCACTTGTCCTTCTCTCTGTTGCACAGAATATGATTCTTACCTAGGGTGCAGTAAGTCCTTGGTTCAGATCTTAGGGGAGCCCACCATTATGGGAGAGAACTGTGAGTGATATTTAGCAGAAAAGCACAGACTTAGATTTTACTTCAGTAAAAAAAAATCACCTGCCATGTTACCTCTTTCTAGACATTTTTTCCTGGGTAAGATACTGTGGGTAAACCCTGGGAAGACTAAGGAAGTAAGTTCTGTACCTGTGTATAAAATGCATTTTCTCTAAATAGACACAGCCTTTGCAAACATCCAAACATATATCCAAGAGGTCTGTGACTCTTAGTAAAGGGCTCTGGAACTACAAGAAACAAAGACAGAAGTTAGTTATTTCTTCCAGCTTTACCAACTCAGAATGAGAAATTCCCCATGCAAGATTTCCTCATTGAAATGTATTTCCCCATTTGAAATGTACAGGATTTTTCCAAAAGAGTCAAAGCACAGGTGCAAAATCTCTGTATGTCAATCAAGTGAATGCTAATTTGAAGGAGGGTAAGCTGCCAAATCACTGCACTGTGAGGAAGGTGAACACATCCTGTTTGATTTGCAGCTCAGAATACCCTAGGACTTTCAGAGCTGTGGAAGAAATAAGACCCTGAAAATTTCCTCCCACTATCAGATCAGGTTTGTTTGTTGCTGTATTAATCAGTGTAATATATTTTTCTAGTAGAACACATGTATGTGCACTTCAGTAGAATTCAACACTGACTGTGGATTTGATCTATGTAAATAAACTATACAACTGCTACAATGCTATAAAATTTCATTTTGACCTCCAGTCATATGATCCATATTCCTAATCCACACACTAACTGGAGAAAAATTTACTTGAAGTTGTTTATTTTTTATTCTTTTCTTTCCTTCTAAATAATTTGAGGACACAGGCACAGGGACAGTATTCTTATATGCTTGGACTATGATTCTCACATTAAGGATACTTTTGTCATTCAAAGACAAAAAACCCCCCTCTATGATTCCTAATAGACCACATATATGACCACCATTATTTATTGCCACTTTCAAAAACACAGTTTGTGATTTTCACAGTGAGAAATCCAGCAGATTGAAGTCACATGACTGAAACTACAATTTTGGTCAGTGATCTAATGACATTCAATCTTCTTCACAGCATCACTGATTGCAAGGTCAGCACTGAACACTGAAATCCCAGGGTGTGAAGGAAAGCCATGTCAGACCTTGCAAGTACAGAAACAGTTGAGCATCAGCATGGACTTTTAGAAAGGGAAAAATGAGAAACTGAGGGGAGTTACAGGTCAAAAATACAGTTCTTATGGTCTTTACCTTTTTCTTTCTGGCTCCTCGTAAATAGCTCAATAGATCCCCTCCCTCCATCAGCTCCAGTATAAGATACTGAGGTTCATTTAATAGACACACACCAAGTAACTTCAGAATGTGGGGATGATCAAATTTGCTAAATAGAAGGAAACAACTGTAAGATTACATATGAGAAATCCAGCTGGTTGATAGCTAACGGAGTGCTTATAGTTGTAAACAATGAATGAGCAGTTTGGCCTTTACAATCCTGCTTCTATGAACAACACGATTCAGTGCCTGGATTTGTTCAGTTCAAGGACATCCTTCCAAAACACAAGCTTACATTCTCTTTGACAGGGACCCTAATGCATGCATACATATTAAAAAGCACACTTCATCATATTTCCAGGAAGCAAAGGAGCCAAATGGCAATTTTTTCTAGGAATAAGATGAGTTGTCACCTGTTTATTAAAGGTATCTACATTATTTTAATAGAGTATTTTTACTACTATATTCACAGTAGAACTGATCCAGAGAAATATACAAAAGAAAAAGCACAAGGTGCAATATATTATTTTCACAGTTCAGACAGGGACAGTTTTATACAGTGCATTTCCAAGGGGAACAAAATACATATGAGGAATATTTCTAAGTACACTAGCAACTGTTTGTGTGTGTCTAAAACAGGGATTATCACAGGGCAATCAGTACTCTCAGTAGTGCAGGTATTCTTCAAAGAATGAAGAATATTTATTGCCTCTGTCAATGTCTGTGTTTTTACAATCACTTTACTTGTGTTAGAAAATGGTTTTCCCCTCTCATGCTGCATGAAAGCACTTGCACAAGCAGTCAGAGAAACTTGACTCTATTGGGAGAATTGATGGTGTCCAAAATGCTGTCAAATGCAGCAGTGTAAACAAACAAGAGAGGGACATTTTCCTTCTAATCTCTTTCAATTCACCTAATCTCAGGTGTGGGCAAAGACTCTTGCAAAAAGTGCGATTTAGAATTTGACAGTTCCCCCCTGGCCTCCAGCACATACCTCTCAATCAGACAAACTTTGGCACTTTCAGGAACAAAAAGAGGGGAAGAAACACCTGGCACTTTCCTTTGCCCAATACAGACCTTTCTCCACTGAACTGTAATTCCTTACTTCCCAAGGAATGGGACAGACACAAGAATTTCCTACATGTATTTGCACACAAATGACTCACCAATAACCAACATTTTAAAACAGAGGCAATTCAATTTTCCCTTTGCTGCATAGCATCAAAAATAGCTCCAGCTTAACTGAGCCAGCATGCATAACAACACAAGCCCAATTTTAATGAACATCCAAAAGGGCAAGCAAAATAAAAGTTGCACTTACATATCTTACAATTTGCATCTTATACTCCTTACCTGTTTGTAAGCACTCAGATGCACTTATTTCTCCTTTCTACCCTTGGTTTCATTTATGAGATCTTACAGATGAACACCAAGTAAAATCATTAAACCCTCCATGATGGAATTAAAGAATTAATTTTTTTAATATTAAAAATTAAATATTCAAATAATATAAAATATATATTACAATTATTGTTGTTGTTGTCATTGTTGCTGCTGGTGGTGTTTTTAATGACTATGGAGATTATATAATACTTAAACTTTTATACTCTCTTAATTTCTGATCCACTGTATTGGTGCACATATGGGGCCATGTCAATGTTTACATTTAAATGTAAAAAAATTTTCAATTGTATACCCTTCCAGGATTTCTGGGTTTGGATAATTATCTGCAACAAGAATTGGGAGAGCCTCAGAAACTTTAACTATGGGTTCATCATTTCCATACTTCACAGAAAAAAGACCTTAACTGTGCTTATGACTGCTAGGTAGACTGAAGAAGGATTGTAAGGAGCTTACACACAATTCTTACTCTTTATCAATTATTTTCACTTTAATAACATGGTTGAATTTTGTTTTAACAAGCCTTTTACCTCGTTCAGTTACATTGTGTCATAAAAGGCAAACAAAGTAAGATATATCTTTAAAATGTGTAACCACAAAAAAAATTTGAATGTTGTGAAAATCAGTTTCCAGTTTAATAACACGACATTTTCTGTGCAGAAAAACATCCTTCATTTTAAAAAATTGCTTCTACTTCTGCACACATGAAATAAAAGTGTAAGAAGTGCAAAAGTACATCTGAAAACTAAACTACGCTCTCATTCTCCCAGTTGGAACCTTCAGCTGAACTTCTTGTTTCTGGGGCCACTCTAGAAAACAAGATTTCTAGCTGAAACACAAAACTTGTTATGTGAAATTCTTGCAGTGGTGACAGATGCATAATTTAACACTACCTAAATAGGAGGGGTATGTGGCAGCCCCTAGTGGCACATTTTTAAATAATATTTTCCACTGTAAATTACAACTTTAGGCATCAGTTTGTTCTGATTTGTTTCTTTCAGTAAAATGGGATTATCCAAATTCTGACAAATTGCCTTTAGCAACTAACGTGGTTTAGGGGAGAAAAGCTCCTGAAATATACCAGTACAATCCCGAACAAATCCATGATATGAGCATATTGAACTGCAGTCTATACCTTAAATTTTGCTTATCAGATTTGTAGTTTTAGGTCCATGATATTCATCAGTAGTGATTTACTTGTTTGGCAGAAACACGAGAACACCCCAAAAATGCCACAGTAATCTGTTTAGAGGAGAGTGCTGCTTTCATTCCTATGGTAAGCCACCACCCTCAGATGATACCAGCTTTGCCCTACCTCATTAAGTGTGCCTCCTTCAAGAATTCGCTCTTCTCGTGGTCTGTCGCACCCTTCTTCAAAGTCTGCTCAACAGAAAGCAGAAGGGCAGCAACATTTGGTCATCATCACCATTATCACATGGCACTTCAGTAAAAAAATCAGACATAGATGTGGCCTTTAATACACATTATTTTCCAGAAATCATTACAAGGCTGAGCTTTATGAGATTAGCAAGAAACTCTGCTAGGAAATACCCAGATCATCCCAACACCCATTTCTCAGGTAAAATCTCTGAGACAGATATCTCTGCCCATCCCATTCTGTTGCCAGAGAAAAACACCACTCTGATTACCTTGACTGCTACTTTGGATTCTCCACTTCCATCTGCTAGGACTGCAGTCCCTTCATACACCTCTCCAAATGCTCCACTTCCCAACAATTTGTGTAAGTTGAGTTTGTCCCGAGGGAAAGCTGGCAGGGATTCAATTTCTGCTTGAGAAGGAAGAGTGCTACAAAACAACAATAGTAGTCACTTGCTCATACCTAAGGATGTCTGAAATTCTATCAAAATTCAGATGAAGCTGGTACTATTTGTCTCAGCAGGTATACTTAAGGGGAGCTCAGGTGAGGCCTGGATGTTTTGGAAGTTACTGGTCCAGGGAATACCTCTTAGATGTTGTTGCCCTGAAAATACATTTGCTCTGAGGACATACCGTATAGCATAGCAGGCATTGGCTAGTCCCACTGTCTCAGCCATCCCCCTGAGTTGAGCTAGTTCTTTATCTTCCTTGATAAACACTATCTGTCCAGGCAAGGTGGGTTTTCTGGATTTCAATCTTTGCTTCCATACTGGAATAGAAAAGGAGACCATTAGGTGTTTCACCCTGAGAGCATCCCAGTGTGTGAGCACACTGAAAGGCTACAGGTTTTATGTTTCTTTGCTCAGCATCACCCCTCAACAACTCATGATAGCAAATCATTTCCATCTGGCCATTTTTTCCCCACAAAACACAGACAACTGCTCATTGAGCTGACTGCTCAGTCAGGTATCCATTTCTGTGTGTGACAAAACCTCAGGGAAAGGATGAGGATTGAGAGGACAGGACCATCACATGTGGATATTTGCATCTCAGGGTAATCATTACATCCTTTCTTCAGGGACAAAGCTTAAGAGAAAGGAAATGGGACCCTTTGGTGAATAAACTTGAGAACTGTAAGGTGCAAGTTTTTATAAGGATACACACAAGCATTAGAGTTCCTTAAGCACTCCTGTGCTCTCCTGCCAGTAATCAACAGCAAGAAATTCCTGAGGATGGAGTGAATTTCTATCCCGTCCTTGACACCAAAAATATAATTAGCCATCTCTAGGGTCTCAAAGAATGAGCACATACAAATTTCTGCCAGCTCCCATCCTAAGGAGGGAGCATTTCCCTAAATCTGAAGGCCAATCATTTGCCACCATCTGAACTGCCTTTCACTGAGGCCTGGCAAGCCAAGAGTAAACAAAAAACTCAATCACATACCAAAAACCAACAGCATGACTACAGCCAAACACAGTGCAGCTCCAATCACAGAAGCAATGGCAATGATGGTGCCTATGGAGATCATATTATCTGTTAAAGAGAAAGGGGAAATTGAGTAATTATTGTGTATGCATGCAATGTCAATCTCAGGGAGTGGAGCACACCTGAGAGAATCCTTCAGCTGCCTGCTGTGTAAAAGTCTTCCTGCACAAAGCTATCTTGTAGGCTATATGTGGATGTGCATTTGGTCAGACTAATCCTTCTCCCCCAGACTTGAGCCATTCCTGTGACCTAATGTATGTGCAGAAAAAGAAAATGCTGAACTGTTTGACTACTCAAGGTGGGATTTCCAAAAGCACCCACAAAATGTTACATTCTGGCTGAAGGCAAGAAGTGATTCTGATATCTTTACGAAGTGCGTTAGCTTGCCTTTTTTCAAGAATCACATCATAAAGCAGAGTGGCAGAGCCACAGAGACAAAGTGGTGTAAATGAGCAGAAGCCCTTTTCAGGCCCACTGTTCTGAGCAAAAGAGCCTGGATGAGGATTAGCAGTGGGGGTCACCATATAAACATTACCACTTATTACCTATTAGAGACGTTACTTTACCTTTGTAGGAATAATGTGATTAAAATTGCCAGTCTCTGCTTCTAAACTGGTAGACTATTTATAAAAAAAAAAAAAAAAAAAAAAAAAAGAATAACAGAATACAGAAGTACAAGACATACCTTCCCTCAAAATTATATCCATGCTAATGTCACTGTATTCACCAAGTCCCAGCACATTTGCAGCTGCTGCTCTGAACTGGAAAGTTCCTTCTAAGTTCTTGGCCTTCCACGTGCAAATACTGCCACAGGAGCCATTGTAAACCACCTCCCACATGGACTTCACATCACTGCTGTTGCCAGACTGTTTCCTGCAACATGCACAGCACAGCACAGGAAGGTCATTTATGTCATCAGGGAAGTTTACGGCTTCACCTCCCCACTCCATTATTTGCTTCAGTTTCATGGTTTTTACAGCATTTCTCTGCCTGCATAAAAATTCAATCTGGTCATGAAAATTGTTCCATTTCAGCAGGAGCCAAACATCTTTATCTTGGCATTGGAAATTAAATACTAGAACACTTTAGATGCAAAAAAACTGTTCAGTACATGCCTGATTCACCTGTTTCAGTATATATCCCACAGGCAAGATTTCAAAATGTTTTTATTTACTTTCTGGGGAAAAAAATATATTTTTCTACTGTGCTAGAGCTTTTTGCTCTTCCAGATACAGAGTAATTCAATGTCTCTTGTGCATCAGGTTTCACAAGATAAATAGGAGGCAAGTCATTGGCAGTGAAGTTACCATTCTTTAGCTAGGCACTTTCCCATAGCATCTGCTGACTGCTGGGTGTATTTCTTCCTTTCCCCATTGGACTGAGATTGATTGCTCACAATAAATTCAGAGCTGATTATTCACCAACCAAAAGAAGACCGTGTACTTAAACTTGAAAGGCCATATCTGAAATATCATTTCATGTCACACAACACCGTAATACATCATGTGAAATGACCTTCACGAGCAAGACACTCATTCTCCCAACACAGTTTACTGAAGAAAAAAGGCCAAACACTTCTAAACCAGAAAGACATGGGAAAACTACACATGTTGCCACTAGAACTATAAGAAAAATGTTTGCTTAGAAGGGCTAGGCAAATATTTTCTAGAATGCTATGCAGATGACCTAATATTTTTCTACTTGATGTGAAATTCAGTAAAAAACATCAGCATATGTACACTCAAACTGCAAGAGAAAAACTTATTTCATTAAAAGACCACCTCAGTGATGCATTATGATTCCAGAGTTGAGTAAGAAGCTGGAGTCTGGACAACAGAGCAGTTAATGCACAGCCCTGGCACAGACCACTGGACTGACCTTTCCTTACCTATCTGCAGCAAGTCAGGTACAGATTGTCTCCTGGTATTTAATTTTTTTTATTGTTTTGTCAGAACATGCACGTCAGTGCTCCTGCATGCTCAGAGAACTGTAGGAAGCTTACAGCAACAGGAAAATATGTCAGGTGAAAACTTAAAGAAATAATGGCTGAGTTTAGAAAACTGCTTCTCTCCATCAGTAATGACTTTTAAAAATCACTGAAATATTTCAGAAGATGGACTCCCATAATTTTAAAATAAAGCATTAATTAAACATTGCTCTGACTGCTTTAAAGAAATACTTCCAGAGTTATGGTCAAAAAATTAGAAGTTCAAAGTCACTGCCCACAGCAGTATACTCTAACCTGCCCAATCAGCCTTTCCAATGCCAGTGCAGTAATAAGAGTAAGGTGGCACTCCAGTGTGACATCAATAGCCCAGGCAATTGGAATTGGATGACAGAGCACTTTAAAAGTTATACAGTCATCCCACGTGGGTGGGAATACTTTATTTCTGGCAATATTACAACACCTTCTTTGAGTTCTTTGAACACTAATAGATTCATATATATATTTTAGCCAAAAAATACATACTACACATAAGTTGAGATTTGTGATTTGAAATCACCTCTAAATTTTCAATTCACTGTCATAGATCCAAATATATAATTGCATTTCAAGATTGCTCTGGAAATGTTGTTAGTGTTTATTTTCCTTCTGTGTTTTCCAGAATTCCTGGAAATTTTGATACTTGATTTATCTAAGAAAGAGATCCCAATGGGAAGGGCCTTTTGCATCATGCATATTTCATTCTTCCCTTTGGAGGCCACCTGAAAAGTCCTGCACACCCAGATTTGTTTTGGGCTGCCACCTATGGGAAGAGTGCTTCATGCATTGCTTACCTGCTTTCTAAGATGTAGTAGGTCAGTTTGCTTCCATTCTCATCAGCCTTGTCCCACTGTAGAGTATTTTTGGAGTCTTCTGCTCTTTTAGGAACTCCTGGCTTACCGGGAACACCAGCTTAAGCCAAACAGGAGAAGAAACAGAACCCTTAAAATGTGTTTGTAGTATGATAAAGGGCCAACAGGCACAGAGAAGAATCTCATGTGCATGAGTGTTTAGACATATAAAAGGGAGGAGGATCTATAATAATAATCCTCATAGAGAATGAATCCTTGGCCTTCTCTTTGTGATGGATAAATTCCAAAATTTTTATTTGCAGCCTTTCACCAGTAATGAGTTCACTTGCATTATGGGCATTCATTTCAGTTCCCCTCACTCTTTCCTCTGGTCCACTTGGAAATGAACCTCACTTCTTTCCCCCTATTGCTTCTGAAGATGTGGTCATTCATTCTTCAAACACACAGAACCATTGGGTTTTAGTATAAGAAAATTGTCTGCCAAATTTTTGAAAATATTACATTTCATACTCAAATCCTGAAAAGAGTCTTAAAATCTTGTTATCCTGTGTTAAGTGCTTACCTGTCGTTTTAAAGCTTGTTGAGGAGGAGGTGCTTTTCACTCCTGTAACATAAACTACTGTTACTCTTACAAAGTAGTTGGTCCAAGGAAGAGCTCCAGTGAGGTTGCACACGTAAACAAGATTTCCTGTGCATGTAGTGTTCGCAGGAGAAAACCAGTCACTTTTTGTTTGCCACTAGGGAAATAAAATATCATTATGGTCAACTTTCTTGCTCTGCTGAAGTGTGTCACAGTTCTATTCCTGGGTAGATTAACTACTTTGCCACCTCTTAATATCATAGTGGAAATTTGACGCAGGTGCTCTTTCGGCCATGGGACTTTGTCCTCTCAGAGACCAAGGACACAAACCCTCATTTTCTTCTTTGTTTTCAGGAGACCTACAAGTCTTGGCAGTAGCAAAGAACAACAGATTAAGTGCCTGCTTTACACAGCCAAAAGGAGCCTTCCCCTTATATTTCTGGATCATCGTGACGCACCCATGAGTTCAGCTTGCCATGATGCAATTGAAAAGAGGTGGGTTAATGGAATTGTGATGTGACATTTATTTTAGGGCAGGGAAATGTTTGGTGTAGGTCTATTGAATCTGATTCTCTACAGTAAAGAAGCTGCATGATCCAGTTTAGGACGACTTTTTCTGCGTCCAATGGTTCAGGTGTTGAAGTCTGAAGTTTCCATGCATGCTGCTCTCACTGCAGTGCTTATTTCTTACTCCTTGGACCTGGTCTTCTCCCCACCATTTTCTCCTAACCTCTATCACAAAAAAATAAAATCCAGATACTAGGTTGTAGCTAATATTTATTGCTGAAAACTGTTTTCTTCTTTATCTAGTGCAGACATAGGATTTGCAACTGCAAACCCAGTTGGGGCAGGGCAGTGAGGAAACAGGGATAGGACTGCCGAAACAGGAGACTCAGAAGGCATTCTGGTGAGGTCATCCAGGATGTCCTTTGGCACTATGGAGTACTAAATGCTACAGCTGCACTCCTCCTTGTTCCTGGCAAATGCTGACTCCATCCTGCCCCTGCTGAGCAGCTAAGACTGACATCACCATGCCCAAATTATCCACTGAGACTCTTCATGTACATCCTGCCACCCACCCTGTCCCGCTTATCAGGACAGAATAGGTTAAATTTTCTCTGATCTGAAAAAACCCACCCCAAAAGGTAGAGGTATTTTTACCTTACGCAGCTCAAACCAGAAGCTGGTTTCATTGATATGCAGGGGAGCTCTCCATTCCAGCTGGAAACTGGTATTTCTGGGAACTATGTTGATAGGTGCAGCTGGAGTCTCAAAAGTTTTTGCAATGACAGGGACACTTTCAGAAAACCAGTTCTCATCGGGATGAAAAGCAAGAACCTAGTGAGGCAATGGATGAACTGTACAATAGCAGAGCAGTTGGAAAGGTAGCTTTGCTTTAGCAACAACACCACGTGTTTGGAAGACTAACGTTTCAAACAAGACAGCATTGAGGCAACAGAGATATAGGTGTAGAAAGATTTTGCACCTCACAGCTGCAAGGTTATATATCTTCAGGCTGAATATTCATGTCCAGGAGTACCTTTCCTTAGAGACTCTTCTCAGTTTCTCATCTCAGAATGAGAACTATCTCTTTCTTGATCTTTCTTAAATGCCACAGGTTCTTGCACATTCATGCCAATGTCACATCACATATTAGGCAGTGTTTTAGAACCACAGAAACACAAAGTCAAGAAGTGCCTTGGCACATTGCTTTTCACTAAGTCACAGGCAAATATGACCTATGTTAGGTATGCATACTTGCATACAGGTATTTAGGTATGTGTGTGTATATAAACTCCCCATTATATTATCCAAATCATTAACAAAAGCCCAAAATCAAATTAGGACCTAGACATCCCCTCCTGCCATCATCTGAATGTTCTCCCTACTGTGTAAATCACCCTGTTTGTGATATCCAATGCACATTCTGCAAACAACATATTTACTCGGTTACTTTTGAAAATGTCACTCTGATCATAGACCTGCTGTCCAGGTACATCATTTACCATTTTTTAAGCCTTCATCTGTAAAGGTAGAAGCAGTACATTTTCCTCTTATGAATCCATGCTGCACGCTTTTATTTGTCCACTTTGCAGAAGAGTAATCTAAAGATTTGCAAGTTGAACAAGCCAGTAAAACTACTTGCAATTATACCTTGAATGAATTATTTGTTCCAGGCTGGAGCCCACTGACAGACCAGGCAAGCATCCCATTTGAAAATTCACTTTTTCGCAAAGGTGTTGCTGGGACAGGAGGCAATAAATTGACAGAGATTTGATAGCGGATGGATTCAAGAGGTCCATTTGGCTTCAGAGGTTCACTCCAAGATATGTTTATGGTGGTGTCAGACAAAACTAATGTTTTGATAGTGTCAACTGCCTCTGGTACTGAAACAGAAAGAAAAATTAATCTCCATTTTAGAGAAGTCAAGAAATGTCACCGGGAAAGAAAAGAAGGATATAAGTTAATTAATATGATTCATTCACAGGACAGAAACTCCACACGTGTAAAACTCATATTCTGATATAGTCAGTCAGCTGTAGACAAGTTCAAAGTATTTTGAGGGACTTTTAGTATCTTCTTGGCTATCCTAATACACAAGCAGACAAAAAAACCTAAAAAACCCAACAACAACAGGAAAACAGCTGCTGTCCTACACAACTACATTTATAGCCATATCACTGTATTCCTACTCCCTCTTAGTTTCCTAATCAGGGTGTAAGGGTGTTTACTTGAATATACACACACAAAAAAATACCTGTGCACTATTGCAATTGGAGTGTCTTTTTCTTGAACAGAAACTTATGAGGGAAGAAAATCCAAAACTAAGCATTATTTCCCATCATTTACAAATTTTCTCAGAAATACAGAGTCTGGCTGAGCTGGGTTGCTGGTGAGATGTCCATACCAGCTGGTTACTCACTAATTGTTCTGGAAAAATCAACCCTTCCTTTGAAGTTTTAAGATCACAGACTTTGTAATGGTATATGGCATGTTCCTACTCTGCATAAAACTTTATTTTGTACTAAGCAGTCCTAGGAAAAGGTAAAAAGATGACAAGTCATTACGCTATTTATGTTCCCAACATATCAAAATGATGAGTCCATATGTTTTAATTCATATCCTAGTAGCAAGACTACAGATTATTTGATGAAATATACAGAAATTAGACTAGAAAAGAAGACAAATTACTCATTTGTCTAGCTACTCATAAAATGTATGTGGAGTAAGAGTGACACTCTGTGGCAAGAGCAATGCATTAATTGTCTTCCTCTTTTTTTATTCCCTTTATCTTGCTATTTGATGGAAAGCACAAATTATTCCAAGCTTCTTTCACTTCATTAGAGAATTGAGAAAAGGGCAGAGGGAATTCACACAGCTTCAGAGGTGTTAAATAGTGTACACACTTCAAGAGGCTCTAGCAGCATCTGATTACAATTTCAACTGGCAGTTACATTCATGAAATTGAGAGCGTAAGTGCCAGGACACATATACCTTCTATTTACAGCTGGCTGGAAGTTTTTCAACAAATTGTGTAAAGCTCTGAATGCTGATACAAATACCTATTCAAAATACTCAGGATTTGTTGGCTGAGGTGGGGTGAGGGTTTTCTGTTGGTTTGGTTTGCTTTTTGTCTAAGACTTGATTTTCATCCAAATTTTTAATTCTATCCCAACTGGAGAAGCCTGTTTTGAGCTTCATGTTTCATTTTAACATGAGACTAAAAAATTCTGTTTGAGTGGAGCAATCCAGTCTCCATTTCATATGCCGCCTTTATGTTTAATCACTGAAAAGGTGCATGTTGCTGCAGGATGGCACAGTTTAACATACAAAAAAGTAATTGTGTCAATTCTCGCCACATCCCGATAGTATTTAATGTTATTCAATCAATGTGTCACACAAATTTTACATTACAGGTGTGGAATCCCATGCAAAGAATTGAGATCTAATGATAGAAGGCTAGAATTGCTGGGTGTTTTAGGGAGTTTTGTTTGTTTTTCTCCTTAGACTCCATAGGAAGGTAGAATCATCAAGGTTGGAAGAAATATTTCAGATCATTAAGTCCAGCTGTCACCCAGCCCTACCACGGTAATCCCTAAACCACTAAAACACATCACCCTACACCAGGTGCCTCTTAAACACCTCTATGGATGGTGACTCCACCACCTCCATGGGAAACCTATTTCATTTTTTCTGATATTTAATATGAATCTCCCATCTCAGATAAAGGCCACTGCCTCCAGTCCTCTCACTGCAAGTATGGTAGAAGACTGGCTCACAATATTCAGAGATCCACATAGGATGGAAGCATATTTTCTTGATGGTGCAGATGCTGAAGGATCTGACTGTTAAGTGAAAAAAACCCAGCATAGTTGAATCAGAGAACTTCCAAAGTACAGCATGTCTGGATTCCACAAGAAGAGTGGCAATATGCCTGCACCTCTTGTTTCACTTTCATTTGAAAGATGAAAAGAAGTTACCCTAAACTGAGAGTTTTTAAGGGGAAAGATATGGTTGCTCTCAGGATAAAAAACAGGGAATGATCTGTGTATAAGAGAAACCACTGGTGGCTCTCAGGCAATGCTTTCCTCTGGACAATGGTGACCAAAAGAGAGGCTGATTATTCTAAGAATGAACTTTTAAAGGCTCTCTGTACTTCAATTCCAGTTATTCCATCAACTGAAGCAGCCGAAATCCAAGGAGAGGTAACAAGAACTAAGGGAAAACCTTGGGAGTCCTGCTGTGGCTCCCTCACTGCATGTCACAGCAATATCCACATGCACAGCTGTGCAGACTGCACAGCTCTGTGCCAGCCACAGCCAGGGCTAAGGGATCCAGTGCCCAAGGGCCAAAGTCTGCTGTGCCTCTCAGTTTCACTTCCTTACCCTTTCTCAAAAAAACAACTGCTCCAACTCTGCAGGACAAGACCCAGGCAGTAAAACTAATGGAGATGGTGACCACAGCATTCCCACATCCCAGTGAACTCAACACCAAGCATCCCGAGGAATCACCTCCCCAGTCCTTCAGCAAAACACAGATATGCTGTCATGTAGACTTGGCTATAATTCTGACTCCCTGACTTAGGAATTAACAGAGGTGCCTGATGGCTTTGCAAGTGAAGAGTTTATGTGGATGAAGCTGACATTGGCTGGTGACACCAGGCACAAGAGAGCAAAACTGACACACAGAAGAGCAAGCACTATGTACACTATAGCTACCTCTCATAATGACTTTCTATGTTTTCAGCAAGGGAGTTCAGCAGCAGCACTGAGGAAGTTATCTGAAGAGGAGCACAAAGTCAGCTCCTCATAAAGACAAGCGTGATGTACAAAATTACACATGCAAAACAACAAAAAGTGTAAGCAAGTTAGTTCTGTTGAGTTGGGTTGCAACATGCCCAAAAACGTAGCATGCACCTTTTGCATGAGCCTTCTTTTTCTGGAAGAGCTTCAAGGAAACTGGCACAGTAGCTGCCCTACAGCTGCAAACAAGTAGAGTGAAGCAAGGAATGAGTAGCAGCATCTTCCTGCCCTAACTGAGATATTTACAAGCACAGGAGGGATGTAGCTCAGACTGTAGTATTCTCAAAGAACAAGGACTTTGAGAACAAGAAAAAGCACATCAAAATTCTTGAAATCAACAGAAAATGAGCTGTTTTCATTCAGGCCAAAAGTAAAAATGAAGGCTTGTCATTTCAGTCTGGTTCACAACAAAACAAATCTGCGTTATCCTTAGAAACGGCAATTATGAGAATGACATCAAGCCAAGGGAAAAAAATCTTAATGCTGAATGAATACAAAACACAGATATTTAAACCACATATATACATAACCACACATACATTCAAACGTAATTTATTTAATTACATGGTCCAAGGCAGAAACTGCAACTGTTTAGTCACTTTTAACCATAATTTATCTTACCTCAGGAAGCCAATAAGCCAAAACATTAAAGAATAGATACAAATATCTTGAATGGATACAAATATCTTGAATGAAACTTACAGATTCATCAAGGTTTTGCTTGGCAAAACCTTGTAAAGATCTACAGTTTATATTTTATTTGTCTGCTCTCTGATTTACAACCCAAACTTGCATTCACTTTTCTCTGAGATGAGAACTCTGTTCAAAATCAGAATAAAGTATGAAACAAACCTCCACATAGAGTTGTACCAACTGTGCCTTCTCCCACAGGCAGTGCTCCCTCATCTGAATAGTAGTTTTTCACTGCAACTTGTAAGGCATAACTCGAAAATGGCTGTAGGTTCTCTAGGACAGCAATAGAATCCTGATATTCCTGTAAGTGAAAATCAGAAAATAAGCTTTCTTAGAGAGTTGTATGTTAACCCAATCATCTGTCAATGAAATGTGTGTTAAAAAAGTAGTACAGTAGTGGTTTTGCATAGTAATATGCTTTAGTGTTTAAAAAAAGAATGTTAGAATCACAGTTCCAGCAATAGGTCCCTCCAAAAAAGAAAGCACATACCAAAAAACAAGCCAACGAGTAGGGAGGTACTTGCGAAGGAAAACGAAGGAATCTACCACTTACCAAATACCATGGAGAAAGGACAGTTACTCTTGGGATGTAGAAATGGAAAAATTTGCTGACAGAAAGCTACAGAATGGTACATAAAATCATTAGAAGTGATATCACATTCCCTGTTTATAGATGATATCACATGCATTTCTGTGTGAAGTAGCCATACCAATGTTTTTTGCTGTGGAGCAGACAAACATTGTCTTGAGTTCCTGCAGATGTTGTTCATTTGTGTGCAAAATACCAGGTACGTGGGCGTAGGCTGGGATATGCCAGGGCATGGCTGCTGTGGTGTGACAGATGGCAAGCTTAATGTAAAACTGGTGTTAGTCTTAGCAAGGATAGCAGGATTCTCTGTGTCTGGCGAGAGTGACAGGCATCTTTTATCTAGGAAAGACATCAAAAGGTTAAAAATTAAAATTATGACTGGACCAATCCAAACTTGCATGGAATTCTACCACCATTCATATGAGAAAGAATAACTGCAAAGTATTCTTTCTGCTCTCACAAAGAGAAACAGAAGAACGCTCCACCTGAAAATACTTCATTTGATTACTTTCATGGACACAGAAATAGTGGTCCTCAAAGAAACTCTCTTTTATCTTTTATAAGATACAACTTTAATAAAGAATTTAGGTTCTTCCTGAAGTAGAAGATGGAAATGCAAATTATAGTTGCTGTGTTGTCAGGGCAATGCATATTGATGAGCTCAAACTTGCCTGTTACAGGTAAGACAGATATGCTAAATAGACATTGCCTTCCTGTAGCAATTAAATGTTATCTGCTTTTTCTTTCAAACAGCTTTCGATGTGTAATGTAACAACAGATAATGAAAGGCAAATTTGGGAGGTAGAGAAAGAGTCTGGAGGGAGAAAACAATAGAAAACTACACTGACAATTACTGAAAAGTAACAAAAGAAAATTCCTCATCACTTGATGTACTTTCAAAAATAAAATAAAAATGTATTAAATGGACTTCCGGCTAAGACAGAATAAATTTAGGCATGGGCACAGAGAAGAAGGTACAAGGACCAGAGCTTGCCCTTAGGCCACAACAAATGACCTCATAGTCAAGATAATTTCTTCCAAAGTGAGCAACCCTGCCATTCCTGCTGAAATCAAGTTCATGCATATTCCTC
Organism: Turdus rufiventris; assembly: GCA_013186435.1. Lineage (NCBI taxonomy): Eukaryota > Metazoa > Chordata > Aves > Passeriformes > Turdidae > Turdus > Turdus rufiventris. The sequence continues at coordinate 1,343,210 of PYHW01010093.1, forward strand.
CAAATATATTTGCAGCAGTGCATTAGAAAATCTCCATGGGGATCTCTGGGTAGAAATAATCCATCTGGACTGAAATTTGGTTCTTCCCTTTCTGTACCAGCTAAGCCTGGGGCTCTAGCAGGAAACCCTGTCCCTGGGGAAAGGGACTGGCACATTCTGTACCAGGGCCAAACCAGGCTCCTGCACCAGTGCCAAGCCCACACAGATCTCATGAGAACAAACATGCCCAAAGTGTTGGCAAGAATAGCCTGAACGTTGGTCAGAGCAGCTGCAGGCAGGCAGGACTGTACCAGCTACCCAAAAGAATGCGTTTTTTTTTTTATTCCAAAGAAGTTCATCTTGTTAAAATATTCATTTGTATATTTGCCAGATTTTTATGCAAAACTGGAGTTCAATAAATATCTTGAATATATTCATCATGCTAGTAGCTGTTCTAAACCTCTGCATTTACAATGATAATCTCTACAGGTACCAAGAATCCTAATTTTCTATTAAAACCAATGTTTTATTTCTTTCATTATCATTCTACAATGGTTTGTTTAAAATATTAGGAGTTCTAAGTGAAGCCTGGGCCTACTATAATGTAACCAGTAATTGTTTCTTGGGTACTTCGTTATAAATTACTTTATTAAGCAGAGTTCTTATCTCTTTTTCTTTGGAAGGACAGACCTTTTTTAGTTTTACATACTTATGAACAAACTCATAAATCTGTGTCATAACAGGGAGCACTATGAAATTCTTGCTACAACACTGTGGAACATATTTGCTCTTTTTCTGTGCTATAATGTGCACCACCTTTTCTAAAACTTCAGGTCTGACGCAACTCTGAAAATAGGAAAAGTTTGGCGTTAACAAACAGGGGTAATATTTATCATTATGAGCTTCCATTGTATCTAACAAAAAGCCAGTCCTTATATTCATCCTTTCAAAAATGTGCAAACTGTTGAAGCAATGTTCAAATCCATGAAGCACACTTTACATAAATACACATAGCACAATCTGCAACTTAAATATACGATCTGAAAGAAATTGCTTACACTGACAAAACAACCCAAATCCCCTCTACCTGGATATGATTGTGCTGCTGAGCTGTAAGCTAAGATTTTCAACGTATGGTTTGCTCTCTTGTGAAAAAAAACTCTTCTGCTTTCTTTATTTGCTAGCCAAATTTCAGTGTATTCCTTTGCTTCAGTGGTCCAGTATATAAATTTGTTATCTGTAGTCAAGCTGCCAATTTTATTACCTGTAGGAAAACATTACATAAATAAGTTTCATAGTCAATCCTGAGCAGATGATTTTACAGGAGCAAGCGGTGCTTGCATTCACAGTGAGTCCATATAGGTATCTTGGACATACAGTATCCTCAAAGACCACCCCTTGAGATTCCTGATATTTTCCAGTGGGTCTCATGAAGCTGAGACACTGTTATTCCAGTTTACAGCGTAGACTTGAAGGTGTTTAATTACCCATGAGAACTGCTAAGGTACCTTCCCCACATGATGAAGTCTGCAATGCCATTTTCAGACATTACTCCCTACTGTATCTTTTCACTGAGATGAACTGCAATAGGTGTAGCTAACACAAAACCCTAACAAAACAATGTGTTAATCTTCTAAGTGAAATCTATTGACAAGTACCACTTGAGGCCATAGCATTTCTTACTAGAATACACACTTGCATCAGTAAACATCTTCACACTGCTCTTTCTCCTAGTTTGTATGAACAAGGTACACAACTGGAAACACAGAACACAAACATTTTGTCCATATTGACTGTAGATTAATCAGTTTTATAAACAAAGTGCTTCATGAATGCTATTTTCTGAAATTAATGTTGTTTGAAGTAAGAGACAGAAAGAATCTCAGACTACCTAGAAAAAGAAAGGACACTCAAACCTTGAATATTTGGTATTTGGATTATTCTCCAGCAGTGGCAACCATCCACATCTGAGGCCCATATTTCGTCTCTTCCTCTGATAAAAAGCAACTGGGGACTTTTGGAGTCAGACAAATCTATACTCATAGGTCTTCCTAGCTCAGCCTCTGATACATTACAGGTACAGTAGTTCCTCATCTGTTTTCCTACCAATCCTTGTCCCAGGATGTGGTGAACGGTGCTGTTCAGAATATCATAATAAAACATGCGGCTGCCATTGTCAAGCTCTTCCGTCCAGTACAAGCGGCTGCCAAACAAAATGCATTGCTTTCAGTAAAAAAACTTCAACCTAAATGCAATCCTAGTCTGACACAGTAACTGGCTATTCTGGAGAAAATGGTTACTGTAAAAAATGTTGTCTGGTGTTTACTTTCATTTGCATCACTCACATAGAAGAACCTATCAGTATTTAAGCATAATTTGAAATCTTTACTCAAACACAGACATCTTTTTGAAATTAGATATGTCCAAGCTCAATGAGCAGTTCTAAAGTAGCACTACTCCAAAAATTTCTGACATCTACATAATTTCAAAACTCATCTACAATAAAAAGTCCTTTTTGGTCATTAACAGTTCAAGTTTTAATGAAAATTTGCTTTAAAAGAGTTATTAGTAGTATGGGCCTTACCTTAAGAAAGGATATGACAACAGAGATGATACAGTGGAATTACTTTTGCCCAGCTGCACGTTCAAGACTTTTAGAGATTTTTTCTTGAGCTCAAGATCAATAACAAATATTTGAGTTTCATCCTGTGGTGTTTTCAGGGCAACAAAGAGATGTCTTGCAATCCAGTCAACTGTGATGGCTGTGACATTGTGAAGATATGCATCTCTGAAAAACTTAAGAAAAAAATAAGAAAGGACAGAATTTTCCAACCTCATGTCAAGACATTATGAAAATCAACTTCTTTCAGAAAGAAAAACATCGGCTTGGGAAATAGAAGTCAAAAAACAGATATATCATAGATTGGTAATATTTTTTAGACAAATCAAAATCATTGTTTCACAAATATCAATTGTTATGCTCCTATTCTTGAAATTAGAATGAAGTAAATTAAATTAAATGTGATACAAAATATAAATTTCTTGTATTTACTAGTATTAATTTTAAGTTAGACATTGGTAAAATATCAACAAAGCAGATGTCAGTAAAACCATTTATCATTAACAGGACAACTTTAACAATGGCATACTCTGGTCATTTTACTTTTTTAAAACAACACAGCTGGCCATAAAATAATGGTAGTAATGGTCATGTAATGATCATTTTCCTAGATTCTCTCAAGTAAGGGAGTGAACAAAGGAATACCTGAAACATTGAAGCATTCTGTACATTCAGAATAAAAAGAGTATCATCAATGATATGGTACACTCTGTCGTCATTAGCTGTGTAACAGATGTCCTTTCCATTGGTCTTTGCTGAAAGCTCCCATATGGTCTGACCACTGTCTATGTCGGTGAGAAACAACTTGCTGGCAGAAATAGTTATTAGAGTTGGAATAGGGAAAAGATCTGGAAAGAAAAGGGCACAGCAGAATTAACAAAAAAACCCCATCCTAGATAATCACAGTCGTTAGAAGGAAAGCAAGAAATAATTGATGGGTCTGAACTTATCACACTTGTTTGTATGCCACAGTAAATAAATAAAGTAATGAGATGCCCTCTCGTCATCATAATCAAACTACTAAGATATTTTCAATGGCATTGAGAATGCTTGCCTAACAAATTTAAGCCTAGTAAAACAGATTTGCTCATTTAATTGCCTTTAACAGCCCAACTAGATATAGCCTATGATCTCTAGTGGGTGTCTAACTCTCCTAGTTAACTTCGACAGCCCAATTAGAAATATGTTATCATCTCTAGGAGTATACAGATTGCAGGTGAAAACCTACTGTTCCATGCTAGCCTGGAGTTGCACAAAAAAGGTAATTTAGCATAGTTTTGAGTAAAGGCTTGAAATTCCCAAAATTTAATTTAATTATAAGAAACGTGTTAATCTTTCGTATCAGAGGATGTCACCATTTCCTCTGTTGTGTCTGCTGTATGCCACATAAAATGTCGGCAGCTATTTATCAGATTACCAGATTCTTGTATTTTCCTTTTCACCAGCTATTGCACACAACACATGAGATGGCAACTAAATCATCCATACCTGATGAATTCCTCTCTGCCATATCAGACAAAGGTCCTGGACCTACAGAGGTGAAGGCCTGCACCTGTGGGACAGGAGATTGATACTCATGTTAAGTAACAGCACAAATTACTGCATTTGAGAGCCTGTAGAGCCAACAGAGACAAAACCCCTGTCTGCTCATCTAGGAACATAGGTGTGCTCTGTTTGACTGGAAGCTGTGCTGGTGAATTCAAAGGCTACCTTCAAGTTGGATCCATGGCTGTGAAGAGAATTTTAAGCAGTGGCCCAGAGACTGACAATCCCTGCTGCATCTACTCAAAGGACTCCAGGCAGTCTTTTTGTTTCCTTTCCCAGCCTGGAACAATTCCCACCATTTGTTGATCTTACATCCAACATGGCCTTCTCCCCTGTTAGTGTCTGGTCTATTACCTGCTCTCCTGCTTTTAACTTGTCTTTTAAGCACATATTCTGTCTGTTCCAAAACTTTTATCCCAGTGAAAATACAACTTCTTGACAAGTTTTGAGACTGGAAGTCTCTTTCCATGAAAGCCACACGAGTCCTTGCATTTCTCAAACTGTGGCTCTGTTCAAAAGGCCTGTCACTCTCCACCAGAACAGCTGAATCTGTCTTCAACTTGCAGGTTTTAGAAGTAGCTTGGGGAAACCTCTAGAAAACTTTCTTTTGGGCTTCACCATTTAATGAGCAACATGATACACAGAGGGGTTAAGCCAGGTATCCATGGGTGAGTCAGCAAATCAGCAGTTCTACAAGCAGAAACTACATGATCTTGCCCCAAGCCAAAAAAACATCTCCCAGGCAAACACTTCAAACTGCACAGATATCATCTACCATCTAGCACGAGACAAGCTTAGTAATTTTTCATACCTGAAACCTTACTGTGAGGCTGGGGAGCACATCCTTGAGAGAAAACTGCATCTGGATGGGTTTAACATTGCTTTCATTCCACTCCATGGAAGTGCCAGCAGTGCTGCTCTGATTCAATAACTGATAGTAAACCTTGAACTGCGTTAATATTCCATTTTCCCTTTCAGGTCTGTCCCACCTGAACTCCAAAATGACTCCCCCATCACTTCCCTGTAGGTTATTTTGTAACACATATATTCTAGGGTTCCGAGGGGCTGAAGGAACTGTATTAAAAAAAAAAATACAGAGAACAAAATTGTGTTAAACAAAATTGTGTTAAAACACAAACCCTACCTCATAACTAACTCTACAGAAGATTATTGAAAACTTGATGGTAATTCCTTTCTGTTTTTCATTGATATGAGGCTATTGATTTTAACTTGCCTAACCAAAAGAAAGAGCTGCATAAACAGGAAAAGAAATGTCCTGGACTGAGATTGGGACATATCTATTTATTCAAATCCTGTACTGTGGGGCTGTAAAAATTTTCACAACACAGAACATGTTCTATCCGCTCTCCTATTCACTTCATAATCTACTGCACCTCATAAGCTTTTTCAGTACTTCAGTCACTCAACATTATATTTTAGCTAACTTAATTTTGACATGCATAAGAGCAAAAATAAACACTGGAGCAAGAATAAAATGTGTGTAACATTTATCAAAAACCTACTAAGTGGTTAAGATATTGCAGGCAGCATTTTGTGTTCATTTTAATGAATTCAATTTCTCTTTCTTGCTCATAGTCACAGGCACATGCTGGATATATTGTCCTGCATTTTCTGTTCTTAATTTAATTACTTCAATTGTCTGCATTTATGGATGCAATAGATGATTGGCAAAGACATTCAGAAACATGTTCTTGCAACTCAGCCTGCAGTTGACTAGCTCTGAAAGCTGCTCACCCTTTGCCAGATTTTCACTTGCTGACATTGAGCTGCTCCCGGTACCTGTTACACATGAGGAACAGGATGTAAAATTTTAATACCTCCTTCAGGGGCTCGAAGGGATACAGATGTCATTGGTGCCTTGCCCCAGTATGTGTACGGAGTGACAGTGAAATCAAAGAGTGCAAATGGTTCCAGCCAATCCACTCGGTAGGATGGCACTGTCAGGTTATGGGGGTGAAGGCATCCTTCACTCTCCAGAGTCTGCAAATGAAAGTAAACAGAACAAAATAAAGCAAGACTTTTTCCTACTCAAAAGGCCTTCAGTTTTCCAAATTTCCCTCATCAAACTGGTCAACTGATTCAAAACGCAGCTTCTCTTCCTGTGAGTGGTCATTGTTTCACCAGCTCCTGTGGCACTGTAGTGATGCATAGTGATGTGGCAGTAATCTGCCCTTTGAATTTAAAGTAAAGCTTTAAATTTTTTAATTTTTGGTGTATTTTTTTTTTTAAAAAGAAAGCTTGCCAAATGCACTGAAGGGGGGATGAAGGCTAGATTTCACATTCAGGCAAAGGCTGTCCCATTGTCATCTCAGAGGATAGGTCTGTCTCTGTGTTACTGTGAGAGGCTTTCTCACTTATTTTTGATCCCTGTGATCTCCTTGCTTGGCTCTTCACATCCCAGCCACTAGCCCAGAGCCACTGCTGGCTGTAGTGGTGGAGAAACTGAACAACTTGCACTCTGTTTGCAATTTAGTTTGGCTCTTGACCAGTTTGTAAATGCTGGAGAGGAAATAAACTCCATTTCTTTTTAAAAATAGATGTATCAGTAAGTAGACACAATAATACATGCAGATAGAAGGGAGGGATTGCATCGATACCCTCACTTGCAGAGCTTTTGATCCCACGCAGTAAAAGACAGTTCCCCATTCCACCTTTGTAGAGGGACTCCAAGTGATGTGGAAACTTGAGGAATTTCCTTTAATTCTAAAAGAAGACTCTGGCACTGAATCTGGAATCACTTTTGGTGTAGAAGAAAAATTTCCTGTCCATAAACAGAAGAAATAATAATAATAATCTGAAGAATGTGAGAAATAGGTAGACTATTCAAATGTGACTTAGAACATTAAAGCAAATCCTGTAAATCAGCCTTAAAGAGAAACAATAAATAACAACAGCACATTCTCTTTTTATCCACATGTATACCAGCAGTTTTTATAATTGCACATCATCCTGACATATTTATCAGGTTATATATATATATATATATATATTTATATATATTTATATATTTATATATTTATATATTTATATATTTATATATTTATATATTTATATATTTATATATTTATATATTTATATA
>PYHW01010093.1:1355850-1444337 GCA_013186435.1 Turdus rufiventris
TCTGATCTACAATGTTGCAATTTTTGCTGACTCCCGGGGGGTGCGCCTTATAGTCAGGTGCGCCTTATGGTCGTGAAATTACTGTAGTCTCTTCTATTCCTAGTATTCAGATTTCAAACTAAAAGGAGGTACAGCTACAAACTGCTGAAGATCCAGCAGAACAGCAATTCTTTATTAGAAAAACAGATGGCGAGCACCAATAAGAACCACTCATGTGAACATGCTTTAACTGCTGGATAACAGCAATTAACTGTTGCATCTGTGTTTTAATACTGAGGTAAAACATGCTCTTTTCAGGTAAAGGACTTCATTGTACAAGGAAGATATATACTAATACCTCTACAAACCTATATTGCCTCTTGATATTTAGACAATAACAACCAACTCAATTCCACCATTAAAGAATGTTGAGCTGTCCTTTTTTTCTGATATTTTTATTCTGAATTTTGTTTTGATAAAGAAACACCTGTCAGCTATAACTGGTCACTTCTCAATCTAGACACTTTTACTTGGCTTTTTGCCTGTGTGCATCACAGCAGGAGGCTGAGTTCACGAAGTCGGTGCACAGATTAGGGCAGCAGGGAAGCAGGAGAGGAGATGTTTGTTTGTAGGAGGTGTGAATAAGTGAATGGTTGAAGGCTGGTATCACTGACATAGAGAAAGGTGCAGAAAAAAAAAATGACAGGACCAGACAAGCAGTCTTACTGCTGCCAAGGTTCTTGAAAGCAAGAACAAGAAATTTGAGGTCAGCATGAGGCGATCCAGAGAAGCAAGTAGTGAATCAAAAGAGAAGGGCAAGGAAGTTGAGCTTTGGCACTTAGAATAAACTGGAACTTTTCCGTCCTTTGCCACAGATCATCCAGAAGAATGTTCTAAGTCCAAGTGTGCCTCTGAGCTTGGATAACAAATATCTTTCCATGGAGACAGTCCACACCAGCCAGCTTCCACAGAGAGGTAGGGAGGCTGGTACTAGAAGATTGGTCCTTTGCAGCACAGACTTTTCTGTCACGTACAAAAGTTTTACAGTTCTTCAGTATGCAGGATTACAAGTATAGTAGGTGGCACACCAGAACCTGCCTTCCTTCTTCCCAAGGCCTCATGAAAGTAAAAGACCTATGAGATTAGCTGTCCTTTTAGAATATTAATTCCTTTTCATGCACTGAACTAGGCTTGGCTTTTTTTTTATAATCAGAGAAACACTGAATTCTTGGTGGAAGGGAGGGAGGAAGGCAGGCATATGCTAGACCCTGACAGGTCTTTTAATGGGAAAAATACTCAGAGTTCTTCCATTTTGTAGGCAACACCAAATTCCACCTACCCAGAATGAGGCCAAATTTCACATGGTGGCAGAGGCAGGATGGATTTGGAGAAGACCACAAGGATCTATGAGGAGCCAGCAGTGAACCAAGTTTTTAAGAGACTTGATAGGACACCAGAGAGGGGTGAATGTAGAAGAAAGGCAGGGGAGATGTCAGCAGAGATGTGGAGGTTGTCTGTGCAGGCCTCAGTGATTCTGTGATTCTGTGTCAGTGGCAGGCGTGGCACCCTCACCAGCACTGTGGTGGCAGCAGCAGCAGCAATCTGTGCCAGGCTGCAGCAGGGGCAGATGCCATTCCCCCCTCTCACCACCACAGGTAAAACCTGTTTCTCTGACAGCACCTCTGCAACCTGAAATGCAACCCTACTATCCCTGGCAAGTGCTGAACCTCAAAACTGGCCCTGGAAGCTGGGAAGCATCACAAAAGAGGCAGGATGCTATGAAGCTCTGGTGCCATATTTTGATGTGAAAGCCAGAAGTGACCATTAGACTTAAATAATTTGGGAAAAAAGAAGAACCTTTTACATGTGGGAAGGAGCAGCATTACAACCATGATTTTGACAGCTATGAACATTGGCTATATTCAAGAGGTCTAAATATTAAAACACAAACCACCCCTCCACCCCATCTCTCACAAAAAGAAAGAAAAGTAAAAAAATCGGTTACCTGTTTGCCAGAAAACTGTAGCTGCTCTTGTAACATGAAATACTCCTCTCCATTCAATCTTGTGCTCTCCACTGAATACATTGTGGCCCAGTACAAATAGCCATTTACTGAATCCACAACTAGATCCTTCACCGGGAACACAACATGAGCTACAACATCTCTATGGTCTCCCCACAGTGATTTTCTGTAGATCTAGGGACAAAATAATTGACTTTAGCATCACATCTAAATCACCAGCTATGATCAGCTGAGTGCACATTAGTGACTTTTCCACAGCTGTTTATCAAAAGACTGTGCAAGCCTTCAGCTTTCAAAGCCTAAACCTTTAGCATTCAAAGTAAAAGGATAAAAAATAATGCAAAATTATTAGTTCATTTTTGCCAGAAAGCAACAAAAGAAAGAAGCTGAAATAGCTTTTTCCCTTTGCTTTCCCAGTTTTGGCAGCCTTCTGTCTGACAGAATTTCTCACCCACTTCATATTCACTATTCACAAGTGTAAATGAGGGTGCAAGGCAGTGTGAAATCTGGCCTCCTAGCTCCAGTTTTTAAAACAGCTTCTGACATTGCACTTAGAAGAAATGAAAGGCATAATCTGACAGCACTGCATAAATTAGCACTACAATTTTGAAGTCAGATATCTTTTAAATAATTCACATGTCAGTGTTCCTGATATGAGAGTGTACAAAGTGCAATTGTAATTATTTCTTAACTGCAGTGATCTGCAAAATGTCACAGAGCAGAGGTCAATCTTGAAAATCTCTATGTAAACAAATACTGCCAAATTTGATTAAAATAAGGGCCATCTACTTATTGGCTGAGATCAACAGGGCAACCTCCATTTGGTTTTTTTTTTTTTACAATGCTGAAACTAACAAAACTGTTGATAGCATGTTTGATTTGCCTCTTTTGCACCTGGTGAATTCAGTATCCTGCATTAGTGAATGTTAGTGAATATTTTACCCAAAACTTTTGTGTAACTGTGGAAAATCAGTTGAGGAAAGAAAGGCCTCCTTGTTCTACTCTGTAATAGCAAAGATCCAAATGTATCTCAGGTTGCAAGAAGTTTCCCAAATACTGCTTTACAGTCTTTACTGTTGACTTGAGGGATCCTTTTCTTTTAAGAAATGCAGCTATACCTACCGTGTTTGCTTTGCCAGCCCAATACAAGCATTGACCCAACCAATCAAAGGCCAGCATCCTTGCATTTCTGACGTCAGATACATAAGTGTTCTCAGTGGTACCCTTTCCTTTGTTCAATGTCCAAGTCTGAACTTCCCCCATGGAATTAATCCAATAAAGAGTGTTATTATACCAATCGAGGTCTTGAAGAAAAGAGGAAGATGTTAAGCGTTACACAAACATGTAAATTAAAAAATAAACCATTGTTTTAAGAATAAAAAGCAGTCAGGCATTTCATATTTATAAAAATCAATACAAATGCACAGTTAGGCTCAGCTAATGTGAAGGTAGATGCTTCTTTATAGGAAATAATGTACATGTATTGCACAAATATAGCCCTGATTACTATAAATGTAGGACATATATTGGGATGCTGGAGGCTGAACTATTTAGTTCAGAGGGTTGATTTTAGCTCTGCTGTAACTATGGTGCCGTGGGTATGTCAGAAGGGTTTCACTAGGGATTAATTTGCTCATAAAATAGAAGAAAGGGAATGAACCCAAAGGATTGGCTCAGTGAAACTGTTGTACTACACTGCAGGACATTCAAGTCTGGAGAACTCTTGTCTCTCAGTGCTGTTGGTGAAATTTATGGAGAGCTAACAAATGCCAAAAAGCCTGGAACAGCAGCATGCAATTTGTTTAGTAGGTACCTGAAACATTTCTTATGTAAGGATAGAGGAGTTCTCCCAGCCTGTAGCTATCCAATCGCTGCTTCCAGAGACCTTCAGGCCCCACAGCCAATATATACGGTTCTTCTTCAGCTGCAAAGGAAGAAAACTGTGGTTGTGCGCACCAACAAGCAATTTATGTATAGTATTTGTATTTCAATAGCAGCGGTGCCTGTTTCTGGAGAGTTATAAAAAAAAAAATTACACCTTTAAAACTGCCCCTGTCCTAAGGAATAAAGGACAAAGAAGAAATGCATGAAAATAATTTGAGGAACTCAGAGGTTCAGGACAGGTTCAGATCCAGAACAACAAGGGAATTTGGAATCCTATTAGATGCTGAAAAAGCACTGTGAGTTTGTACCTGTCCTTACCAAAGTCAGATAAGAGTCACCCCTAAGCCAGCCCACCACCTTAAACTGGAAGAACTGGAAGCTATTTTCCCCTCAGATATAGGTTAATTTGGGTGAAATAGGTTTCAAAAAACATTCCAAAGACATCTCAGACATTTTGTACACATCCATTTCCCTTGTTCATCTACGCTCAAACTAAGGGTTTTCATATTTGGCAAGTTGTACTTTTCCACAAATTGTCATTAACCCTCAGAGCACTTCACAAACCACTTAATCATAGAAAGTTCTTTATAGAGCAATGGAGAGGGATAACACCTCTATTACCATATCAAATAATGTTTTTGATAGAGTATTTGCATTAGAAATATTTAGATAAGTAACAATATTAATGCATAAATAATAGTTAATATCATTATTCTAGTCTGAGAATTTTATTACTTTAACTAAAAGCAAATTTACTTATCCTGTATTCTTTAATATTTCTAAGAAAAACCTTTTTGTGCCCTTTATTTTGCAATCTTTGCCCAAAGCATGTGCCTCACTAGGTGGAAAGATTTACACACACTTTGTTCTTCATTTTTCCTGTGTGACAAAGCAAGTCTCACCTTCTTCTAAAGTTGTACCTCTAAATGACTCTGACCATGGCCCTGCACCAGCAGGAGACACAGCTCTGACTGACACCTCATACACTGTGAAGCTGGCCAGCCCGTTCACTGTAAACCTTGTGTCACTAATATTTGAGACAGCCCATTCCTCCGCAGATGGGAGCTGAGGTGACACTTTCACATCGTAGGTCCAGTTCTGCCAAGCAGATAAACCTGTGCAAAGCAAATAATCGTGTTATTGCAGAGTAAATGGTTGTAACTGGTGTTGCACATCCTTTGAGAAAGAGGTATATTGGAGACTCCTTGCAAAAATGCCAGAATCAATGGAATTAAGAAAGAGATAGATTAAAAATTTATGCCTTTCCCCTCTGGCCTCATGCTTCAATCCCCCATGAAGAATAAAATTAGAACAAAAATTTTCCCTGGCCAGGTAATTTTCCACTATTCAAATACACATGTACAGAGGGTAGAAACCATAGCACAGTCACTGATCAAAAGTCATCACATCTCTGCCATGCATTTTCTGTGTGATATCTGTACCCAACATTACTGCTACTCCATAACATATTTAAGATCAAGCTTTGCCTAAAACCCTCATAGGGGACATATGAATTGTCAAACACAAACTTCTGTTAATTTAGACAGAAAATTTAGCTATTTTACTGGTAAAGTATGGGCTAAATTTTTCAAATTGCAATGCCATAACTTCCATCAGAATCTGCTACTGAAGTCACTAAAGTCCAAATCAAGAGAAAGGAAACCAGAAAGTTACTTCTTTGGAAAGAAAAGAAGTGGACCTCCAGGGATAATCAGCTGAACTTACTGGTTCCAATGGTGTGTTCAGGTGGTCGCCAGCTGATCACGGCTCGGTCCACTCCAAACAGAGCCGTGACAAAATGAGGAACAGTTGGTAAAGGAAAAGGCTGAGTTGACGGTCCATAGAAAACCAAGTTGCCAATGCCAAAGTACTCTGGATATGCCAAATTGCAGTCCACAATGTACTCATTGAAGCTAGAACTTCCGTCTGGAGAGACCTCCTCGTGGAAAACTGCTGAGCCATCTGTGACGGTAAATGTGTTATCCTCATAAACAAAGCTCTCCATGTCATTAAGTGGAACCCATGATCGCAGCGTGTAAAACTCTGAACCATCAAGAAAACCTGACACCAAGGCCTGTTCTGTTTTGTTGAAGAAAATGAGTCTCTTAGATTGGAAGTTGATGGTGAAGGTTCTCAGAGTATGGGATCTCACCACTGGTGAAGCTGCAGAGGCAGTGCCAGGAAAGAGTGGAAGGTTTGCTCTGTATATGCCATCCTCCAGGAGACAGAAAATATAACTGGCCATAGAGTAAAATAAACCCAAATAACTACAGTGCATGAAATCTGTAGATGAGCCACAAATATTTTAGCAGCTAAGACATGTGCCTGTCTTTATACAAAATAAAAAAATGCTTTTGACTCTATTAGTATATATATGCTGGGGAAGTAGACACATCAGTTTTTGCCTTCTGGGAATTTGTATAGCAGATTATTGGAGAATATTCTTCTACAATACCTTAAATGTTAAGCATGAACATTTAAAATTCATAGAGCTTCATATTCACAAAAGCATGAAATTTCTGAAACTCAGATTTCTGTATTGGAAAAGTTTTATCACTTCTGCTAATGCCCTAAGGAAGAAAATGCAGGAAATAACTGCATGACACCTCTCTTATTCCAATTGTTTTGCAGTTTGTTATTTGTTGCCAATTGCACTTTTGTTTTGTTAACTTAAGTGCTTGAAACAGGAACCTAGATAAGTAATGAAGTGGAGAAAATTAGAGAGGAGCTTTATAGCACCTTTGGCACCAAGTGCTCAGAGGAGTTCACTTACCCATTATAGGGATCAGCTATAACCTTCCTAGGGGATGTCACATAAAGGGGAGTGATGTCTTCAGCAACCGTGCAGTTCTCTAAATGGCAGACGTGTATCTGGGGAATGAGAAGAAAAACAGGTGATGCATTCATAGGGTGTTTACTAATGAGCAGACAAGCTGACTCGAGATTCCTTCAGGGGACTGAGAGAAACACCTCTCTCACAGTCCTAGGTCCTTCTGTGCTCCTGAGTGTTCAGTCAGCCAAGTAAAACCCTTGTACATAAAGCCATGACAGCTTACCCTGAAGGTGTCAGTCATACCTCTAAGCTGGAGGGAAAATTGTGTATCCAACTGCCTATACTCAGTTTGGAGGCAAACTATACTTTGAAAATGGTCTGGCAGGGAAGGGAAGTGCTGCTCTGATCCTAGAAGCAATACCTTGGAATTCAGAAACCTCTGTTCATCTACAGCTCATTTGTATCTTTTCATCACTACTGTTTCCCTGCTCCCTATTCCCCGTGCAGTAAACAAAAAAATCAGACAGGACAAGAGGATTAAAAAAAAAAAATAATCCCCCGCCAACCATTATGGGCAAATTTCTAGTCCTTTGTACATTAGAGGATTACATGGATACAAGCAAAATCTAACCATTAGTGTCAGACTAATGTAATTAGTAGACTGATGTTTTATGAGTAGGAAATGCAGTGCAGGTTTGCCATTTCCATTTCTACTTCAAACCGAAGCAGCTGTAATCTGAGCTCTTGCCATTGTATGAAACATTTAACATATTTTGTCAATTACAAAAGACAGTAAAATCAGTATCTAGTTATCTGACCACCTTCCTGAGGCAGAGTAGGAAATGAACAGAGGAGATGGGTAACCAAGAGAAACAGTGTGCCTATACTGGGTGTGAGGAGGGTGTGAAGTCAGTCTCAAAAACAAATTAAAACCAAAACAGTTATACTAAATATGTATATATTAATGTTATATTAAAATATATTTTTGTAATTATATTTTGTGCATACATATCTATACATAAATCATATTTTCTCATGCTAAATTAATCACGTAATGGTTCAAATTAAACAAGTAATTAATTAAGCACTAGAGCATTACCTTTTCATTCATGACAAAGTATATCCTCTGGTAAAGCCAGTCTACTGAGATGGACACAATATTCCCCCAGCCAGTATAAAAGGGCATTAGGTCAGATACATCAGACATATTTGCAGTTCCTTTCACCCAGATAGAATTCCCTTCAGAAAAATAGATGACTTGCTGATAAATATTCACAGAAATTCCTAAAAATAGAAAGATATATGCACACAGATAATATAAGAAAGGTTTCAATTTTTCAGTTAATTTTTCTACTTGCCTTAAGTATATGAATTTTTCAGTCTGCAACCCATCATCATCATCAAAGTTAATTTTCTTTCTCCTCCAGTCTTCTTTCAGATAATAAGAAAACATTCCCATTTGCTAAGTAAGTGACATTATTATAGAGAATTGCCCTTCGGAAAGGTAATCAGACAAAGAGAGGATATGTAATATGCAAACTGACACTGATTGCCCCTCTACAGGTCAAACAGATGCAACTGGCATCTCCTCACAAAGCACCATTCACTCCAGAATTCAAGCTTGAGATTATCTGTGCCACCTCTGCACTATCAAAGGCTGTTTAGTCAGGGGCAACATTCTTTCTCTGGAACCTTTGTGGCTCTGTGAAGTTTGGTAGATAAACTCAGATTTCCACACTGTCACCAAGGACTAGTGTAGATAAGAAACATTGGAGTGGTGAGTAATTTGAGATAACGTGTTTATCTGGTGACTTGGCTACTGAATGCCTATCAGTATGTTAACACACTAGCACTAGCTTTTAACACTTGGCATTATTTTATTCAGAAGTTTGAACTACTTCATTTCCCCATATTCATGTTGAGAAAAAGTAGATATTAATTGCAGGGAAACATAGATTTATCTTCACTCAATTTAGATACTTACAATGTAAAAAATTACCCAGCTTCCTAGATACAGTGAAGAAACAGTTGCACTGGGGAGAATGATTTATCTCTTCCTAACGCCTGTCACTTCAAATATGTCAAATCATGTCCTGAAAGTTCGTATTTCTCCTGACTGACTATAAAGGGACTTTGTGAGGTGCATTCTGTCCTTGGTGTAAAGAGATCTTAGCTGTACTTGACAGAAAAGGAGAGAGCCCAATCTGATTTTACCTGTGATGTTGTGGTGTATATTACCATTTGGTAGGCACTGAGCAGCTTCGAGGAAACGTCCTGTGTATCTCTTCCTTAAAGATTCTTTTCTGGATAGGAAGAGCCATGATGCCTTTTCCTTAACTAACAAACAGAGAAATCCAGAATTCAGATGACTGCAGCATGTTGCTAACTCAGTTACATCATTAATAGACATGCATGTGCACCAAACGTCTATGTCTGTACTGTGTATTCTTACATTAGCAGTGACAGACCAAAACTTAAACTCTTTGAGTGTTGAAAGTATATGGAGTTATTCACCATTACCATTGATTCTGGCTCCCCACACAGAGTGAGAATACGCCATGTGACTTCCTCACCATCATTTCCTGCAACAATATTCAGCCCCTTAGCGAAGGTAAGTAAGCTAGAGCAAATGAAGCCCTACCGACTCGAGGAAATGAAGGCACTAAGACATCCATGTGACTACAAGATCCAGTAGAAATAGGATATTTAACCCCTCTAGACTTCTTTGAAAATCCCAGTCAAACTAGAATATTATCCCACAGAGCTGGAGAAAAGCAAGGCAAGTATGTTTATTTCATGTGGTTTGTTGTGATGAGTAGTGATTTATTAAGAAAACAAGTACCTATCACAGACAAAGATGACAATGAGGTAACATCATCTGCTCCAAAGGTGATAAACTTACTAATTTTTTTTCCCCAATAAAGTCACAGAATTTTAAATCAGCAAGGATAGTTTTGGTCTCATAAATTGACTTCATGCTTATAAAGGCCCAAGTAATTTACATCAAAACCTCTTCAATAAATCCATACCTTCTTTCTGGGCTATGCATAGTTCTGGAAAAGATAGTTTGCCTCACTTCTGAATCTCAGATCCTTGGAAATCTAGCATGCACCCTGCTAAATCGATTGTTACCTTCATTTTTAATGGTGGAGCATTATTTTGAGTATGATGTTGGCTAATTTCCATCAGCAAACAATCCTTCCCTTTTTTTTCTCCTCTCCAGTTTAAGCAGCTGTCTGCAATCAGATATCATTTCCTCATATGGGTATCACAGAACCGTGATCAAATGCTGTCTTAATTTATTCCCAGATAATCTGCATAGATTGAGTGGCATGTATCTCTCACATGATGCACTGTGAGTAATTTCAATAATGATGAGTTCAGAGCAGAGTACAAGAGGCCAATATTACCTCTTTATCTCTTCTCAAGTAACGTTTCTTGCAATTTACAGCAGCAATCAGATTCTGGGCCCGACACTTTTCAGGACTCAGACCTACAGAGCTCAGTGCCTGATGCATTAACACCATTTTTGGACCTGATACATGAGGAAGGGCTGTTCCTGTTCTCATTAGCACAGACAGAAAGCACGTGCCTGTGCAATTCAGGGAGAAACATTTATGAAATTTTGTTCTTTTATTTATTGAAATTTGATGTGGTGACTAGTAAGGGTGGGTGGAGTGGTTCCCCATTCCCATAAGGTGGGAGTCTGGGGGGGCAATAGGGTTTTTTGTTTGTTTGTTTGTTTTCTACCTTAAATTAATTGTTTGACTATTGAATTGACATAGTGAGAACAGTCTGGACTTTTCAAAAATTACACAAATATTTATGACTCAGGGTCAGCCAACCCTAGAGCAAACCTCTGTGGAGTCATCAAGTAAAGAAATATCAGTGTGTCTGAGCCAATATACATACACACACACAAAGAAAGTAATATTTTAAAAAGCACAAGAGAAGCAAGTTCAGTTCTCTAACCAATAGCAAAAAACTGGCAATTCAGAGTCTTTAAGTGTTTTCATAAAGCTGAAGCATTTGCAGGTGTTTGAAAACTGAATCTTCTCATGAGAAGGTAAGTCTTGTATTTTCTTTCCTAAAAGAACATTTTTATGACCTCAATTTCACTCTTATTTGTGCTTTGTCTCAATGTGTATCTTACTCTACCAATTAAATAATAATTCTGCAATTATTTGAATAATAGCTATAGTGCATCATTACCTTCAATATTAATTAGTTGATATAGTAAAATAAATATCTCCATGAAAGAGCAAAAAAAAATTTGTATGATTTGACATATTTGGCTTGAGATAATTGAGAATTTTTGACAAAAGAGTTTCACATTAAGTATTTCATACTAGAAGAAATACGTTCATTTGGCGTCTGTTAAAATCTCATCTAGAAAATGGAATAATTTTTTTCTGTCACCACCTCAGACCACTGTGGTGTTTTCCATTCACAATGCAAAAATCTATTCGGGCCTACCAGCTCCACAGGCTGTTCCCATGCTATGCTACTTTTATCATGGCCACAGGGGAAGAACAGGACCCTCTCTGATGTGCTGCTGACTCCCCAGTGTACCACTCCTTGACATGCTCACAGTCTAAATATTTGTGTGGCAGGCCAGGGAATGTGGGTTTGTCCCCAGGAACAGACAGTGATAGAGCTCTGCTATTCTGGTACCTTTGGATGGCATCGTTGTGATGTTGGCTTCGGCAGCGGGTCCAGCACCAACCTCATTAACTGCCACGATACTGAACCTGTGGTACACCAAAGAGACAGGTTTTTGGTTGGCAGATTTCTTTCGAAAGATTGTCTGAGAAACATTTTATCAGGTAGGGAAGCTGCTACAGAAGTGCTTGACTTTCAGAAAATGCCCACTTAAATATAATGCTCTAGGATAATTTAGAACAAAAACAAAACCAGCCAAAGGCAGAACAACAACAGAATCTTCTAAGTTTCAATTCAAAATAAATTTTCAGACTCAGAAGAACAAACCAACTTCATTTCAAAGGAAGATCTGTATTTACCAGGACAAGCAGAATGCAGATCTTTGCGTTTAATAAAAATGAAGGACTTTTTCCAGAAGCTTAAAGGACTAGAGAAGACTGCTCCATCTTTCTCCTACTATACTAAAAACATGCCACACAAGCATAAAAAAATTAAAAACAGCAGTTAAGAAAATGCAGCCTCCTAGCCCTATATCAAGTTGCTTTTCCTTCCTCACCATCTGACTTCTGCAAAAGCAGCCAAGTTACCTGGGATAGCTGTTTCCTCAAGGAAGGTGCCCTCGTTTTTGGCAGGCATTTAAGTAAATAGCGCAATTGTGAAAAGTGGTATTAAGGTATACTCGGTGCTATTTGGGCAAGAAGTGTGACCTCATACCTGGCCACGTTGGCTATCTTTTCTTTCTGTACCTGTAAGTGGTGTTTGGGAAGGTGGAGTAGAACTGAAAGCTGTTCCCTCTTGAGGCTCTCAACAATTCATGATTCTCGCTGGTCAGGAGCAAGTTATATCCAATAATCAATCCATTCGGAAAAAGTGGTGGAGACCAACTAACTTCAACAGTGTTTGGGCTTGAACTCTGAATGTCTTTAATGACAGGAGCTGTTGCAGGAACTGCGAGACAGAAATATATGACTCTAGCACTTGATTAAGACATTAATAGTTCTTCATTTTTAAATACATTTTTAGGTTTCACACCTGTTAATTCATTTGTGCACCAATAAATATTATTAGGGACTGTTAACATTTCAGCAACATTTCAGGATTTTTTTTTTAATGTCCAGGAAAACAGGACTGCGTTTCAATCAAATACATGCATAATTATGTACAAAAGTATTCTGTGTGCTCTCGTGATTTTGACCATGTACTTTTCTGTGCTTGCTTTTAAAACCAAAAGCAGGGAGAAGCCCTAAATCTTCTAAGTAAAAAAAAAAGAACCTATAGATTTTTAGTTTGGTCTTCTGCAGCTCCTAAGAGACAATATGTGGTTCTGAAGAATAGGCACCAATGTTTTCTGCTAAAGAAACAACAACAAAACCCAAATGTTTCTGTTAAGGTCCTGAAAAATGAAATTAATAGTGCAATTCATTACCTCCAAAAGCTTGTGTCCGGTAGCTGGGACTAGGTGGAGAATGGAGCTGCAGCTGAGACGTGATGATCCAAACTACTTGAAACACGTATTCTGTGAAGGCCTGAAGGTCTTTGACGGTATATGAAGTTTCAGATACTACCTAGATTAATGCACAAGCACAATTGGGCTTTTCTTTCCTCCACCTGCAGCTACTATGTAGGATGTTACAAGGGCAAAAGAGGTCTCATACAACAACATACATACTTCAGGATAAAAAAGGGCAGCATCCTACATTTAATTAAGAGGAAATTCTCAAAGTTATTTTCAGCATAGACTTTGATTTTCCATCTCTTCAGAACATTTTCTCTTCTCTTACCTCAGAATATGGCACCAAACCTCAGCAATGAGCAGGTGAATCAAAGGACTGAGGCAATATAATAGTAAATTTTAAGAAAAATGTTTAAAAAAAAAGAAGCTAAAATAATAGCATATTCCAAGCAATGCATTCTAAACATATACTACAGGTTTCAGACACAAAGGATCCTAGTTACACTGAAATATTTATTGTCTGAAGTAATTGCTCCCTATTATTTCATCAATGATTCATTCAGAACAACTTCCTGCTTAGCAAATTATCTTTACCTTTGATTTGTGGCACCAACTTGTCATGCCCTGTAAATTGGTCCAATAGAGATGATGGCAAGATAACAAGTGTACAGCTGACGCAAAAGAACAAATTATGAGAATAACTCTACTGAGTCAGAACAAAGGTCTTTCTAGCCAAGTATTGTGCTTTGACAAGAACCAAAGAAAAATTCTCTATGGAAAGGTATTATAAAAAAAAAAAAGGAAAGAAAGCCTACAGCCATACTTCTCTTGAATATTCTCATTGGCATTTCACAAGAATGGCTCAACATGAAACAATGGGAAAATTTGCATTTAGTAGAACTCGATTTTTTTTCTTCTGCTAATTTTTCCAGTCACTTTTCAAACCTGATTTAGTAATTTTTGCAATTTTAATATTCAGGAGTTTAAATTTAGCAATTTAACATGCACACATGCTAGGAAGCAGCTGAACATTTCAAATACTCATTCAGTAAGGAAATACATTTTGCTGGTTTTGAACCTGCTACCTGCTATATTTAATCAAGGTCTCTAGTTCCTGTGTTGGAGGAAATGGGGAACAATTCACTGCTTCTCAGTTCCCCATTCCACTCATGATTCTGAATATCTCTTTCATGTACCTAACATATTATCCAATATCCTCCTTAAAAAACACACCCACCAAAAAAAAAAAACCAAAAAAAACCAAAAACAAACAAAAAAACCCCAAAAAACAAACAAACAAACAAAAAACCAGAAAACAAAACAAAACAAAAAAAAACACAAAAAAACACACCCAAACAAAAAAACCCCAAAAAACCAAACAAAACAGAGAAGTAAAAGGAGATGTCCTCCCTTACCTCTGTGTACCTCCAGTCACCAGGGAGCTTGTTGAACTTCCACTGGATAACATACTTCACTCCAGAGATGTTAGCTGCCTTCCACCCTAATGTGACACTGTGGTTTCCAATGACAGATGCAAATGGTGCACTAGGTTTGTTCAAATAGTCTGAGGGGAAATTACAATATAACATGAAGAAAATATCTTTCATGGCAATCCCAGCATCTCAGAGGTGAAAACCTTTTATCTCTCACAACTTAAAAGCTGTGAAGCCCATAAAAACACGTAAAAGAATATATTGAAAATGTTGCTGAGTAACCCACACGGCATTTTAAAGACAGTTTGATAAGTCCAACAGAAATGGGCCGGGTGCAATGTGAGTTGTAGCTACAACCCCATACTTGTGTAAGTGCATTTTTAGTTACAACTACTTAGTAAATTTTTTCTGCATAGAAACATAGAGAAGGCATGAGAGACTTCTGAAAAGATTTTTGAGTGGACAATTTCAATAGCACTCTATTGGCCCAAGATATCATGTTAAACAGTTGAGACTGGATTCAAGAAGTCTCATGTCCATGAAAGGGAAGGAAAAATGTTTTACTCCAAGATAAACTTCAGTGTGTTTGTTAAAAGAAAAAAGAGGAGTGGTAGTTTTGTGATTAATGAAAATACTCAAGACATTCCTATCTTTTAAATAAATCCAGATCTTAGAACAAGACTATGAATTTATCAGACTGTCAGTCGGACACAGGACTCTATTCAGACTTACTTAGGGCTTCAGCTCCATATGCATCCTCTGCACAGCTACAGCCAAACTTACAGGAAACTGTCTGTGTAGGGCACAGAACTCACTGGTTAGCTTTGTGTAAAGGCAAACTTCCTTCCAGAATCATGCAGACACATTTTAAATACATACAAATTCTGTGGACATTTTGCATATACACAAACTCTATGGAAATAATTATATTAAATTTTAAAAGTAGCACTACCGTGAGCTCACTCCAATGATTTTCTTGAGAGCCTTTTCATCAATTCACTGGGCCCTGAATTCAAGCCTTCCTCCTTACACACTGTCTCTTTGTGGGAAAGCATGAACTATTTTACATAGTTCATTACAGTTGGAAATAAACTTCAGTGATGACCATGAGTCAGGAAGACGAGGTTTTTGCCTAGTTAGTAATATATCCCACATGTTACATTTGAACATGTTGCTTCATGTATTCCCTATGAATGAGGCACATTCTTGCAATGTATTTCCAGTGAATTTTCAAAATAGATGAAATTGGCAACTTTTAAGAGCAGCCATGCCTAATTCACACTATCTTTTCAGCAGGAAAACTACTCCTTCTGTTACAGTTGTGCCTACAAGTTGCAAACATAAAAAATATCCCAGGGCAGTGAGCTCCACACTGTCCTAAGAACAGAAAATTTCTGAGTCTTCTGTTCAGGTAGGGAAGATAAATATTGTGTCATCCTGCTTTTTACATAGAGAACTTAAGAAGCAGCAGAAATATGTTTTAAGTGGGTCTCAGTAGCTTTAAAATTACATGCAAGACCCAGTCTTCTGGAAATCCAAAACTTTTGAGAAGTGGTGATTTGAGTTTTCTAGGCCAGAGGTTTATTTGGGCTCATTTTATTCTGCAAGTTCATTCAGCCTTTAAAATCTTGAAGTTTGCTCCATACAGCAGCAATCTTTCAAGTGATAATCAACGTTTAGATCATTCAGAAGCAATTCATTATGGCAAGTGAGGAAAGTTTTTTGATTGCTCTTCCTGTGATTTGAGGGAACACACTTCCAGCATCCCATGGAAACTGATAAGACATGTTATTTCAGACAACACAGTTGCAATCCAGACACATTTGAAAACTTGCTTAGCTGTGTATTCCTATATACATAATGTCACATCTAGACATTCAGTGCCAAGTGCAAGCACTTGTAATTTTTTTCCAATATTTTCATATTCAGAGAAATAAAATACTTCCAGGTAAATTATCACCACTGTTAGCAGGTGAAAATTCAGGTATTAGCAGATGTAAGTTATCTGGTGTACACTGGAGCTTTAATTTACAACTAGTACTTCTTTGTTTTAAGGGGTAGTGTCCCCAGATTGCACGCTGATTCATAGTGCTTTCTGCCTCATTTAACACAGGTAATTCTGAACATTTGTTTTTCGTTGTGTTATTCTTTTTTCTGATTTTTATCTGGACCTGAACCATAAATCCAATATTTGCTTGAGGTAAGAGGTTTGCTAAAGCTCCTAACCTTAAATTTTGAGGGAAATTTGCCAGCTGCTGTACTTGAAAACAATAAATCCTCATATTTTCTCCATCCATCACCAACGTTCTTTCATAAGCCACACTCTGATATCTTTTCTTGTGACTATTCCCATGAAAATTGGTGGCAATCCCCTGTTACCAGGTGGGAGGAGAAATACTACCAGATTTCAGTCCCAAAGTGTACTCAGACAACAGAAGTGTGCTAATGCCAAATAAAAAGTCCCACTCTTACTCCCACTCCTTTGCTCTGCAGGCTGAAATGACCTGATCCTCTAGATGCAGTGACACAGCGCATGCCTGACATATGGGTAGTCAAATCAGTCAGCTGATCCAGTGGAAAGATAATCCCAAAAAAGCCTTTGCAGAGTCACCATGTTAAAGTGGCACATTGCATGACCAGACAGGCAAAAATCCACAACACAAAAGCAACAAAATCCCCGCACTCATTTTATGTTTCTGCAAAAGCGATTTGGTTACTTCTTGGACTTTTCATACACTCAAAACCCACCATTTAGTGCACTAATAAACCTTTGTCATTATCACAGTTTGATAGATTAAAAAGCATTTTTAAAAAATTCTTTCAATCAAATTTCCAGGTTGCCAATGGGTTTGCATTATACTCGAGAATCTCTCCAACTCCTCCATGACCTCCTTGAAATGTTTTGCTTCCATCCCCACTTAAGATCTCTTTCTAAAGGGCCACATCTCGCTCCTTACTGAATTGCATTTTATTTTGTTTAGACTCTCTATCCAGTCAAGAGTTTTGTCTTCTAGCTCCTACTCTGTTTCCACTTCTGGCTCAGCCTTAATGAGCATTCTCTCTGGATAGCCTTTGATGGAAGTAATGAGAAATAACACTCCTGTGAGAGCACAGAACATGGTTTACATAGGTCTGTTGTGTTTCATAATACTGAGATTAGTCTGCTTTCTTTACAGCAATGTTCTTTGTCACACAGCAGTTTTTAATGCAAACCTGTCCTTGGTCACCATGCTGAAAAGGTACATAACTCATTCTTCAGCTTTAGGGAGTACAAAACAATAAGACCTGAGTTAGTAAGTTTGTGTGTCTACATTGTATTTCTTAGCACTGTGTGGACAGAGTGATCACTGAAATAGTGATGTTTTTGTATTGCTCTGATGGCATTTAACTCACCTCACATGCTCTAGTGTATGTCTCATTCTGCCAAGAAACAAATTAATAAAATGTGGGGTTAGCATAAATGTAATCACAGAGTATTTCAGAGAAATAACACCAGTTTATTAGAATTTCTTAGTGAAAGTACATTACAAAACCTTATCACTGGCAAATAATGAAAGAAGGAAAAAACCCACACTTGAAAAAATAGAAAGTCAACATTAGAGTGATGCTAAAGTTGAATGAAATTCAGGTGTTCAAGAGATGTGGAAAAATGAGAAGTTTAAAAGCTATCATGGCAGTTGTCCCAGACCAAAGCTAGATCTCATCCACCCGGTTTAGTAAAAACAAGAAATCAATCTACTCAGGCCATGTGCTTCATTTCCATCTGCATGCAACTCTGAAACAGCCCTAGAGTAAAATCCTGAAAAGCACTAATGCATTCTCACTGTCTAAAAATTTGTGTAGACATTAATGAACTGTAAAATACATATATTCTGACAAACTCAATGAAAATTTTTGATATTAGAGGCAACTTGCATAAAAAGAATTATTAATTCCCCAAAACAGAATTTATAAGGAACTGAGAAAAAATTATAGGCATTACATCTTTTTCTAGAAATACTGCTCTGATTGGATTTTGAATGTCTGCCATTGGATAGGATACTTGACAGGCTGGAGACAAGTGCTACAGAGCCAAAGCTCAGGTAATACTCACACATTTCAGTGGACAGTTGGTTTGTGCAGTTGCATTCCAAAACTGACATCCCTGTGTACACTGCAAAGACAGAGGATGGCTTTAAAAATTACTTTGAAAGCAGAGTTCTAATGGCAAGAGATACTCCAGCACTAGTGATACATTAAAGATACATATGGGTATTATAAGTACTCAGATCCTATACATGTAGTGTGCAGCACAGCAAAGCATAGAGAAAAGCTGTTCAGTATAAGCCCTCCCTCATATGCTCGCCAATAGGCATTAGCTTTAAAACCATGAGTTTCCAGAGAAGTATTAAATATTAGGTTGTTCAGCTTCGATGTTGGACCTTTCTTGTTTATGCTGTCCCATCTAATTCTTAGTGGTTGTGAAGGTTTTTCTTTTTAAAGGGAACTGGAACTTTAAAGGGAACTTCAGAAGCAGAAGACTGATACTGAGTGTTGTGAAGTCTCATGAAAACTATAGCTAACTTGCTAACACTGAGCAAAGATACTCAGTAACTTAAGCAGGTGAGTCAACCTTGCTATGTGTTGTCACGACAGCAGAGACTTTTATGGTCCCAGCATCATAAACGGCCCAGCCTCACTAGATACCAGGTGCTTACATATTCATTAAAATGTGTTTCTTATCTAACACATGAACATCAGTTTTCCTAGAAATAATTTCCATGTATCTGCCTCCTACTGGAACCTCCTGCTGTAAGTCCTGTTATGGTCCTGAAGGTTTATCGAGAGGAGTCTCTGATGGACATATGCACTGAATGCTTCAATATTGAAGGTGACCTTTCCTTGAACTTTTTCTCTGGGCGTGTGCCATTGATCATGTTATATAACTTGCAAAAAACCCCACTGTAGTCCTCTTTATGTGTTTCTCCACTGGTTCCAGCCAAGCTTATCATCCTGCATGCATATCTTTACATACTTTTATCTTTTATTTTGCCAGTTAGTCTTTAAGCTCAGTTCAGAAGCTTCAGGGGAGCTTAAAATTTTTATTCTCTGTTATTTATCACTATCAGTTTGAATTACATTTGCAATCTGAACTAGGAAATCAGCTGAAGTCCTCCAAGAATGCTCCTATGGAAAGCCCACATTAAGCCCCCATGACAGACACAATTATTTGAAGTCCTAGAGAATTCTAAATGTTCAACAATTATAAGTTTTCTTACACTGAATCACTGAGAAAACAAAATAAACTACTTAACTGTACAGAGGTAACTGAATAAAGCAGTCTTAATGATTTGCATGTTGGAGGCAACACTAGTTTTGACTCATTGTCCATTGTCTCAAAAATGAGATGTTATGAACTTTGTACATCACAAATGTGAACATAACTCACAGCAGAGATCATCATCCTTTACACATTTTCTATAAATAAAAAATACAGCCATGTCTCTAAGAATTTGAACCAAATCTACCCACTCAAATTACAACTTATGCAAGACAGGCAGCACTGCACATTTTCACGAAGTCTTTGAAAATATGATCGTTATACCCATTGTATTCAAATAGCAGGAACATAAAATGTCAGTAATCAACAAAGTAAACCATTACTCACCGCTCCAGTGATGTCACTAACATTGCAAAGGTTAGTAATTCCAAGTTCTCCTTCCTATAGGAAAATACATTATTTTTTAAAATAATCAAAACATTTCCCCAAAATTCTTTGATTAAAACACATTAAATCATTGACTTCTTGTAAACCAAATTTTCTTTAGCTGATGTTTCCTCATCTGAAGAAATTTGTTTTTGACCCACCAGGAGATTCTCACTTGAGACTAATTTCAGAAATGCCATCAAACAAAGACATTGGCATAATCGGTGTTAAATTATCTGAGGTAGGAATTTGGCTCTTACCTCCCCATTCTGATTCACTGAGCCAATAACAAATGCTTCCCAATTATGTTGGGCTTAAATGACAAAGCAAAGTGGCTTTGACCTCCTGGGAGAGGAAAGACCTTCCTTCAAACTAAATGCCTTTTGTCTGGCCACCTTTTGAAGGAGTTTTGTGCAGCCATATGGTGAAAGCCACAACCCTTCCTCTCCTGCCAAAAGTGCTCTCCAGTGAATGTGCCTGTTTTTTCACATCATTCAAAGTGTGCAAAACCTATCACTGTCACTGAAGTGCAAATGATTTGAGGATGCATACAACAACCTTAGAGCAGCTGAATAGCAGCTCTTAAATTTTTGACCTGAAACCAGGTAAGAGCAGCTTTAATAAAACAATTCACATGAAGAAATTTTCAGCACACTGGGTACACCATTACAATAGTGAGAATCAAACTTGTCACAAAAAAAATCGAACACAACAAATAGACCACAGAAGAAAAATAAGATTTACAACTTTCAGACTCGAAGATTACATTTTTCACACCTAAATCAATACATCCCTGAACGTAAATGTGATTTTCCTCTCTTTCAAAACTGAAAGGAAGAGCAACTTATTTCTTATTCTGGATTAATTTAAATTCAAATCAAAGGATCCCCATTAAAATTATCATTGCATGATAAGCTTCCACCAGGGAAGGCAATTAACTATTTCACTGGTGCAAGAGCTCCAAATAGTTTCAAAGGAACTGTCAGGAAAGTGTATGAAATAAAATAGAACAAGTTATAGTTCTCTGTAGCAGGTCTCCACAATTAGCACCAGAACAAAAAATGTCCTTTTTACAAAGCAAAGATGCACAGTACTCTAAACCACATCAACATTTCTGGCAAAGAGAAGCAAGGAAGCAACTCCAGAAGGCAGAATAATTGTCTAGATTTCAAAGGTTTTGCTTATCTTTATCTTGTATTCATAGAAGGAAAAATAATAAATTCTGCTCACTATTCAAAGAAATATTAAGAAAGAAAAAAACTAAGAATCTAACGACTCATTTTAATACTTACAGAAATATCATTATTTAAACTAGCTAATTTAAAAATCAAGCTGCAACTAAATTCAGGATAGCTCTCTGTGTGTCACAGATTCCCAGAAAAATTCTTGTGACTTTAGAGTTTTCCTTGATTATGTAAAGAAAATCTCTGGACTAGACTGAAATAAATAACTAAAGAATAAACTGAAAGAATAAAAGTTTATCTTCCCCACTCTCCAGGGTTTTTAGCATTTATAGTAATTGCATGCAGCAGAGTAATGGGATTTGTTCCTTACCAGATTCCACAAATTCAAATGTTGAACATTAATTCTCAAACTCTGCTAGTTTTAGTAAAACACATTCTTTAGAGTAATTTTGAAGACACTGATATGCAATACGAAGTTCTTACAGTGCTAACAACAATCTGTATTTCAAAAGATTAGGTACAGGTTTTGAAAACTTACCAGGTTACTTGTACATAAGTTATGACAGCTCCATGAGAAAGCACAGTAGGCTGCAGAAATCCATAGACAGCAAAAAGCAACAAGCCTTTTTAGTGGGAAAACCCACCAGCGAGTGTTCTTCATAACTTAAACAATTTCATCTGTTCATCTGACTCTTTCCTTGACTTGGCCATACAAACTCCTTTCAGTCTAGGTGACAGAGATGCAGCTGTGACATTTCTGCATGTCAGATCATTAAAATATTTTTTGAATCCTTGTTTACACTCTGCTCCCTCAATAACTTCTCAGCTTCCTGGAGCACTTGTATTGAACTTACGCAACCTCTATTTCATAGTTTCTTATTAAGCCACTGAGACAAAAGAGCTGACCAATGAAAGTCAGTGTATCTACTTACACAAATATCATTAACGTAAAAAGGAAACTAAGAGCAATGCTTTTAATCAGGTGCTCTGAGTCTCACAAAAACAGGGAAATCGTGGATTAAAAAAATAGCCTAATGTTAATTTTTACTAGATTAAGTTATTTCTAAATATTTGTACATGGCTGCAACTAAGAAAATTTGGTGGTGGTGATGACAAATAATTTTGTTAGAACACCATTGGTCATATCAGACATGGCAAAAATCTTAATTAATCTTTTTTTGAATGACTGTTTCCAAATGCTCTACTTCCACAAAATACCACACAGAACAGACCTGTGTCTGCCTTCGGATGCAATCTAGACACAAACTAACCAGAGTAAATTTGATAGGGGGTCTCTAGATGAGGAGGTACAATAGTACAAGTAAATTGCATCCATATCAAAGAAGAAAAATGAAGCTGACAGATAAATTGTTTATCTGATTTAAAGAGTGGTGAAGAATCTTCCATGAAGTTGAAGACTCAGGTTTAAGAGGTGTGTGGAAAGACAAGCTTAAGACACATCCAGATCCTGGTCTGTGGCATATCTGAGCTGTACCAGCAGAGATATCCACAGAGCAATTCTGCCATAGAAAATCGGTCCAGCTTACACACATACACACACACACACAGACATATATGTATACGTACACAAATGCTACATCATTTTGTGCATGTGTATTACTCATTATAAATTAAATATGCTATTTTATAATATAGCATTTTGATGATAAGTTGAAGCTGGCACATTCTGTTACTGCTGCTTAGAAAGGATACCTGCTTTGCCACCATATCTTTCCAAGCCCCACTCACTTGCCAAGGAAACATTTCTGGAGTCATGAAATAAAACAGGCTGAGGACCTGGATAACACTAACTCAGCCACAACAGAGGCGAATTGGTTGGCATTAACCTGATGCTACATTTTTCTGGCTCAGCATTTAGTAGAATCCCCTGCACTGTTCTGTCCATGCAGTGAAAGGAGTAAATGCACTAAGGCAGGAGGAAAGGGGAAGCCAGGCTAGAGACAGTCAATGAGTATCCTGAAGTGTGTGGCTCAAAGCAGTCCAAGGAAGGAAAGGCTTTTAGGATCAGGTTCCTTCCTTTTCTTCAAGTTGCCCTGGGAAGCATTGCGGGGTTTTCTTGTGCGTTATCTCTGTCTCCTCACCACTACTCAAGGAAGCTTCCAGATGAGAGTAAGACTCATCTAGGGTGAGATTTGCTTTCAGATAAGGGATTTCAGCTGAAAGTAAATCTCACCTTTTCAGCTTTCAGGTGTAGGGGAATTACTGCCCAATTTGCTTGTCATTTCTCCACTCCAGATGGGTGCTGCCCCCACTCTAGCCCATGAGCAAAGCTGCTCCTTAGATCCAGCCAAAATAAACCAGTTTAGTCTGACTGCTTAAATGGTAGGTCTCTGCTAATCCAGCTCATCGTGGCTGAAGAAGTTTCATCAGGGCTCACATGACAAGTAACACTGAAGAAGAAGCTGGTGACAGGAGATGGAGGCTGCAATTTCTTCCTGAGACAAAGAACTTTGGCTTTGAATAGTTAGGACATTTAGGACCTTTGGGATTTGGTCTCTAGGACTTTTAAGTCTATACTGATAAATTCCATGTACCCTAGCAAGTGCATGGGATAAACCACATACACACTTAAAAATCTCTCCTAATCCAAGAGAGGATGGGCATAGCTGAAACACCTACGGACGATGGCTCTTAGATTTACTATATCCCAAACTGTTCATGGATATTATTTGTGCTAGTGATGATGTGGATCAAAATCAGAGTTCAATGATTGATCCATGTGGTCACTCAGGATTAAGCATGCTGGTTGGCATGGATTTAAATTACTAACTTAGATGTAGTGCAGGTAAAAAAACATGCCTAAGTTCAAACTTTTTAAAAAAAAAAGTATTTCAATGTCATTTATATAGTCAACATATTTTTAAAATTTGTTTTGGGATTTTTTTTAAGGAACTGTTTGATTGTTAGGATGTCTAGGGTGGTTTTTTTCAGCATATATAGAGAGAAGCATTGGGAGATGAGAAACGCAGAATCATGGAATCATTATAGTTGGAAAAGACTTCCAAGATCACAGAGTCCAACCTTTGACTGCACACTACCATGCCAAATAAATCATAGCACTGAATGCTATGTCCAGGGCTTTCTTGAATGTTTCCAGAGACAGTTACTCTACCAGGTTAAGAACCAGGTTAATGCCTGATGAGGAATGTCATCGAGGTTCATCTTAAAGTCTGAAGAAAAAGTTCACAGCACCATAACAATAACAAAACAGTATTTTGCTTTTTCGATAAGGAAATGTGGTTACTATCAAATGCCCATAATGAACCGTCTGTAACTGGAAAGCTTGGCTGTTACTGATGAGGATAATTCTTGTGAGTGAACCTTTGCACACTCATATAGGGGTAGTGCACACGTGCCTCTCACAAATGGGCTGTGACCTTTACAGTTAGTTAATAAAAAAGTAATATTGAAGACACTATTCAAACGAACTACTAAATGGTGCAGAATTTTTTCTGAAACTTCCAACACTGTTTTCCACCAGGTGTCACTGTAACATCCCATAAACCACGACTTTCAAAGAAAAAAAAGCACTGGAATATCTCCTTTCTTGTTTAGCTTCCTTTGAACATGTCGGGAGAACAAATAGTAACAGTCACTTGAGTCTTTGGATTTTTAACCTGAATTTCAGGAATTCTACAAGAAGAGAGTAGTTATGGGCTTTAGAAGCCGAATTTCAAAAGGACTGCTTGCAATACCTGTAAATGACAAAGCATTAAGTGTAATTTTTAAGTACATCCCTTCCATAACACTGCCCCTGAACTAGGGACCCAAATTTTGTGAGATATCAGTAATAAATCTTGTCCTTTACACTATAGATCTCCTTAAGGATATAATTTCCTTTATCCCAAAGACCTGCACAAGGCAGATGTGCTTGCAGACCAGCACATCTGCAATTGAGAAGACTGAGAATGAAGAGAAAAATAGAGAAAAGAAAACTTGATCACAATTCCCTTCCTGGACAGAAGTACATATCAGAGCTCTTTACAAACTATGAATTCATCTTTCAAGTTCTTTTGAGTTTCTTCTAAGAGAAATAGAACTATGCACAGACAAAAGGTCAGCTCTGATACCAATGAATAAGGGCAATCATACCTTGAGGTATGTGCATTACTACTACCAGTAAAGTAACTAACAGCTTCTTTATACCTGAAACTGTCATGATCCATGAAGACAAAGCTTTCCTGTACATGAACATGCACTTAACTGTGTGTATGTACACATGAATGGCATAATATAAGCAGACTAAGGATCAAAGACACAGAGCTTAGTGCTTTGCTGCATTTACAGTAGAAGATTAAAATGATTGGTTCAAGGTGGGTTGGCAGCCTCCTCTACCATTCACCCCAGTGTACAGCCACAGGCTGTTGCACATACAGCCAGAAAGATCAGCTGAGAAACACCTTCTGAGCTGCCAAAATGTTACAGCCCAACACATTAACATAAACTGATGGCAACTTCACTTATTTTACTAGAAGCACATCCCAAAAAGCTCTCAAATGGTCAGCTTCCAGCTGATCCAGACCTGGAGCCATGCCATCATTCCTGCCCTTGTGACAGCAACCTCCATCACAAAGGTAGGCCAAAATATTCACTGTAATATCCACTCCAGTAATCTAATTTTAATCTTTTCCACACTCAAGACAGGCACCTAAAATCTCATAAAATGAAACAATTCTCTGTGTGCTGCCACTTAAACACATCTGTGCACAGTTTCACAAAACGGCAGCACACAGCAGAAATCAGCAGGACACAAAAACTGAACAGGGGACAGCTGAGGAGGCAGGCAGGGGGACACCCAAAGCCCACAGATGTTTGTGTCTAATCTGGACTGTTTGTGTCCAGTCACACAGCACTAAAAATTCCTCGAAGATAGACCACTGTTCATGTGTTCTATCTTGATGGGAAGGAAAGTTGGGAAAGGTGAGGAAGGAGAGACTGTCATTCCCTCGACTAGCCCACAGGGCAGAGCAATGAAAAGGAAAATCTCAGCTTTTACTTATCAGTTTCTACCTTCTTTGTCTCGGGGAGGTCATCTTGAAAAGATATGCTGATGTGAAGCACTCACTAAACGATGATGGATTTTTTACTCTTTTCCAAAGATCATAGATTATTCTCATTTTCCCTCCAGCAATGGGGCCCCTATTAGATTATGAATTTCTTAGTAAAATAAGTGAGCAAGGACCCTTAGGGCAAAAAGCCTCCCTCCACTGCCCTGGCCTCCTTCCTTCCCCTTTTATTTGTCAGTGCAACTGCTAAGACAGCTGTTTGTCTGGCAATAGCAGCCAGTCGGTCAGGGAGTGCTGTGCATGAACAGAGGGAAGGCCATACAAGAGAAACCCCCTGGAGTCTGGCTCAAGATTTATATCTATCTCTGCAGATTAGAGAAGTGGGGTTGGGGAGGGGGGGAGAAACAGACTGTTAAACTGGATCAAATTGGAAAGACAGTCATGCATGAGATCCTTAGCTAAACCAGTCAGGAGACAGGGATTTGCTCCTATTGATCTGCAGTAATGATGACTGGAGAAATGTCTCATTAAACGATGCACAATGATGAATTTCAGACTAGGCAAATTTGAGCTGCAGAGATTAACAGGAAGAGATGTAAAAGCTAGGCCAGGATAGAAAATATAAGGAATGCTAAAGGGCAACATGGATCTATCTGTTGCTAAAAAAATTCAAATCTAAAAGAAAAACAATATATTATGGCTTATTAAACTATGTTTGTGTGATCATCATACACAACACTAGGAGAGACTGAGTACAAAGCGACAATAAAAACCTTACTGTTAAGCAGATAAAGTTTGCACTGCTTTTTGCTTTATTGCTGTAAAGAGGATGAGTTGGCAATGTATTTGCAAAGCTATTTAGTGATTTGTTTAACTGTGTAATCTATTAGATACCTCCTGATTATTAATAATTAAATGTGCTGTCTAAAATTTGAAGAAAACTAAACTTCAACATACACAAGTAGCAGGCAGTACACAGTGTAAGTGTAAAATGGCCCGATGCAGGATGTCTGAAAATGATTGCATGAAAGAGATGTGCAAAGGATTTTAGACAGAAACAGACGGAAAGAAGATTGCATATCACAGAGGGAGTGACTTATCGCTCTGATCATGTAGATCAGTGTGTAAGAAGATATAAAATCAAGATTAAGAAAAAGACAAAAGGCACAGAAGCAGTAGTGCAGACTACACAGTCTTAGTAAAGATCTTCAGAACAGTCAGATGTTCAGTTTGTATAAACATCTCCCATAAAACTCTCTACTTCTAATACCTCCTGGTTTCCATGGCATTCCCAAATACCTGAACATTTAATCTCCCACTAGTTCCATAAGAAGAAATTGCTTATCCAGCAATCCAGGAGAGAGCCCATCTGCCTTGAGCTCCTTACAGATTGAGAAGCAACAGTGCCCACTATGGAGACAGGAATTGACTGGAACTGGATTGGACCATTTCAGTCACCAGACTGAGAAAGTGTTGGAATGTTGTTTAGATGTACGGCTCACTAATATTTTGGTAAGTATCTAGAATCCTAGCCCTTCTCCCCCCCTAAATTCCCACGCTCCTCTCCTTGACAGAGCAGTACCCCTGGTCTACAGGAGCAAGCAGATCCCTTTCTCCACATAAGCAAGTGCAATTCTCCTCATAGTAGTAGGGGAAAAAAATTAAGGATGTTCTCTAAAACACAGGCTTGTTGCAAACAATTAGAGATACATCCGATCCCTCCTCTTCTGAGGGAGAGGGAAACATTCCCCGGAAGACCATAATTAGCTGGGATCTATCGTCAGGAGAAGTCCTGGGGATGGTGAGCCAGCACATCACTTCCACCTGCAATAACAGCTAAAAAGGTAAATGCTGTGGGCAAGACAACACTTTGTCTCGACTTGCTAGCATATGCCAACACCACAGGCAGCCCAGTGAACTTCAGGCTTTATCCTCCAAGAGTTTCAAACCCCTCTGGAACACCAACTGCTGCCATGACTTAAGACAAGTCTGCTCCTTGCCCTTCTGGGTGCAAGGGCAGGCTGAGAACAGCTCCACAGCCCCCAAATTCAGATCAACCTGATGAGGGCCAGCCCCTGCTGAGCTCCTCAACTGGGCACCCACTCCCCTGTTATGGGGAACGTGGGGCTTGGTCCCATTCCCCAAACACAGGTTCCTAGTGACACTCTCTCTGTTGCAGGGAGCCCCAGATGTTCACCCAGGACTAGCAGTGTTTAGGGACCATGGCGGGGGTTCCCAGGGTAGCGCCCATCCCACCCCCAGCCAAGAGCAGGGCAGCCAGGGCCATCGTCAGGCACCTTCCTGGGGACAGAGAAGCGAAGGCTGGGATGTTGGCCCAGGGCTGGAGTGTGGCCCTGGTGTTGCACCAGAAGGGCAGGGGCTGATGGCTTCAGGGACTGGCATGGGACCCTGGTCCCTGGGTGGATGGAGGTGTCCAGTGCAGCTGGGCAGAGCCAGCCCACCCCAGGTGTGCCCCCAGTTCCTGGCTGGCAGGTGTCACCCCAGAGCAAAGGAACCCCTGCCCTTCTGGACCAGCAGCTAAGAGCCAGAGGGATCATCCTAGAATCTCAAAAGGCCACTGAACTGAGTCTACTAACTCCATTGACTGCAGCAGCAGTCACTTGAATTTAGATGTATTGATTTTAAATTAATTGCAATGCTTTTAAACAGCCTAAGTATTATCTGCCCATAGCCATATGTGCTGACCCTCGAGCTGGTTGGAACAGACATGTTGTCAGAATCACATCAAGATGGTGGTTTGGATTTTTATTTTCTTTTGCTGAGGAAATTTCCTTCCAGCTGAGGGAAGTTTACTTCCTCAGGAAGTTTTCTTTGCTGAGAAGTCAGGCAGATGCCAGAGCAAGGAGGGGACAGACATACAGAGCTACATTCACACTCTGCCAGTGATGATATCCTCCTAATGCCAGAAGGATTTATCATCTGTGAAGGACATCAGCCCTGACATTCCCTGTCATGGTCTCAGACCTGTTTTCCTGCCCTGCCCTAGCAGAGTGCTCCCTCCCTCCCCCTTGCACCAGCTTTGGTGCTGTTTTGATCCTCCACTGAGCTTATTCAGGTCCCCAGCACAGCAGAAAGCCATCCACCTTGTTGTAGACAGAATGTTCTGCTACCTCAGCAAATTGAATGAGCTCAACACAACATCAGGTGAGCTCCAGGAAGAGGGGAAGTAAGGCAAAGAAAGGAACCCTTTGACCCAGCTGGTTGGAGCCTTCACTCCAACAGCTGCTATTGTTAACTAAATTTAGGTCTGATACATCATTGTCCCTTAACAGAGGGAAGCCTGGGGAGCAGGGTCTGTTGCTCATGACATGTTTGAATGTGATCCTGCACAACAGAGCAGTGACCTCTCTCTGCATTATGATAACACAAATAGTGAGAGGTGGCCTTTAATTGTGAGTGCATCTGGACTCCTAAAAGATTTGCAGAACAATGACATGCTTAAGCTGTAATGACAAACACTACCTCAATGTAAAGCAGGCTGAGACAGGAGAAACATTAAACAAGGGATGGCATCCAGGTTCATATGTTTATGGTCCCAAGATTAAAGATCTAAATTGGTTTATGAAATGTACTTTATTTTTCCAGTATTACTTACACTAACACAATGATATGCCTTTTCTAAGGCTGAAAGGGCTCAGTGGAGCTCAAAGAAGAAAGGGATACACTAAAAAGAGGAAATCTCTATACCAAAATGGATATAAGAGAATGAATAATTTAAAAACAATAACTAAAACAATTATTTCTGAGAAGATTCTTCCAGTTTGGTTGGGGGGGTGTTGTTTGGTTTTTTAAAAATTTATTTTCCAGGTATGTTTTGGATTTCTACTAAATTACAGACCAGAGAAAAAGTATTCTATTCTCTGAAAAAAAAGGTTAATGTGCCCTTTTGTGGTAATCCACAGATTAAATAAAGACCATATCCTTCAACTTCCTTAGGCATTTGTGTTCTCAGTCCAGCGTACTGGCAGATACCCATTCTAACAGCAATTTAAATGAGGTGCAGACATATGCTGTCTTCCATTGCTCTGCAACCTGCAGAAGTTAAGCAGAGTGAAGAGGTATAGATACAGCACAATCTTGAAATATTACAGCATCAGAATCTAGAAACATGAACCCACAGGAGCACTTGGCCCTTCTCTCAACAGAGGCTCCCCCAGTAATTTCAAGGTACTTTAGATTAGACCCAAGAACTAATCTGAAGAAGGAGACTCTGCCCAAAGAGGACTGCTAAGCAGTAATGTTTCATTTAGTGGCAATTCCAGGTGCACAGAGTGCCCAGGTAGATGTACTTCAATATCTGTATGCCAGTAAAAATAGTTCACTGCATTTTCACACAAACTTTTCAGATAAATATAATACATATGAGAAATAGTCTATAAGTATGTCTTTATAAAACTAGTACAACAAAACAACTATAAATATTTCCTTTATGTAGCAACAAGTTAGCCTTCACTTGGTAGAATGGTTGTCTGCAAATGTTATCATTATTTTCTGACTATGGTATCTCGGTCATGCTGTTTTTGTTTCCTTTGCTTCAGTGTTTGCTATTTTATTGCATTAATGTAATTCTACAGATCAAAGCAGCAACAACAACAAAAAATTCCTGGGACAGTAACACAGAAAAAGGAGCATCAAGAAAAAATATTGGGCATCAGATGCAAAGAAGTAAGTGAAGGTTCATGGTCCACCAAATCCAGGCTGTAACCAGCAGAAGCCAATGTGAAACTACCTACATGTGCTCCAGAGTGATTTGTAACTGAGGAGGCTGAAGAGCAGCCAGGCTTCCTGCTTCTGCTCATTTAGAGGATAGGATTTGCCTCTCGAGATCCTTAATAATAGGAGCATATTGGTGGGAGTGAGGGAGAGGAATCAGATAATGCCATGAAAATTAATCAAAATTCACTTGATCACTCTTTTCCAAGTAAAAGCTACAAAGTCAGCTAGAAAACAGTTCCACATGCTCACATGAATCCCAATGGCTGATTAATATATCATGTTCATCTTTATTGAAACAGTAAGTAAAATACCTACAAGTGCTTAGGTGCACATAGCTGAAGTCT
The DNA here is from genome assembly GCA_013186435.1 of Turdus rufiventris. Classification (NCBI taxonomy): domain Eukaryota; kingdom Metazoa; phylum Chordata; class Aves; order Passeriformes; family Turdidae; genus Turdus; species Turdus rufiventris. The sequence goes on from PYHW01010093.1 coordinate 1,387,036, forward strand.
GAGCCTAAAAGACTATGATAACTCCTGAAAAGGTGCTGAGTCCTTGTAAACCCCTCACAAACAGGATGCTGCATGAGAAAACCAGAAACTGCAGGGTCTCCGGTGTTCTCTGGAGAGAAGAGGTAACTGCAGAACCTGAGCAGGGAATTGTTACCAGGGTTAGTTTTGGCCTGGTTGGAGCAGCTGATAAATCAGCTGTGCCTGACTACACCAACACCATGCTCACCATTTGGCATTCTGGGTGTGCATCCTGCATCCTTTTGTGCCAAACTAATCTCCACTGTCCCAAGGCACCTCCTCTGTGAAGCTGTCTGACTCTCTGGGCACATGAGGAACCCTGGCTGGGTGGTGGGCTTTGTTACAGGGGGGTTGTTTGGCCACAAACAGGGGTTCTCTGCCACAGCTGGTCATGGTAGATGAAGGTTTTCTTGTTCCCAGATGCTCAGCACCATTCATTCTCTGGAGAATGAAGCCATTATGGGTTCACTCAAACTTTTTAAGCTCTTGAGGACAAATGCGTATGAAGTAGATAACACTTAGTGTGGGAACTCAGCATGCTTAGGCAGCAGGAGCTAGAAACTAAGGTAGACAGCAGAGCTGCTCACACAGTGAATGCCTGGCCTGGCCCTAACATCTCTCACCTGTGCAGGCAAGCAGCCCACAGGAGGTGAATGGCTGGGCTGAATCCATATGGACAGTCAGCCCAACCCCACCATCCTGCACCAAAACCTTCATCAAGCCCAAGGGAAGGAGGGTAAGAATGTCTGATTTTGGTGGACAAGTGCCATACTGGATATAGAGCAAAAAAATTACATACAGGCTGAATTTAAGTCTTAGATGCAAATCTAACTCAAGCTCAATATATATCACATTTGGAAAAAGGCCTTTAGGACAATTTATGTCCCCAGGGCCAAGAAAAACACCAGTATGCATGTCTGACATAACTAAGAATACAGTATCTTTAATTAAAAGAAGACAGAAGAAAAATTCTTGCTTTGGGAAGGAATATCTGAGAAATTACACTGTCCACACAAACCAAGCTTTAAATGGCAACAAATTTCAATTATTGATGTTTATTATCTTATGAAAAAGGAATATTCAAAACTGATTTGAGTGTTCACCAACATGCTATATTTACTTTCTTTTCTGCAGTTATCTTTGACAAGGAAGCTAAAGCAGGCCCTAATTTTTTGTATTTCATAAACAGGCACATTAAAATACTTCATTAAAATGAATGCAATTAAAGTAATTAAAATATGAAAAAATATTCACTCAAACTCACATTTTTCTGATTATTTGCAAAAAGGCAAAATTTTTTTACAGAGACAGATTATATTCTATCAGGCTTTTACATTTAATAAATAGCCTGACTTCAAAAGCATTTAACAGTGAATCCTTTAACTATATATACAGTTGTGAACCACAGCTGTGACAGTATGAATTACAAGAATTTGACCTTGTGATTCATTGGCGTAGTGGCCCAATGCTATGCAGAAAAGTTGCACAAGAAGGTTTTTCTCCACACATAATGATTATTGCAGATTTATGAGCTATGCTTCCACTATGCACAACTGGCTTACTTCTGTGCAGACTTCCACAGGGCCTGTACAGAGCACAGGGAGGGGGGAGGGACCACAGTCCCACACATGATAATTGCTAAATTAATAAGCATGATTCCCATCCCTCTCTCTTGAAAGAAATGGAACTTAAGAGAAAGAAGGTCTTACTTTTCAACTTCTGAGACTTTCAGCCTGAGTTCGTATCACACCCTGCAAAGAAACTGCAACATGGCATGAACACCTGGAATTAGGAAGATGATCTAGATCTGGAGTAAACTGGATGACTTCTTTTAATTCAAGCAGTCACTCAGCTCATACTTATATTTGCTTTCAGCTCTCTTAGTTATACGGCCATCAATCACGATCAATAAACCAGCACATAAACTGCCCTGTCCAGTAAATGGCACACTGTCTCTATTAGAAATCACCAACTTGCATTCATCTCCCATCACTCCACACCTTTGGGGAAAGATTATAACTAGATCGATTGCTAACTTTATTTAAAAGACATGTGATTCAAACATAATTGGTTGTTCCTGGAAGTGACCACTGGATTGCTTCATAGTTTGCATAAGTAATTTCTTAGCTTCTACTTGGATGTAACCCCATAAACATGACTAAATGATTAAGACTACTTGTTTCCCATGGAAAAAAACCTGCAGCCTGTGCAAATTCAGCTGTGAACTCCCTCTTTAAAACCCCAAACATACTAATGTTAAAAATTACATAGTATTTATGTATTAATGGGCAAAATTAAGATTTTTTAAAAGTATGAGGACTAATACCTTGCAGAAACACAAAAACTCTCGAAAACACCTATAAAAACAATCCGCTGACAATGACCAAGGATGCTGCCAACTAGTAAGTTATAAAATAGTAGGCTCTGCTTTGACAGTGTCGTTAATCTTTAGATCATAAGATTTTTCAAGGCAACCCTAAAACAATATGTTTAAATGAAAAGAAACATTCTGCCGCATATTTCTTGACAGCAGCATAGTATGTTTGGTTGATTGTCTTCAAAATCCAGATGATTAGTAACTTTATTTCTTTTTCCTTGAAAGTATGAAAAATTATGACCTAAGACTCCCAAGCAGCTGTGAGAAACTGCAAAATATGTGGCAGTGGGACAAATGATTAGTCTTCAACTTGATCTCATAATTACATCATAATAGGTGACATGATTGGATAGGTTACAGCAATTAAAGTGATGAAAAGTGCACATTCATCCCCTATATGACTCTCATTAGAGCTACACCCAACTGCTGCTCTTGCAGAGAATGAGGCTGCCTATCTCTTAGCATCCAATTATCCCACAGACATTCCCTACCAGTGTTGGGGAGAGCCCTGCTATCACCCCTACTCAGACAAGACCTATAGGCTGCTGAAAAGACAAAAGTCTTGAAGCATGCTGCAGTTTAGTTTTCTCTCCCAGAATTTATTGCCTGTAATTTCTTTTTCCATGTTCTTAAGGTCTAAGAATATTTACAGTCTCTCTCCCCTCTGGGGATTTTTGCTACCAGTGTAATTACACAATGACACTATATGGTTCCAGCTCATCCATATGGGTGCAGGCAGTGACCTGTGCTAGTGCAAGTTTCTTCTGTTTCTTCTATCAGAATATTTTTTTTCTGTCTTGTTCTTGCCTCATGTTTGTCTTAAAGTAAAGTATGAAAGGAAGCATTCGGTCATTGGTCACTATATCCTCTTAGCTACTTGGTCAGAACTCCTTGAAAAGTGGAAATGTTGTTTTACTGACTCTTCCCTCCTGGGCATTTTCACACCTGGAGAGGGATGCTTGCATTAAGCCAGGAGGGAAGCTGCTAACATGAACTTCACCAGAACCCAGGCTGGCTCTGAGAAGGAGGGCACAGTCCCACAGTGTACTACAAATGAGTAGATTTTTTCTGATTGCAATGGGTAAATTGCAAAATTTTTTTTGCAACAGTACCTAGGTGAATATCCAGAGGAGTCCTGGAGGTCAGTCCATCTCCTGATTTAATGGTATGCAGACCTTAGTGAAGGTGGCTGAAATGTCCGTGCTGCTCCATGGGCAAGCCCTTAGAGTCCAATGATAAAAACAAAGCATCGAGCATTGTGTCCATAAAATACTCTACATACATAGAATAATTCATGTATATCTCAAGGAATTTGCTAAATTTCCTAAGCTGCCTTGTGGCAGCACTGACTTTCCCTTTGTAATCTGATCATTTTTAACAAAGAGGACTCCTCACATAGTGTGTATAAATGTTGTATCTAGGCACACATCATGATTTTACTTGATGTGTTTTATTTTCTGAATATTTTATATAACCACCACATACATACACTTCTGGCAGAACACAGTCCCTGAACACAAGGAGATCAGCAATCACAGCACTTTGTTCTCAGCTTTATTCTGTAAATCCACTATACCATTTGCTTTTGCCCCAGTGAAAATGCAAACCCGGCCCATGTATAAAGACTGCTAAAAGGCCTCTCAGTCTGCAAGCTATCCTTCTGCTAATGAAGAGATTAACATACCTCTCAATGTCTAGAATTGTTCTTGCCGTTTTGTAATTTGTAACCTCAGGTCCTCTCCACCTCATTGTGTTTTCAATTCCTCCCCCTTCTTCTATGCAAAGAAAAAGCTTTCCACTTACTCAGAAAAGGAACTTTTCTGTTGGCTGCACAAAAGTAAGACTGCTCCATTAAGATGAAGCTTAAACCTCTTCATATAAATCAAGCTTTTGGTTTCTATTTTTTTTTCCCTAGAACCTGCACAGAACAAGGTGCTTTTGAAAGGAAGAATATATACAGTGTCAAGCTTGCAAGATAAACTTAGGTGAACTCTGCGGTGTGTTTCCCCTTCCTCCTCTGCCCCTTGCCACAGACAAACTACCAGTTTAACACCACACAAGGAACACAAAGACTCATCAAGTGATTTAGGTCTGCTTAGAAGCAGCTCTTTCTCTGTGAGTTATATACAATTATGCAACAGTGTATAAAATTATGGGTCAAGAAAGTAAATCCATGAAGCTAGAGACTCTACAAGTCTACAAATGAAACCTGCGTATGTCCCCAAACCAACCATCCACCTTCTAAAGTATTTTGAGCTGATTTTGTCCTGAAGTCCTCACTTGCTGTTTGTTCATCTCCTGAGGTCAAAGGTCCGTGGAGTAAGAACTCAATTGCTCATTGGCAGGTGGTTGCACTGTGAAGGTATGCATACAATGAACGACGAGACACATTGTCTTCTTGTAGGTGAGTCTATTAATATCATTTGCAACAAACACAATTCTCCTAGCTTGTACCCTTGGAAAACTACCTGTAAAGGAAAGGCATATGCTCATGCTAAAAAGTAGTGTTTGGGTGAATCAGGTCTCTTCCAAATTAAGTCAGTGTTAGTGACCAAAATCAGTTGCATTTAGCTGTCAGAAGTGGTTTGGCAGGACGTTTTCCTGTTGTGAAGCTCCCACTGTGTGACAAAGTATCAGTCAGGCTCAACGTATGCCTTCATTCTTGAACTAATCTTTTGCCTGAACTCAAAGCACTTGCCTTTAAAATTGTATTTATTGAAAAGCTGTTGTTCACTCTCCTCCTTACAAAAGGAAATTTGGAAAAGAACACATGAACCAGTATAGCAATGTGACAAGGGTTGCACGAGTCTTTGTGAATAGCAGCTTTGAGAGCCATAAACTACTTCATTCATCTTGATTATTATTTAATGGTGGAAGCTGACAGTAAGTTCTTTGCCTATAGCATATTGAAAACTGACAGAGAGAGGGCATAGTAATGAGAATTTAATAGCAAAATAAATAATACAGAAGCTACTTCACTGATTGCATTATTATTATCCTGCTGAAGTCAATAGGAAAGCTGTGCTCCCAACACCTGCCAGAGGAGCAGGGCTTCCCCCTGAGCACTACACGTTTACAACAGGAAACACGTGGCCTTAGACAAGTGACCGGCTCTGGCTGCGCCCAGAGTGGTGAGAAGATTGAAAAGGCAGCCTGCACGCTTTCCCTCCACCAGTGCTCTCCTTACTGGCCACGAACAGAAAACAAATACCACTCCCAGACATTTTACAGCCCCATTCTCAAGGGCAATGACTTATCATTTCACTACGAATCATTGAAATAAAAATAACTGTGAATTGAATCATTATCTCTCTGTCTCAGAGGGCACTGCCAAGCCCAGGAGATGAAGAAAGTCTCCTTTCATGGTGTCTGCCAACCTACCTTCCCTCTTGCTCTGAGCCTCCTAGAGATGTCTGACAGGCAAAACACGTTTTGTTCTTCCAAGGCTCCTAACTTGCCTCTACCAATTACCAGCCATCCAAGTTCTGTGGAGAGATCAGCACTTTGATATTATCTGCGATCTCCATGGCAAAGTGTTTTGCACAATAAATTGCCCAAGATGACCAAAGCTGGATTATCACAGCACTGCTTCCCTAAGGCTAGCTGGGATTGACCTGCAGGACTGTTCTGTCATATTTATGATAACCTATAACAAATATAACTAGAACCTGGCAGTATTACTAGACAATATATCTGAGATCTCAGTTGATGGAATACAAATCAGTATAATTCCCAGTACCAGCCCGTGTAGGACTGACTGGTTTTGATTTCCTGCTGAGACTAATACAAAACAATGCACACTCATATGTTGTTATATTGTTTTTCAACAACTACCACCCTGTCAAAGATTATATATGTTTTGCAACATATGTATTATCCTATCCATCTCTCTCCCCCATGTTTCCATTTATACTGAGTCTCATTTGTAGGTTTTGAACCAGAATTTGGTATCAGAAAAACTATTTTCTGTGACCACAATATTTTCACCACTCCTGTGGGGTCTTTAAATCCAGTCTTGAGGCTGTTGCAGAGTTTGACTTTCTTTCTTTGTCTCCATAACCACCCTAATTTGTATGGATTTGCTCCTGACAATCTGTGAGACAAGTACAACAGGCCGCTTTTATCCACATGGACACACTCCTCTTTTAAAAGTTTCAGCCTTCAGAGTCTTGAAGAGAGTGACACCCATCTCAACCTCCTTCAACCAGAAGGATGCTGGCATTTGTTAGCAAAATCCAGTGAGGATTAGTCTGACCGCCAAACTGCTGCAATAACAGACTCTCTCTGTGCCTTATACCATCTCTAACATTTTAGTCTAGATTTCAAACTCTGCCTTGAAATGAAGGGTAGCTCTCAGATACTAACAACGTGTGTTAAATACATATACCAAGAATATAATGTACTGGGTACATGGCAAAAAATATGCCTGATCACATATGGTGTCTGAAAAGTTAAAAAACAGGCATTAACACTTACAAAACAAGAGCTCGATTAGAATAAAGGTTTACCAAACTCGACTTTTTCTAACATAATATAAAATCTAGCAATGTTGTCTCTGACATATGAGTTAATCCTATACTTCATTTTAGCATAGCAGCACTGTGCTCCTGACCTGCCAGCAGTGTGAATCCACCTGGTTCACAGCAATCCCTCCCCAAAAAGGCTGTACAGGGTCAGACAGCTCACCTTCCATCCTTCAGCGTACTTTTAAAAGGCAAACTACTGGGGCCTGCTTAACATTCGGGTCTCCTGTGGCTGCTGGCACTGTGCTCCCTATCGCGCAGCTACAACCCTCCCTGTACCACAGATTTCTTCAGAGCCGGGCAGCCAAGGTCCTACTCAGACAAAGACATGCCCACAGCATACTTTAAAAACTCGTGTTTAATTCAGCCCGTATTTGTAACAAACAGTGCTGGCACAGGTTAACCATACCGTTTGCAAACCTGCGTGGAGATGCCTCCTCAGGACCGAGGAGCCCGATCACGACCCCAGCGGTGCCGAAGGGGCCGGGCGCTCGTGTCCGCCCCCGCGCACACCCTGCGGCTTCCCCGCGCCCGGGAATTAGCCTGCAAACGGCAAAACGATCCTGCTTCCTCAAGAACATACACGTATATACGAGTGTGTATATATATATATACATATATATATATGGGCATGTACGTGGCTTGCAAACTTCGTGGGCTCGCAGGCGATGCTAGGGGCTGCATGGGTTTGGGGAAAGCCGAGACCCCGGTGCAGCACCCCGGAGCGGCGGCGGGCGGGAGAAGCAGCACTCGGCGAGGGGAGGGGGCGGCCGGCCCCTCGGTCCACGGCAGGAGGAGGAGATACCCCGAGCGGCAGCCCAATGGGAATAGTGGCGCTTCCCCTTCTCCCGTTTCCTCTCCCCACCCCCAGCCCCAGGCCGGGGAGGCGGGAGCGGCAGCGCTGCAGCCCGGCCGCCGGCGGGGCACGGGGCCAGAGGCAGCCCCGCACGGCCCCTTCTCCGCCTCCGCAGAAACACCTGCGGGGGGAAGGATGCCGGGAGGGGGCCGCCCCCCGCCGCGGGAGCGCGGGCTGGCTCCGGAGCCGCCCCAGCCAGAAGGAGGAGGAGGAAGAGGAGAGGCAGAGAAAGGAGCAGGAGGGAAGTGGGGAAGTTGTGCCTTGCCCGCCCCGCCGAGAGCCGGAGCCATGGGCTCGGCCGGGGGGGCGCGGGCCGCCCCCTCGCTGCTGCTCTCGCTGCTGCTCGGAGCCTCGGCCCCGCTCTGGCTGCGGGCGGAGACGCTGGGTGAGTGCGGGGCCGGGCGGGGACGGGCGGCGGGCGCGGCGCTGGGCGAGCGGAGGGGTGCTGCGGGCTAGCCCCGCCGTCCTCGCCTCGCCGCTCTGCGGGAGCGTAGCCTGAGCTGCTCTCGAGGCTGGATATAGCTGACCTGGTTAATCCTCGCCGGCTTTATCCCTGTGTCTGAGTAGCTGCGAGATTAGAGTGGTAACCAGTCTTACAGTAAATGTATACTACGACTTTGTTGATCTTTGTTAATTAGGACTTTTTTTTTTTTTTTTAATAAGTCGGATAAGCGGCGAAAAAGTCTCCGGCAAGTTGCGTGCAGGAGGCAGGGAGAGGCCACCTGGGCGCCCGCTGTGGCCGCGCCTCGCCAGCCCCGGCGGGAGCCCCGGGCGCGGCGGGCGGCGCTCGGTCAGCGGCGATGCCGGGGCTGCTCCGGCCGGGGCTGGGCTGGGGCCGGCAGCCCCTGCCCCACAGCCGCCAACGGCAGCTCTGCTCTCACACCGCCTCGGGGAGAGAGTGAAATGCCCGTACTTGTGCCGGGACGAAGTTTAGTAGGCATCTCTAGGAGATGTTACGAGCCTTTTTGTGGTAGTGCAGTTTGTTGCAAATAGAGTGCGGGTGCTCTTCTCTTTACCCTGCGTTTTTAAACTTCCTGTGTGAATTACCACTACAGCTGACATTTCCGACCGCGGAGTTGCAACCTCTTGGCTGTTGCATTGCATGGCCTGATGCATCCGTCTTGGAAGACTTAGCTGGCAGCTACCGATAAAACAGCTAATACTGGAAACTAAGCATCATAATGAGCTCGACAATGCGTTCAGATAACTCAGAAGTCCTGTATTAATGTTCAGACTTGGCTGCACATTCCAGAACCCAGCGCCGTGCCATTAGCTGTATACAGGCATTGGCAGAAAGTACTTCGGCTGATTTATACCTGTTCTTCCCATAACCTCCTGTTAACAGAGGTTCCTGATACGCATCTCCACAAAAGGGAGAAGTTGGTATGAGTCGTCTTGCCACTTACCACCTTCTTGGTAGTTTTGCTGTTCTGTCCTCAATGTGCTGGGACTCCGATTTGATATGTTTCAGGAAACATATGTAGCAAAGAAAAAGCATTCCCTTAATTCCCTCTTTTCATCACTGTTTTGAGTGGATTTTTGTTTGTTTTCTCTTTCACCGATATTTTTTGCTCACTCAGTGGCACCAGGGAGAAGAAAGTAATTTGGGAGGCAAGTGGGTAATAGTAAGTCTTCTGGGATTTCAGGGGGTTTTGGTGCATACAGTAATGCAGTAGTAAGTATGAATGTCCCTTCTTGTCCACATTCCCAAATTAATGGGTAAAAGCACTTTTGTTTTATCCATGCTAAAAATATTTCTACAATCAACAGAATGGAAACACAAGTACTATTTTGCCTGGTTCTCTTTGGACCAAACTCAGATTTACAAGATTATCTGTCCAATGTCTAGAAAGCAGAAAAGATGTTGATCCCCCTCCATTTCTCCACGGTGGAAATTCTTCTGTGTTTGTTTATTACTGTTACCCTATAAATTAAGGGCTGAGCGTTCTAAAGTCACACCAGTGGAGAAAGGAGATAAGGATAAGTGGATACAAACTTCCTGTTACACATGCTTCTTGACTTGATTTAAAAGTTGTAATGGAGCAGAAGTGCCAGAGTGAATCAGGCTCGAGTTTCAGATAATTCCGTATCTAAGTCACCACTGGCATTTCCCGCCACCTGGTTCAAAGATGCACTGGTTTTAGTATATTGATTTTAAAAAATGAAGCATTCAATTTTTCTGACTTTTCATAAGCTAACTGCACAGCATGCAGCCTTTTCTTTCCTTTTAACTTTTTCTTGAGGGGTGCTACAGAACAAGGGTGAAGTGGCTGTTATAGCTTCTGTTCTTTTACCTCAGTTTCAAATTAAGGAAAAACCTTTTTTTACCCGTTCTTGGTTATTTCAAAGAATGGCTTGTATCTGAGTGTGATTGTGTAGTGTCTGGGTGTCAGCACTCTTTCTGTTCTTGAAAATATATTAAATGTGTGTTTGCGGAGTCTATGAATGTGGAATTTTGTTGTCCATAAAATGATAATACGAAAGGCTAAGCATCAAGGGAAACTATTTTAATTAAAAAATATTTATGGGCTTAGTAGCTCTCACCTGGGAACAAGTACTACATCTATGACTGTCCGTGAGTAATATATAGCTTTGGCATTTATAATAAAAGGCACTTCTTTTCTCTTTTATTCTGCTGTACACCAATCTTCTCTTGGGGTTTCAGTTGCCAGTTCTTTACAGACAACTACAAACCAAACCTTGCTCCCCATCTGCCAACCTCACACAGCTACCCCATATCCTGGTATCTCTTCTAAACATCTCCAGTGGTTAGAACCCAAGGCTGAAGGGAGGCAAACCTGAACACATTATCTTTGCCTTTCACCATTCCCTGTTTTTTCTTCTGGTGATGTTGAGCAAGACCTTAAACTGTGTAATTGTGGGCAGCAGAAGTCAGGGTTGAATCTGAGTCTTTCATAGTTTTGACTTGTTTTCTATTGCATTTCTGGCCAGTAGGACGTAAAACTGATCTGAAGGTTGGTTGTTTGTAGGAGGGCATAAGAGGAATGAGGATTTTAATCTATTAAGTACAAGATTTAAGCCATGCTCTTGCTGTACCTCATTTATTTTCACTTAAAATAAAACACAGCTATGAAACTAGTTCATGTGGGATTTGCAGATCAGCATCCAGGAGTGAGCTTTGCTTGCCGTATTCCTGGATCTGTTGACAGTAGCACCCAGTGCCCAGTTGGAAGAATCGATGGGGAGTAGACTTTTATATGTTTTGAGGAAAGGCTGTTATTCAATGTGACAACAGTGTATCCAGTAATTACCAGAGATTATGCCTGTTCTCAGGGGCTTGCACAAAACCCTTGCCGAAGAATACTGGTGTGATCATGCTAATCCACTTTGTACGCCCATTTCCAGCAGTTTGATATGCAGATTGAGATGAGTCTTTCTTGTACCCAAACCCCGTGCTACAGTTTCTGAATATAAGTGATTGGTAAATTTTCAGTTTGTTTGCGTTTTGTCCTTATGTCTGTTTCCTTCCTTGGCTCCCTCTCTCTTGCCTTGGGAATGCTGACTAGAATTGCTAAAGAGGGAGGCAACAGTTTTCCAGTTGCAGTTCATAAGCAATGCGCGTACCCACCACAAGAAAACTGCAATGTTTTCTGTCACACAGACTTTGCTATAAATAGGCCTGAGCTCTTTGTAAGTACTTCTCTTTAGGTTATCAGGGGATGTATTTCAAACAAAATCAAAGATGGGGAGGGCAGCGAGAGCCTCTTTGACAATGCAGGGTGAAAAAGATGCTTTGGGGAAGTTGTTACCTGCATGACTGTTGAATCATATTTCATGAAAATTATTTGTTGGTTTGCATATGCAAAAATATATTAATTTATATTCATCATCAGTGTGTCATCTTTAGTCCACCTGAGGTATGTGGGTAGCACGGTAAAAATTGGTTTGAAAGAATGCCAGTTTTGAGGACAGTCATGCTACTGTATAGGGATGTCTAAGGTACCTTTTCAAAAGTATCTTAGGTACCAGGACTAGTGTAGTTTTGAAAGCCCATCTGAGCTCTCACAACATGCTGAGAAGTGTGGTCCTGTGTGGTGGCAGGCACTGAAGTCCTCAGCATAGGCATCACTGTAGTTTGGGGCTGGCTGTATCAGATCAGATGCTCTCCTGTGGCATGTACTCATCAACATATGGGTTTGCACCATCTGCTAAGAATAAAACAAGCCAGACAAAATCAAAATAAAGTCCTTCTGACTGGATTCAGTGGAATGGTGTTGGATCCCAACTAACTGCAATAAAAAATATTAATAGCAATGCATAAGAATGAGCGTACAACTTCCCCAAAAGGTTTAATTAGTGTTACAACTGGGAGTGGGAAACTTCAAACTGGGACAAGCTAATAGTGATGCTTAAATAAAAAAGGGATAGTGGTTTGACTAGTTTTAAGAGTATACATATACCTTTATTTTTGGTTTCAAAAGAAATTACAAACTATCTAATTAAACTGATTTTGTCTGTGAAAATTGTGTGAGTGCTAAAGCCACATTTTTGAGGTTGGTTGGATGCTTGTACATAGAGAGAGGCTGCCAGTAGTTTTGGTTAGGATTGTTGATCCTGTATAATTAGGCCTGGGAGCTGAGTGTTTTGAGGAGAGGAAGCATTGCCTCTCTCCCTGTCTCTTCTTTTGGCAGAGCCAGGACTTGCCTCTCAGGAGTTTCCTTCCAAGACATGAAGGCTTAGTTTGGTGGTGGTACTTTCTCATACTCTTTGAGCAAGATTTCCAGTTCCACTGTGACCGTATTTGTTATTTCTGTTTCCCTGATGGGATGGGATTGCTGTCTGGTGGCAGTTCCATTCTGCTCCCACAAACAGGCACAGAGGAGGATGAGTGCACCCATGCTATGCAGTATTTGCCCATCTCCAAACAGCTTCAGTGAAGGTATTTTCAAGCCAACCATGATAAAAAAACAGGAGAATAAATGGGGAAAGCAGAGCAAGGCTAGAATCCCAATTCCCAGGCCTCCTACAGGACCAAGGTGGTTATTTTTATATTTAGTATCTTGCATTTCAGCCCAAGCTACATCTGTAATTGCATTTGTGTTCATCAGGCATTTAGTTAAGCTCTAAAACATTGTTTCTTCCTTCAGTCGCTGCAGAAACCTCATATCCATCACAGTTTTATTCCATGATGTTCAAGTTTCTGGCATTTCCACCACAAATTGTTCAACAATATTGGATTTCAGTCTAATGCTTTGACATTAAAGTTGAAGTCATGTTGATGTCATCTTCCAGATGTTCATGTCTACTGAATAAAAATTTTGTTTGTTTGTTTTATTTCAAATTACAAAAACACATGGGGAATTCTGGATGTGATCCCTCATGCTATACAAAGGCCTGTGTGTGTCCTGTCAGAAATCAAACAAAACTTTTCTTCATGGAGTAGCAGCAGAGACTTCAAAAGGCTGGAAACATAGGTGGATTTCTTCACCCACCCGAACAAAATGGCTTTGTTACGTGCCTGAGCCTTGTTGTTGCAGCTGCACTAACTGTGCAGAAAGGAGATGTGTGGCTTCTGCCTGAAGTTACCCGTGTTTTGCTCTGGTGCCACACCAGTTCTGTGCTGGTGTTGTTTTGCCTTAATAGTCAGCAATGCCTCTCTTGTAAAATGAACTCATAACAAGAACAACAACAATCCACTTTGTCCTCCAGGTCTGCAAAAATATATTTTAACTTGTGAAATAAATTCAGTTATCTTGTGGGTCTCTGCTGGGATGCTTTAGCAGTGAGGTCCATGGCTTGCGTTTGAGCTGTCGCCTTCCCTGTTGTGTCAGCTTTCTCCCAAAGGCAGGGGTTTGTATTAGTCCATGTTTCTTGTGTCAGCATGCTACAGGGGAACTGAAGTTCAAATGCCTCTGAGCTACTGAAGGCTTTTTGGGTGGTCGTGTTAACATTTTTCAAACCCAAGGAATCAGCACTTACTGATCTAGTGATTTAGCACAGACAGAAGAAACATGGTTAGACTCATGGTCCTTGCTAATGCTCGTGTTTTGAAAATGAATCCACTTTTCTTTTTTAGATGAAAGTTAGCTGCTGTGTTTTGTAGGTGGAAAGCAAAGTAAAACTGTATCAAAATAAACTGAGCAGTTACACTGAGTCACTCTTGGATTGAGTGAAAAAAAACTGTTCAGACCTTTCTGCTGTATCCTGTTTCATCCTGTTTCAGAAGTTGAGAATGTGATTGTGATTGTTTAATATTATTGCTAATCAAAAGAATCTGGTCAAAGTAGAATTGTGGAGTTTTCAGTATAAGTGTACACAGGGTGGCATAAAATAAACTTCTCTCTGCTGTTTTCCACATTCATAAGTAAATACCTTTCATTAATGTGTCACAGAAGACACAGAAATGATGCTGTGGGTCACAAGTGGTGCCACAACCAACACTATAGTACATGAGAAATTTATGTAGCTGCTTTCCTTTTTTCTTTTTTTTTTTCAAATTTAAAACATCTTTCACAGCAACTATATGTAACCACAATGAACTGGGAAGATCACAGAAGTTTATGGATCTTCTGCATGTACTGTTTTGTTTAGTACCTTGAGGATGAGTATCAAGCAGGATGGTTGTGTGACAATACTGATAAAAGACATTTCTTGCTTTCAGTGCATCTGGTCAGAGTAGTTCTTTGATTGTTTCTTCATCTTAGTTAATTTTTGCTTCCATTTCTACTGGAGTTGCAAGAAACCATTTTGCTAGTTTGCAGTAACCATGGAGGAAATAGTTTCTTAGACACTGAATCAAAAGACATAAAATTTGTTGTGCTGATAAATAACAATTATAGTTTCCATCACAAATCTATTTGTTTTCTCTTGAGATATTTGTTGTTTTACATCTTGGGGATAATGCAGTGTTTGTATAATTCACTTTGAGAAAAGTACCATCCTTTCTCTTGTCCTTTCTTATTAACAAATTGCATTCCACCCAGATGTACAGGCATAAAAGGCGGATGCATGATTTTTCAAGTAAGTCAGGACAGGTTTGATTTCTAGGAAAAAAAAGACCATCCTCCATCATTGATAACTTTGTATCTTGCTTGATGTGTATCACACTAACAAGGTAATTGCATATTAAAATGAGGGGAGTGTGTGGTTTAATTCTATCATGTTCAGCCATTTCCTCTTGCCCAAATTAAAACTGTTTTGAAATCTTGCCTTCCCACCTGCTACTGTAACTGGAACAGCTCTGCTTCAGCCTCTCCTTACCCTGGTGTCTCTGAATTTCCTGTCCCTGTGGGTTTGTCAGTCCTTAGCACTGCTGTGAATATTCCTATTCCTGTGCAACCCAATATTCGAGTCTGGCCTTGAGCTTGCAGCATATGTTTCCCACACAGTCCAAATTTGGTGCAATATACTGTAAGTTAATCTCCAGTAAAGCATAGCGCAGAGAAAAACCTGGGAAGAAAACAGATGGAGAAAGTAGAGCAAACAATTTGCATATATATGATATGACTCTTAACTAAGATTAGCATTTCCCACTTTGCCTGAAAAGCCCTTAATAAAAATCCAACTTCATGTTTGCCTCAAGTCAGCAGAACCAGAGGAGATGCCCTAATGGCAAAATGTCCCCCTAGCAAAGGGTGGGAGGAAGCTCCATCTCCTGCTCCAGCCCTGTGTTGTTGACACATTTCTGGATTGCTGTAGGCAGAGGGGGAGGGAATAAACTGCTGTCTGTGGGATATTTGCTCCTCGTAGCCTTCATAGCTCTGAACCATCACCAGGGTCCTGAGTTACTCTGCATGGATAGCTGATGGAAGAATATGGCCATTTTCCCATTTATTTATGGTCCTTCACGACTCCTTCTGAGCAGCAGGTACAAGAAGTGCTTGGCAATGGACTTGGTGCCTTCTCTGCACTTGAGGTGTGTAATATGGACATGTGTCATAGTAATAATTTATTTATTTAGAAAACAACATTAGTTTCCCTTTTGCAAAAATGGGACTCTTAAGATTTCTCTGAAATTTCCATATATTTGTAGCTCCATTATCATATCTGTCCAAACCCACACAACAATAAAATGTTGATGTGGTCAGTTGCAGCAGTATGCCACCTTCATAAAAGGAAATCATTGAAAAATATTTAAATGAAGCTGTGCAATATTACAAATCCCTTTTGTTTCAGCAGTTAAAAAGGCATAGAAGTTTTCTCACACCCACAAGCTCAAGAGTGCTGTATTTAGAGTGCTGAAAAGCAAATTACAGTACTGAAGCTTGCTTCTCTGGCGGGCTACATTTGGGTATAGTGCCTAAGTCCTGGAAGCAGTGACTAAAACATGCTTATTTTTGACATGTACTCTGGTACTGTCTGTCTTTCACAGATTGCATTGGAACCAGATCGTGATTCACATTTATGTTAGTGTAAGGAAGACTTTACTACTTGTTCAGGTGTCAAACCTGCATGCTGAGTGTAAAGTTCTCTTAATAGACATGGCTTCCTGTTGATAGAAGTTGCTTATAAGGAGATATATGCTTTCTTTTGACCTTTTAGCAGCTAAATAAACAAAATCTCAGATCTTGGTATGTATTTGTCTTTGTGAACTTCTCCAAAGGTGAGAGGCATCTGGGGTGCTAAATGCTGCCCAGGTCAGTTGTAGAAAAGTCACTGCCAAGCTGGAAGGATTTTCCCGGCTGCTCCCAGATGGCTGTGCTGCAATGGTTAAAACCTCAAACTTTGAGAAATGCTAGTATGTATGTAAGCTATGCTGCTAGAGAAGACATTTAGGAAGGTTTTTCTTTTCTTTACCTGATGGTGGCAATCCAACAAGTTACCAGAATAATTTTTCATATGTTTGAGGCTGAGCATCTCCTGAGGCTGGCTGCAGGGGACATCCTGAGGAAAGCCAGTTCCCAGCCACAGTCTGAATGGCTGTGGGGTGATTGCAGCGCACGTGGTAGGAATTTGTGGTTTGTGGAAACGCTGCGGAACCAATTGGAGGTCGTTTGCTTCTTTCTCATTTCTGCTTTAAGAGGGACATTACAGTAAATAATGCCTGTGAAGAGGAGGGGAAAACATGCCATGGTTTGTTTGACCTCCTTCTCCTTTTGCATCCCTTTGATGTTGGTAAGTAAATAATTTGGGCAACAAAATCAGCACTCTGCAGTGTTCCTTTGTTTCTCCTGCTGCTCTACGTTCCCTTCCTGCTCTTGGTCCTCCTGCCAGCCACTGCTTGGTTAGCTTGGGCAGCAAAATAAGTGTCCCTAGGAACTGCTGCAGCACAGAGGATAAAATGTTTCCTGACTTCCTAATGGAGTTAAATTAAAATGCCACTCAAAGAAAATACTTACATGCTATTTGTTTTTCCTTTTGCAATAGGGCATACTGTGATGTGGGAGACATTTTCCCTTTAAAAGATATTAATACTAATTTGAAAACCACGGAGGATGACAGTCACTTCTTGGTTGTTTTGGGGGTTTTTTTTTGTTTTTTTGTTTTTTTTTTCCATTACAGACTTGCCTTGATTTTTAATGATTTCTTTCATTTTTTGAAAATACTTTTTTTCTGTATCCACAAAATATTGTGAAGAACATAGAGCTGGACTTCTGAAAAAATCCTGCTGTGGATTTATAAACTTTTGAAGCAGGGTTCAGCCAGTTGCTTGACTGGTGTAAATGCCATCTGCCCAGAATCCAGGGACTTGTGAAATCCCCAAATGTGTGGCCATTTCTCCCTCTACCTCCCCCGTGGTCCCTGTGGCTCTGGGCCCCAGCACTGCTGGGGAGGAGGACTGGGGGTTTTTACCTGTCCAGCAATACCTCAGGGCTGTGGTGTTGCCCTTTGAGCTCACTGCCCGGAGAAGCACAACGCTCTGACATCTCACCATTCTCTGTGGAATAGATGGAGGTCCTGATTTCATGTAGGTGCCTCTTCTGATACAATGGCCCAGTAAAGAGCTGATGCTCACTGCCCAGGTTTGGCAGCAGAGAGGTTAGAGATGAAGCACTTACCTCTGCATTTTACCTCATCACCTCAGAAGGCAGTGAAGGCATGAACCCATTTGTGTTTGCAGCATGCATGGTTCTGTTAGTGATGAAGGATAGAGTTGCTGTATGAAAACCTAAAGTGTTTTCAGACTACATCAGTGGATTTGGATGGCATCTGGCAAGAAACCTGGATTTCTTTTCTCTTATCCTACGTGAGCAGAGAGGGCACAGGTTTCACTGGAAGGAGTTGAATTTTTTTTTTTTTAGATACTTATCTGTTCTTATGCATAACTCAAATCTTATTTCAAACACAGATGCAAAACTCCTTCACTCAATTATTATTGTAGTTTTTAATAAGCTGGAGTTATTACTTCAGTGAAAGCAATGTGGAAGATGAGACAAATCTCTTTTCTCCTTGCGGACCTTCTCATCAGAGCTCTCAGAGCCATAGCCTTGATTCAGTGGCATTCTGTTCCCTTTGACTGTGCCCATTTGCTGCAGTGGCTCTTCAGAAAATGCTGATTTTTTGGTTTTTTTTCTTTTGACTGAATTCGGAGTTTAGGTATTTAAATGCGGTTGTCTGCTCTCCCCTCAAAGGGAGGAGTGGAAAGGAAGAAGGACAGGCCATGAGCTCCCAACAACTCTGTTCCCTCCATGTGGAATAGGGAGAGCTTGCCTTCTCCAAGAACCACCATGAAGGTGACCTTCAAAAGGATGTCAGACTGGGAGAGAGGAGGCAGGGAGGGAAATAAGGTTGCTTTGGGAGGACTTTATCTTGGTGGAAAGATAGGCAGCCAAGGGACATCAGGTAGCAGTAGTCTGTAACCAGGGAATCCAAGTGGGAAATGCTGGGGCTCCCAGGGCTTGTCCCATAGAATGGAAGAGGGCAGGGAACTCCAGGCTGAGTGCGTGATCATGCCTAGGTAAAACATGTATTTAGCACTGGAGTGAGTCCAAGGCTGTTATGAATTACTTCACGAGGGTGAATCAGAAGGATGAAAAAGGCAGCTGTTTGCTGCCGGGATATTGTAGCAATGCTTTGGAAAATGCTTTGATATTCTCCTCTGTAACTGTTTTGTAGTTGGCCAGTTCAACATGTTTCTGAAAGGTGCAGCACACAGAAACTTTTTATAGCACTTATTTGAAAAACTGCAGCCTTTTCCCTATCTCAGAAGGGAACGGTGTGTGCATCCACATGTGTGTGCAGCCAAGGGATGGAAAAGCCCAGGGAGCAGAGGAGTGAGACACCATGGCTCAGCTTGTGCACTGGGCCTTTGAAGGGATAAGGAGAGAGTCTGTCCAGTCAGGTTCTGGGTGACAGGAGGGTACCTGAAGCATCCTCTTCAGGGATCTCTGTACTGCCTCTGGTACCTCCACCGTTGTGCTAAAGCCCCAGTATCTGTCAGGGGCTGTGTCCCAGGTTCACAGGATGGGGCCAGAGCTTGTTTGTGGGCATGATTTCATCACCTCTGTCCTTCCTGGGCAGGTTAGATCCTAGAGGGGGCCCTCCTGCCTGGTGCTAGCAGCCATGGTGAGACCCAGCCCAGACACAGCTGCTTGGAGATACTTCTCCACCTTGTCCCACATGCATCCATTACTTGAGTGTCTGAGGGTGGGGATACCTGCCAGCCCCTTGGTATCTCCTCTTGCCCTCTCCACAGCCAAATGTGCTGGTGTGTTCCTGGTGGAGTCCCAGGTCTGGGTTTACAAACATGCGCTGCTCTTGGCATCACCGCTTGGTGTGAG
Organism: Turdus rufiventris; assembly: GCA_013186435.1. Classification (NCBI taxonomy): domain Eukaryota; kingdom Metazoa; phylum Chordata; class Aves; order Passeriformes; family Turdidae; genus Turdus; species Turdus rufiventris. The sequence goes on from PYHW01010093.1 coordinate 1,406,491, forward strand.
AGAGGGCAAGGTGTGAGTGGTGTGCCTCTGCTGTGGCAGAAGGTGCCAGTTGTGGTTCTTTCTTTTTGGGGAGTTGTTTCCATCATCTGCCATAGGAGATTATTTTTGTTTCTGGTAAACAGCCTTAATTCCAGTGCTGTGTGATCTTTGGTACAACCTGCATGTAGGCCAACAGGTGGTTGCCCACGATTGAGAGATCATGATCTTGGTCTTGATTCAAATGCCCATGGGAACTTGTTCTACAAAACATGTTTGATGTGTTTTCAATAACTCCTGGTGCTTAAGAGAGATTTTATTTAATCTGAGTAGGTTTAGATTCTCTGGTTGTTTAATGCTTGTGCTCAAATATGTTGCTTTGCTCCTGTCCAGTGAGAAGTGATAAAACCTGGATGTCTGAGGCAAGGCTGCCAGCTTCTTGCCAAATGGGGTGATAGGAAACAGTTCTCAGAAGTAATGATAAGTGAAAATTTAGTGTCAGCAAGAAAGTCTGTCAGACTGGTTAAAAAAATGCATTTCCATGCAGAAGAGCTGTGCCTATAGAAAAGCGTGTGACATCGGGTGTTTAAATCATAGTTTTCAAGGGGATGGGGGAGTTGTGTTTTCAACTCAGTATATTTTAAGTTTGGCCAACACATTTCTACTGAAAATCAAAATTTCCTGTGAAAAATAATAAGAACAAAATTAATGACAGTGTTGTTCACATTTTGCATTTGATAATGTGACTGGGGATATACTTGAATCTCTACAACTTGCCTCCATTTCTGAGCCCTTGTTATATAGTGATGTTATATTTGTGAGTTTTTTACTGACATTTAGTCATTAATTTACTCTTTGAGGTGTCAGATCTTGACCTTTATTCTACATTCCCTCTTTACCTTCTGACTCCTTTTGGGTGTGTTTTCCAGCAAATTTCCATGTACCAGAGCAAAGAAAGATCTTAATCTTGCTGAGAAACAGAATTCAGAGCTGCAGCCAGCCTTCTCTGTTAGAAGTAATAGTTACTAGGACTTGGTCTGACTTTTAGGACACTGCTTTGGTTCTTGTGGCAAACAAGCTTTTATCATTAGCTTTTGCTTCGTGGCAGGCAGGCAGAACTGAGGCAGAAAGGGATGTTATAGGTGCAGGCTGATGCTGAGGCTTCCTGTCCTCAGCTGGAGTGTTTGGATGGGCATGCTCCACCAGTGAAAAGTCAGAAAAGAGCATTTTTGCTTTCTTAGCTCAAAAGATATTCTGGTGTTAATGCTCTTGCTCAAAGACAGATTTAACAACAACAAAAAAAAAAAAAAAAAGAAAAAAAGTTTCCCTGGGAACAAGACCTTGTATAACCTCACAGAGGAGGATGGCAGGATCTCATGCACAGTTTTTCCTGTGCACTTTCTGCAGAAGTATAAGGCTCTGTGACCTGGACTGTCATCAGGGTCTTATCATGATAGCAAGGTCTTTACAGTTTTTTGAACAGTGTTTTGCACCACAAAAGATCCTTGGTGTTGTACAAAGGTGGCACAGCCAGAGCACAGCTCAGTAAGATGAAGTCTGTGTGAACATTGGACTTTACGTTTCAAGGAATTCATCACCATGTGGTTCTGTCACTTTCCCTTTGTTTCTCCTTTTCTTCCCTAATAAGTGTAAGTTGCAAACAAAACTCAATATTGTAGTTTCTTTATTCCAGTTAAAATAAATTCTCACAGTTAGAAACATGGAGTTTAAATTAAAGGCCATAGGCAGTTCTTTTTTTACTGTAGCAGTTGGCAACACGGGCATTTAGGTTGTCCTGTGTCCTGCTGGAAGTGATCTGGTTTTACACTGGCTAGACCTCTATGGACCCCTCTCTCTGTTCAGAAGATTGGCAGCTCATCTACCATAATCTTTATCTCTTTGTTCCTATTGCCAAGAGTTTCCATTAAAAGGTGATTCACTTACGCGGCTGGCTTGCCTTTCATCCTGAGTATTTTCCTAGGCATCCTAAAATCAATAGCCCTTGGTTAAAAAGCCTGAACAACAGATGTTTTATAAAGCTTGTGAAAAAGGAGATCTGAAAAAACCATATTGAATCTGTTTTATGGTGATATGATTTTGGATCTATATCTCCAATTCACCTCTATTCCCAGCATGAACCTATGACAAAAATAAATAGCAGGCAACAAAGCTAGTAGTAATGCCAAAGCTTCAAAATAAATGTGGTTGCTTGTGAAAAAGCAGATGAGTGAGTTGGATGAAATGACACTGTAATTATACAGTAGCAAGTCAAAGTTTGATAGCTTGGAGCTTATCTTAGCACAGCATGCCACTTTCCCCCCCATCCCTTGGTATGGCATGTTTCTTTTTCAACACTTTGTTCCTATTTGTTCCTTTTTAAATAATCCTATCAAACCTTAAGTTTGTTTTTCCTAATGATTTTGGAAGGAAATCCAGATAGTAATTTAAATGCCACAGACCAAAATAGTTTAACCAAAATATCACCAAAAGTAAAATTGTGGGTAGTTAAAATGAACATTGTGAGTTCCCAGCTCTGAAGGATTCATTATTTTGTTAACACTTCTTGGATTACCTCTAGTTTTCCAAGATAAAGGATAACCATATACAAGACTCCTATGGAAAGTGCCTATGCCCTAAATGACCTGAAACTGAGGACTGCCTCTTAGATGTATGTGTATGTGACACTAGTCCATTGTCAGAATTTTTTTGATTGTTTGGAAGATTGAGCAGAATAAAATGGCTTAAGCTTTAGTATACAAATTTTAAGTTATTAGTATGCTTTTAAATAGTTCAGTAAAAGTTACTTCCTTTAGTAGTCAAGGTCTCTTATCTGATACCTGCTTCCTTTCCCCTCTGTGGATGCTTCCTGTTTTCCATGTCAGTCCACACATCCCCCCATGTATTTCCATGCGCCTTTTCCTGTTGTCCTCTGATCTGCTGCAGCTGCTCCTCAGATGCCTCTCCACCAAGGAAAAGTTACAAAGCTGAGCTGGCTCCTACACAGAGCCATGAAGACATGCTTTGAGGACCCCTACCCTCACCCCTTGACCAAAGAGGCAGCAGCACGTGTGTTTCTGGGCATGCTGCTGCAAAGTAACCTGTGTACCATGAACAGTGCACACCCCACTTTGGGAGTCACTCTTGTGTCTTCACCTGGTCCCCTGTGCTGTTAGTATTGTGCGAGTGGCACAAGAAAAGCAACAGGAAAGTAAGATTTTAATAAGTGTTGGGTCTGTGATAGCATACAGTGAAATCACGTCTGTGCTTTCATGTATGACTCAGTTACCCTCTCTGTGGTGGCTATTGCTATAGAAATAAAATGATGACTGATAACTGGGAGAAAATTAGTTATGGAAGAATCCTGCTTCTTACATGTGGAATTGCATCTTCAGGGATTTAGTAGAGGTTGGCTATAAAGCAGAAAGCCAGAGAGACATTGTTTGTACATTGCTGTCAAATGCACGCTAGTTCATGAATGTTTCCAAGCTTTCTTTCTACTATTTTACAAGAGAAATGTGACTGTTGCAGTAATTTCACGACTATATGGTGCACCCTTTTGACTAAAATTTTGGTCCGAACCCGGAAGTGCGCCTTATAGTCCGGTGCACCTTATATAATGGACAAAGTTGTGAAATTTGCCAACCTGGAAGTGCGAGCCGTGAACCGAGCCGTGAGGGAGGGTGGCGCCACGGGAGCGCCGAGCCACGAGGGTAGGCGGGAGCGGGTGGCCGCGGCCGGCAGGAGCTGCGCGGGGTGGGCAGGACTGGGCAGCCCCCAGCCAGCAGGGGCTGTATGGGGAGGGAGGGAGGGAGTGGGCGGCCCCAAGCTGCGGCAGCCCTGAGCCGCCCTGAACTGCAGCACCCCCGAGGTGTGACCCGTGGCCACCCCGAGCCACGGCAGCCCCGAGCTGCCCCGAACCACGGTAGCCGCGAGCCGCAGCTGCCCTGAGCCCCACCTCGCCAGCCAGGGGTGGGCGGGAGTGCTGGGACCCGCACATGAGGAGGACGCTTGGGGCTGCGTTTAAAAGCTACAGCAATCTGTGGAAAATGTTTGCAAATTGAGCACGTGCCAGTAAACTCTACAATCGTGGGATTCTGTTACTAATTTGTTACTTGGTTGTGCACGGCATGGATCTTCGCTGCAAAAAAAATGTGCCTTATCATTCGGTGCACCTTATACAATGTACAAAGTTGCAAAATTTGCCAGCTCCCAGAGGTGTGCCTTATAATCCGGTACGCCTTATAGTCATGAAATTACTGTATTTATTTCAGTTACCTATGTTTCAACAGCAGCAGAACTGAGGTAGAGTGTTACAAAATACTTATTTAAAAGGGAAAAGTGCACAAGACATGATTATGTAGCTCCTATTTTCTTATATTTATTTTATTGAGGAATACATTCTGTTTTTCTTCCTGTTTTCCTACTGCAGGGGATGGATGTGGGCACACAGTGATGTATCAAGACAGTGGGACGCTGGCATCCAAGAACTATCCTGGGACATACCCAAACTACACTCTTTGTGAAAAGAAAATCCAAGTACCTCCAGGAAAACGCCTGATCTTGAAAATTGGAGACCTGGATATTGAATCACAGAAATGCGAGTCCAGCTACCTTACCATCCAGAGCTCTTCAACATTGCATGGTATGTAAGAGACCCAAGACACAAGGCCATGGTGGATCCATGAACTGGTAAAAGTGTGAGTAAAAGGCAGCTTAGCAAAATGCAAGAAATGTCAGCCTTTGTCCTCTCCTCCTCCTTTTTGTACTCAAGTGTTTTGTTCCCTGTGTTGGAAGCCATTGTCCCACTGTGTGTAGTTCTGCCAAGGCTGATGGTGCTGCCATGTTGTGCTGCAGGGCAGCTCTGCCTTCAGACCTGCAGAGCTGGACCATCACAGTTTTGGTACAGCAAGTCCCTAGATCTATGTCAGCCCTGTTCCCTTCTTGTGTAGGGGAAGATGTTCCTCACAAACTAGGCAAAGATATGAGTCAATCACCCTGTGTGTCTCTCTTCCTAGGCAGTCCATGGCTCAAAGACCTTTACTAATGTACAGGCTTTAATACTTGCAGATATTAAATGCATGCAGCCAGACTGCACTCTTGTAAGAGATTTGCACAGGAAGATAAGCAAATAATCTACTACAGCTGTGCACTTAAAACAATCATAACAGCAACAGGATTCTCCCCAGGGAGAACCTGAGGCCTTCCTCAAAATGGTTTTCCCAAGCAGTTGTCACTGAAACTTTTGATCTGCACTTTCTAGAAGAGTCAAACTGATTTTTCAAGTCATGCACCCTTTTTCAGAAATCCAATTTAAATTCAAAGCTGCAAGTAGTTCTGCAATGTAGGAATACACTCCTGAATTGACAGTTCATAAATTTTTGCCTGCTGGGAGTGGGCTGTGTAGCCCTTCAGTCAGCTGAGGCTAAATGTGCTCTACTGGACTTATGAGCAGAATGGATTTAAGGGAAAAATGTGAGGAAGATATGAACTGCACAGACCCTCTGCAGGTTTCCCACCTCACTGCTTGGCTCAGAAAAGTATGTGGTTCTCCAAAGATGAGATCTCATAGGATATCTTAGTAGTAAGGAGGGTTGATTGCCTTTCATTTATCAGCATGATAGGCTTATCACTCATCTGGTAAGAGAAGATCAAGTGAGGTATTAAAGGCTTGTTCACAAAGGAAGGTAAAGGTAATTATTGTTCTCATGGGGGAGGTATTACATTTTGAAACAACCTTCACTGAGAGTGGGCAGTGACATGCGGATATCTAAGCCTGCACAGAGCTTGATTTGAGGCATAAGGAACATCTCTGTTCATGTGTGCTGGGATTTTTTTAATGCTATTTATGTGTCTCTTCTCTGTGAGAGTGGTGAGGCACTGGAACAGGCTGCCCAGAGTTGTGGCTACCCCATCCCTGGAAGTGTTCAAGGCCAGGTTGGATGGGAACCTGGCCAACCTAATCTAATGGAAGGTCACTGCCCATGTCAGGGAGGGTTGGAATTAGATGCCCTTTAAGATCCCTTACAACCCAAGCTGTTCTGTGGTTCTGTGATCCATTTCATTACTAAGTAATGAGCTGTGTTCGCTGAAGTAGTCTGTCTGTACTTGACAGTAAGAAATAAGTGGCTATTTAGTGCACTAGCATATCTTTGAATAATTTTTATTGATACTGTCTTGACATTTCTAATCTAAGGATCTTCTCAGAAAGAGGGATAAATCAATATATTGTTTTTTGAAGTGAAAAATGAAACTTGGATGTTGATTGAAATGCTGGCTCCTTACAGATCAGCCTGAAGGCATCTTCACATCGTTTATACTGCAGTCATTCCAACTATAAGCACAGAATAGCTGTGTATTATGCAATCAAGTCCACATAATTAATTTTTTTAAGTATTCCCACACCCATTTTCAGATCTGATTGGTAATGTCTGATGCATGTGAACTGTAATTTGCATTCTTGCACAATTAGCAGATTTTGGTCATAGCTGATTAAACCAGTTTTATAGTTTAGGCAGACATACCTTCTCTAATGGTTTTTGTGGTCTGGAGTTCACTGTAAACTTTCCCACCAGCATACCTACAGAATGTCTATTCTACATTCAGGCAAATTCATGCAGAATGGATGTGGAAATAGTTCTACAGGCATAAATTAATGATGTTGCTTATGTTTTAAAAGACACGTGAATTGTTAGATGAGATTAGAGCTTCTCTAAGTCATTTTTTTCTACAGTCTTGCTATAGCTTTGGGTTTCAATATGCTTTTGTACAAGAAAAAGAAACCTTGTGAATAAGCTCTGCTACATCCATTCAGTCTGTTTAGTGTCCTTTTTGACAGCTGTTTTGGACTCACATCTCCTCTTTGCAACCCTTTTCTGTTCATGAACATCTACAGGCAGGTCACCATCTTCCCTCTGGCCAAGGAGATACTAACCTTAGACATCAAAATTCTTTCATGAGATGATGAAGAGCTGAAAATATTTTGCAAGCACTGAAAGCATCTGAGCAATTAAAAACTAATCTTTGTGTGTTTTTGACCTGGGTTTAAAAACAAAAGCCTAAAAAGCAAAGTATGAAATCTGGCAATGTGAATACTGCTCATGTTTCAAATTAGTCTGAGCAGCCTTTGCTCTTTATTTAGGAGGTTTGCAATTACAGGACAATAAGGTCCAAAGGGAAATATGTTTTAAACATCATGCTGATTTCTTCAGCTCTACAGAAGACAACAACATGAATGTCAGTATGACTACAAACATCTGTTAAGGAGTATATGTGAAGCTTAGAAAATTGGTCAGAGGCAAAATACTAGATTATGTGTACAAATATAAAATTAGTGTGAAGAAGACTCCAGATGATAAAGTATTGTTTTCCTTTCAGATTTCTTCCTGTCTTTACATTGAACTGTGATTCATTCATCATTATAACCATCTGCAGGGATTCTTGCAATACAGCGAGGAGTAACTCTATTTGTCTTTGGGGTATTTATGTTCCATGCAGTATAGGAAAGCTGTTAAATACAAATGAAGGGATTAATTGATTTATGTTAGTGGGAACATTGATGCTACTTTTTTTAAGTTGGTGACTACAGATTAGAGCACTTGCATGCAAATGTTATAAAAGTCCAGGGCATTCCTTTAATTCTGCAGACGGAGAGAAGAGTATGATTCATTCCTAGAAAAACATGTAGTGTTGCTGTGTGCTGATATACTGAAGCCTTTCTCAGTCTCAACTAAGACACAAATGTGACACTACAGTTCTTCTCACCTTTGGTACTTCTCAGTTTTGATGGACTTTTGAAAGCAGCCATTGATCTTAGATTTCTCCAATATTGCAATTAAAAGATAAATAATCTTAATGAAGCTCTAAAACTGGAGTCATACAGTGTTGGAACACTGTATCTCTGAGTTATTACTCTGCAAATTATTTTATTTAGTGTTCACTGGAGAAAGGAACCTGTAGCAAGCCTTTTCTTTCAAGCTGTTAGCTCTGTATCCAGACGTAGCTGTGAAAATATTAATCATCAGTCAGCAAAGGGAGTCTAACACCCGTTTTGGTGAAACTGAGTCACCTTTGTCTGACAAACATTTAAATATTAGCACAGCTTTGCACATGTTGTCTCTGGGAGAAATAAATAGATGATCGTGTTCTGTTCCAAAGGCACAGCTTTTGACTGGATTAAAATATGGTGTTTTTTGTCCCACAGAAAATTAATATGAGCATAATCTCACAGTGCAGACAAGGTGCAGCCTTTACTGAAATGCTTTTCTTCTCGAGTTAATTGCATTATCTGAGCATATTAAAAATACTGAGCTCTGAAGTAGAGCTTCTGATTTTTTAATTAGTTAAAGGGATATGTGAAAACAAGATTAACCATGTCAGCCCTGTAGTTCTCAAGAACAAAATTTGCACACTTATGAAGGTGGATCATAAATGTTTTAAAAGTTCGACAGGAGCTGCTTTTAGTCTGCTTCTTTTCATGTCTCCATCATATTTCTGTACCTCTTTTGACCCCTTTTTCTTTTCTTTTTTCTATCTCTTCCTCATCTAATGGCTTGGTATTTTTTCCCTTAATTTTGTGAGATGATCATTAGTCTTGACTGGAGAGAAAGCCAAAAGAAGAGATAAGTGCCTACTTACTTCCTCATTCACTCGCAGTCAGTAGGAGGTTGATGTGTTCCTCTGGGGTGGATGTCAGAGCTGCTGAGTGACTAGTAATAATTTGGAGAGTTAGTGCAGTTGACTTGTTCTTGCATAATTTACAGCTGGTAACTAACATGAAATAGAGAATTTACTGAAAATGCTTTCTTCTCCCCACACCCCATCACTAAAGGTACAGAGTGCCTTTGGATGCCTCCTACCTGTCATTATCACTTGAGGGGATTCATCAAACCAGTCACTCCTTATTATGTATTGAAATAAACATCTTGTTTGAATAAAGGGTGTGTCCAGGTTTCTTTTTCATCCCTCAAAGGAAACTTGTTATTACGGTATTGTTTCTGGTATTTCAGGAAACCCAGAGAAATGCCCAGACAAGTTCTTGCTGAAGATCAAGTTGAGCAGTTTCTTAACACCCAAAACACTTTTAACAGTTGGGTTTCACCTGAATGGTTGCAGTATTCTGAGTCTGCAGGAAGAATTGATGCAAAAAATTGATTGGTGTTGGACCCTTTTTTCTGTTAGCTGCATACAGTGTATTAGTCCCTGTTTTTTGTTAAACTACAGATCTTCATTCATGATTCCTAGCTGTTTCTGTCTTTGGATTTGGCTAAAACCACAGCAGTGTTAAAAGCGGGGATCTCACCTGAGGTCAAGCAGGCAGACCAGCCTGTGCAGGTGGCCCAGACACTCCATTTTAAAGCTGTGATTACTTCCCCAACCTCTAATGCTTTTTTCTTTCCTTTATCGCAGTCTTTGGCGACCCTTTGGAAATGTTAACCGAAAGTTATATTTGTTTTTACTAAAACAAGAAATGCTTACCCCTCAACCTGAGGTCAGACTGTGTTGCACAGAGTTAAATGTTGAATAACCAGACTGTCTCATCCTGCCTACCCACTCTGTCATCTCAGGTCTGCAGCGTGTTAAACACCTTCCCTGCATCCTGCAAGGAAGGACACAGAGCAGCACTTTGTGTCCTTGCAGGGTCCTGTTGGTTCCCACTGCAGGTGTGTGTGTGTGTGAGGGTTGGAGCAAAGAGGAGCTCTCTTGGACAGGGGGACAGGTAATTACTGCTTATCAAAGTATTTGTGTGAATGTGGGATGGAGATGAATTTTGAGACTGAAGGTGTTTTCATACAACAGATCTTTGCTTGTTTTGTGAGCTGTTTGTGAAAAACTTGCACTATGGATGAGTATTTAGCTCTGAAGTGAAACAAGTGTAATCTGTGTTCATTTTATCCCCTGTCCTTTCCCAGCAACTGTGGTAATCCAAATTGATTTGGTTGAGAAAAGGCTACAATGTAAAACATTGTTTTCCCCAAACAAATGCATTAAGACATGATAATCTTTTAGGGGCACATCCATGGATTGTTGCATCTTGCCTGCCTACTGGGGTTTACTTTGCAAGTAAAGACTGAAAAAAGGGAGAAGATTCTCTGTTGAACAGGATGTCATTATTTAATATCCAAACCAAGTTTCTTAAAGACCTGCAAATGTCAAGCTGCAGATTTCAAATGATGTTGAAGAATTTGAAAGAGAATGAGCATAGTGAACTGGCAATTCAATAGCTGAAGAGGGAAATGGTTGCTTCTAAAAGGAAGCAAAAGCCTTACAGAAGAGGCAGAAAGTATTAAGAACTAAAGAAATAAGCAGCATGTAGGCATTGCCAGCTGGTGTGAAAGAAGAGAGTCCTCTGGGCATAGTACTTTTTAAGGGAAATAGAAAAAATAAAGGAACATAATTCAACAAAGAAAGCTCAGGAGCTGTGCCAGAGCCTGGTTGACAATAGAAGTAAACTAGACCTCATAAAACCAGACAATGCTGTAAAGATCATCAGATTTGCAAAACAACACTCTTATGAAAAAGACAAAAGCAGTAGGCTATTGCTAACATTTAAAAAATAAACAGCATGTAAAATAGTGTCTTCAGTCTCCAGAGGGGCCAGCCAAAGGATATCCACGAGACAATTTACTGTGTATCTTGCAGGATGTTAACACTGCTTGGAGACAAAAGTGTTTTATTTAAGCCACCTAAACCATACCAACAGATCAAATCTTCTGCATGAAAGACATTAAAAGTTACTTTGATTATAGAAAATATTAAAATTAGTGTACTTGAAATCCTTAGACCTCTAATATCTCTCCTGCAGAATTTTTATAAATATATATAAAAGGAATCTGGAGTGAACAGACGGAACCACAGTTGGGTCAACTTCTTAATGAGACACGGAAAGAAGAACAGGCCCTGGCATCCAGATATAGCAATATTGAAATATGGAGAACACCTACTCAGCTTCATCTCATGTAACACATCTGTTTATTAAATCAAACTCTTTCCTTTGTTCTTATAAACAAACCAAATACTCCTGCCTACTTACCCCAGCAGAGCTCCAGCCAAGTCACTTTAACAGGAAGCTGAGAGAGATCAGCATTCATGACTCGTTGTTCAAGCCGAATATGCAAAACAACCCACCTCACAACTAACATTAGAAGATGAAAAACTGATAACGTGATCTGGCACTTCTCAAAAGGGATCTTAAAAAACTTCTGGCTAAGTCCCAGGTTTAAGAATTAAATATTTATCCAGAGTCAAGTCCAAATGCTGCAGTAAAAATTAACAGGGCCCTATAAGCAAGTTTCTCATTTTCATACTGGGCTTTCTCCATCATCTCTCATCTTTACTATGGTTGTACAGAATTCATATAGACAGCCCAGGGAAATCAATGAATTTCAGGTGGGATGGACAGACAAGATGGGGGGCACATATGAATGAGTTTTTAAAGTAAACAGTGAAGGTATTTTTGTTACTTTATTTGCAGATGGAGAATATTGAGTAGATTAAATACAGTTTTCAGATGAAGTCTAATGTATACAGATGTTGGCTAGGTTTAGTCTTCTCATGTCTATAAATTCTCACAATATAAGTATTTGAGGTAATACTGAGTCCATGGAGAGCAAACCTACCAGGCATTACTGTGTCTATAGCAAGTGCATCTAACCAGACACGCCACAAGCCAAAATGCAGAGGCTGGGAGACTGTCCTGTCTCTGGCTTTACAACATGAAAGGAATAAGAGGACTGATGTATGGAAGTGCATGGGAAAAGAGTGCAAAAAAACCCACTTTTCTAAGGAAAATTTACAAAAAGATGAAAGCATATCTCTCATCAGTCAAAACTGAACCCTAAGAAATTTTTTTTTTGACCCTGAATCAGTTTTATTTTCTAAGCATTACTAGTTGTCTCCTTAGCAAGCTTTCTGGAAGACCATCAATGTAAAATAAATTGATTAGGGGAAAAATGGGAATTTAAAGTTAAAAAGGCCACTCTGCAAAGACTTGGCAAAATGGAGAGGGATGCTGCTTAACCAAACCCAGTATTATTAGGTAAATCAAATCAGAGGGGTGCTTTTACACTGGTCATATTAAACACAGTAAGCACCAAAAAGGGTGGATTAACACCTTAGTCCTAAAAAACTAAGACTGTGCACATCTCTAGTTCTTTCAGGGAGTGAAGAACCTGTGAGTCAAACTGGTGTCTGATCACTTTCTCTAAGAGCTGCAGTTTAGGGGTGAGATAATGCTTACACTTTTCCCTGAACCCTCCCTCTCAGCACTTATTTCTCTATTTGGTAACATGGAAATAAACTCTGCTAGATCCTAGGCAAGTCTGAGACCTGACAGTGTAGTGCTTATATCGTATTACCTAAATTATTGAGAAGAAATATATTGAAGTGTTTTTCAGGGCTTCTCCAGTTTGCAACAAAAGAACAACTGAATGATTTATAGTATTAATAAATTCCACCTGCCCCTCCCCTCTTTTTTTCTTACAAATCATTGTAAAATCTTATAAACCTTTAGAAAATATTCCTTCCTTGACTATATATTCTTTCTTGCTTCTATATCCTTTAAGGGATTAATCCTAGGCTCCCTTTATTTTGAGCTACCCATAGGAATCTCTTGGTACACCAGCACTGCTCTTGGCAGGAGATAAACATAGCCTGGTAGCTTTTTGGATTTATTACTTAATAGTAGAAACTTGTCTTTAGACACTGAATGTTGGTTTCTTAAGCTGATTGATTCTGAATTTCTTGCTTTATAGTTTGGACTATACATCTCTGTGTGTCTAGACTATTTTGTATTTTATTTTATTGTATTGGTTTTGCTCATGATGTATGATTTGTTTGTATAATTATCTGGAACATATGTAGACTTGCTGCTGGAGGAGACACTCATCCCTGATCCAGCCGATGTGTGGCTGCATGAATCAGCCATCTAAATTATACCTCCAGAGTAGATAGGTCACTGCCAATTGCTGTCAGGGAGAAAGCCAAAGAACACTTGTGAGAAAATATGTAGAGACAGTTCTTGAGAGAAGAAAAGGACTAAAGCTTTCCCAGGTGTTTTATTTCGAAGACTTGCAATGCTCCCTGTCTTTTCCCCATTTCTCTCTCTCTCTCAAAAGAAATTTAAGTTAGCACTTTACTTCTCCCACTGCAACCTGACACAAAAGACCTTCTCAAATAAATCACTCGTGCAGTTGTCTGGTATGACACAGTGTCAGATGCTGTCTTTTTGATAAGTTCATTTCCTAAGCAATTTGTTTAACCCTTTTTATAGACACTGTTTTCTCTGACTAAGTCGTGAGTCATTTCTCAGCACATGAGTACTCCAGGGAAATGTCACACTCGTCGCTTGTTTCTCTGCCTGCCTGGCTTCACCGTATGATTTTCATAAGCCAAAAGGACAAGAGTTCCTCCTTTTGTTTGTCCCATTCTGCTGACAGCTGGCTGTTGCTGGCTCTGATTGGGATACTCTGTTGGCTGACTTTATAGTTGTTGTAAGGCAAATGAAGTATTTGGAAAAGAGCCTTCCTTACCAAAGAGTATCAAGCAAAATGAAGCAGCTTTTAGGAGCCTGTTACAATGGGTATCACTCATCAAATTTGTGTCATGATGTGAATGTAATTTCTTGTGTCTCAGAAGTCAGTTCCAAGTTTCCCTAAAGTAGCCACCACCATCAACATGAGGTTATCTAGGAAAAATCAAAGTGATTGTTTTTCATCCCAAAGACTTGCTATAGGACACAAAAGCTGTCATTCACCTCAACAGAACAGATGGGCTGAGGGCTTGTAAAGGGTCATTTAGATTTTTTTTCTCTGGGGGAAAATGTCTGTTTGCCATCTTACAAAAACCTCTTCTTTGCAGTTTATATTGCAAATAGACTCATAAGTTTGAACAAGTATATCCAAAGTGCTTTGAATTTTTGGTATTATCAGTGCCTGAGGGCAGCTAGGGATGGTGTTTGCACCCAGGTACAATGACAGAAGGCAAAGGCAAAGACTGTGACAGTCTCAAAGGAACACTCCCGTCAGGAAATTACTTTTTGAGGAAACAGCTAGGAGTCCTGGGCATGCCTGCTGTCACAAGAAAGGAGTGTCCCAAAGGCTAGTCCCAGATACTGCAGTTGGTAGCTATAAAACCCTTATCTAATTCACTGTAAGCGCAAGACTGTTGTCTCCCTGCCTCACTCCCTTCATCTTCCCCTTTCCCTCTCTTTTTTTTTTAAACTCTAGAGACTTGAACTGTATACTTCCATGGTCTAATGGTGTTTTTAAATGGAAAATGACTAGAAAATGTTCTAAGGGAAGCGTTACTACCTTGTAGTGCAATACAGCTTGTGGCATGCAGGTCTTTGATGAAAACCAGGTGCTCTGTTTCTGATCTTAATCCTTTCTGACTGGCTGCTGTGCCACAATGGCATGAGCTGTGTGTGTTTGGAGGGTTTATCTCGGGGACCCTGCCTAGATCCCTTGGATTGCTTTTGAATGTAGTGTCATTTTCTCTAATGACTTACTGCTGGTTGTAAGCATGCTGTACTTCAAAGGTCAAAAGGCATTAATCTTTCTATTAAAGCTTATGTGATGAGAAATGTGGATGCTGGAATTGCTGCCATGCAGAGACAACTGGATCCTGGCCACTTCTTGTCAGGGTAGCTTTAGAGCTCATACCCATAAAGGACTGAAGCCAAAACCCTTTTGTCAACATTTGGATTGATACTGAAAGAGAATGAGTGTGTTATGAAATTCTTTGCTAATCATGAGACTTTTCCAGCCTAATTATGTCATCTAAACTTTTGAAATCTTCTTTGTTCCGTCTGTAGGGCCGTACTGTGGTAATGTGATGCCTGTCCCCAAAGAAATCATTCTAGATAGCAATGAGGCAACTATTCACTTTGAGAGTGGATCCCACGTGTCAGGACGAGGTTTTCTGTTGTCCTATGCCAGCAGTGATCATCCAGGTAAGGTGATATCCAAAAATAGTAAAAGATTAGTGGCATAGTTCCCCCTATTTAATTATCATCTCTACACATATAGAGCTTTAGCCTAAATGTTTGCTCCTAAATATTTCCAGATTAGCATGAGCCATGGTATTTTTAATAGCATGTGTGCAAGAAACAGTTGTAACATTAACCAGATATAATAGCTGCTGAAATCCTACCTAGACCATTTGCAATACAGGGCCAATGGAGGGGGAAAATAACACCTTCTCCTTGAAGCTCTGCTGTGTTTTGAGCTCCAGCACCCATCACACTGTGATAGAATGGAGGAGTAGGAGGGATTTAAGTTTTCATTCCCACATTCAATGTTCTGGACGTCTGTCCAACTTTGAAGAAGTTATAAAGCATAAGAAGATTAGAAGAGGAAGTTGAAAATATTGAAAGAAAACCATAGCTGTTGCTTCCAGTCTAATAAAATTGCTTAAGTATTATACAGAGAGGTTTTTAAACGTAATTTCATGTTTCGGCAAATATTTGTATTTTTACATCCTACAGCGGGAATTGACATTTGTAAACTTTTCACAGATCTAATCACCTGTTTGGAACGAGCAAACCACTACACAATGACTGAGTTCAGGTAAGGAGGGTTTGCAGCTCTGCATTCTGGCTTGCTTTACAATATCTGTAAACTGATTCAATTGTTAGAAAATGTTAGAGTCTTGGTTTTCTGGAGAAGGGAAGTTTGTTGGGCCCCAGTGCTGTAATGGTCTAAATCCTGGTTGTGAGAAACAGTAGTGCAGAATGGAAGACTGTGGCCCAGAAAAGTGATGGAACGAAGTTGCAGAGCTCTCAGCAATTTTCATTAAGTGCATACATATACATGGTATATGTTAAAAGAGTTTCCACTTTGAAATTCAAAGTAGCCTCAAATTCCAGTGCTTCCTGTGGGAGCAGATCACATCCCAGCTGATAGAAGATTATCTGAGGACAAGCTATAATTTCTCGGTTCCTTGAACTTTGTGATAGGTTTGAAATGGTAATAAATTGTGCTCTTCTGGCTCCTCTCTGGATGTGCATCTAGGCTTCTTATCTTATTCTGAAAACTCGTGTAGTAGCATTTCTAGAACAAGAGAATTAAACAGAAATGCTCTTACTAAACTGCTTTTGTGGTTCTTTTGTGCTACTGTGTTCAGTCCACCTATGAACTCAAGGGCCCATTTATTTAGCTCCTAGATGATGCTCTCTAAAAGCCAGAAGCTAAAATATTTATTGGTTTGAGAGCATTTCTTTTATAGGAGTTTGTTTGTCTGTATTTTCACTACAGTTCATGCCTTAAACAAACCTTTCTTCTCTCACTGCAGCAGATACTGTCCTGCTGGCTGCAGAGACATAGCAGGTGACATTTCTGGGAATATTGGAGAAGGATACAGAGATGTAAGTACACAGGATAACGGGGGGAAATTTATAAAGACAAAAGAAACCAGAATAGAACCACTTGGTTTACACTTTTGCTGCTTGATTTTTGTTAGTAATTCTTCTGGGCTGTTTTGCTACACCTTTTATTATCAGTATATAAGTAAGTTATCAGTATATAAGCACACAGAGACACTTTTCAAACAGACATCAATTGTGTGAGAACAAAGTCCACTGATTGTCAAATATGCCTACTGACTTGTGGTTTCTGGCTTTCTGGAAAAAGCCTGCCTAGTGTTTGTCCTTCTTGGGGCAGTGCTCATCCATGTACAAAATATTTCTATGATTTTAGCTTTTACTTGTTTGGTGTCCATATTTGAAAAAGATACAAAAAGTAACACGTGGGTTTTCTTTAAGATTATGCCTGCACTATCCTAGCATATGCTCTGAGGTGAAATAAATATTGCACACTTCCTTACCACATCCCACTGGTAACTACCAACCTCTTGGATTGTTTTAGCTTCTTGTTCTTTAAAGTGAAAGAGTTGAAGTGGTTGCATTTATCCACGGTTCTTATCACTCAGAGCTCTGCCCTCTCTGTGCCCCTCACCCGGGACTCTTCTCCTGTCATGTCTGTGAAATCCTTACCTCTCTCACTGAGGAGTAAGCCTCATCATACCACACTGAAGAAAAATCCTACCCTATCACAGTCACTGAGTTTCCAAAAAGTCATTGCTCACGTTTAACCTGTTCATCCAGTTATTCAAGCGTGCTGGCTCCAGCCTGGAAAGTGGCAGAGCTGAAGAAACAAAGAAAAGCCACATTACATTCTCATTAGCTGGAGTTATTCTGCCCTTGGTTCCAGTGATTAGGGCAGAAAAGCAGCACATGGCATGACCTCATGCAGATTTTATCTGCACTGAGGAATTTGCAAAAGAAATTTTCCCTCCACCATTAAGGAGGATTTTCTGATGGGAAGAACCTGCAGGGCTCCCCTGGAGATGTGCTGCCTCTGTGCCTCCACTCTCCCCACCCCTCCCTGGAAGGAACAGCCCAGCACCCCAGCTTGTACAGTAGCACAACTCAAACTGGGCCAGCGTGAACCTGAGCAACCTCTGCCTGCAGCCCCTAGGAAAGTCTCCTTTGTACCTTTCTCTGTCCCTTTCCTGCTTTGGCCTGGCCCTGTTATTGCCACCTAGCTGGCACATGAGTTGTCCTGCCTGTATTTTTCAGCACTATCCCACCTGAGATACTGGGAAATGGGATGTACTTAAACTCAGCAGCAGCTACTCAACACGTAGCCAAGTCCCCTAATGCGCACCATAACTCAAATCCTAAGGTGCAGTAATAGATTGGTCTCTCTTCAGGCAAGAACACCAAGGAATTATTGATTTATCTTCCCAAGGAAGTGTTGCCTTGCCTTTGGCTTTTTTTCCCTGAGGAGTGATAATCCTACAGCACCTTCTCAGAAGCAGATTATTTGGTTTTTTGTTTGAAAAGAAAAATTACTTGCTCTTTCTCCCTCCCCTGCCTCTTATTCCTCTTGAGCTTTTGCTGGATTTTATGAGCTGTAACACATGTATACCGATGGCTTGGGAGGGAAGGCGTTAGCAGTTTTTCAGATTGATTTCCTGAGCCTTGGCTCCTGCCTTCCAGACGTCCCTGCTGTGCAAAGCTGCGATCCATGCCGGTGTGGTGGCGGACGAGCTGGGCGGCCAGATCAGCGTCACCCAGCACAAGGGCATCAGCCGCTACGAGGGCGTCGTGGCCAACGGCGTCCCCTCCCTCGAGTGAGTACCAGGGGTGGGGCTGGCACAAGGGCACAGCTAGGGCACAGGGCCACTGCCCACCATCAGCACAAGCAGGTGGGGACACTCTTTTGGAGAGAAAAAGATGTTAGGTGTGTTTCTAGGGCTTTATTAAAATGGTGTTGGCAGTGGAGATAGGAGGAGGTTCCAGGTTTTCAGTGCCTCTACACCATGTAGGGTGGTATTTTCTCTTTTTTTTTCCTTCTGTTCCTTCCAAAACATATTTTGCAAATTACTTTGTTAGCAGACATATGAGAGTACGATGTTCTGCAACAAACTACTTTAATCGATGTGCTAATAAATCATGGCAAATTCATGTTGAAGTTTAAAAAAATCTAGGAAAAATGAGTAAGTAAAATGCCATTGAGCTATAGGGGATTTAATGAATAACTTCTTAAACATTGTGTTTTTGACATGTTCAGAGTTTTTCTCTTTTAGAGTATTTATAGCTAGGGTGTTATATTTACCACTTATCTTCTGACTTTTAATTGTACTGCTGTTGAAGTAGAAATAAATCCTCTAATCTCTATCCAGCACAGTAAGACCTTCCAGCAACTGCTTCTGTCATTCCTGTTGGTTTATAATTTTTAATTTTCAAATGTTATCTGGATTTTACATGAGGCCTTTTTTTTTCTTTTTTAAGAAGGGAAATTTCCATCCCATAGCTAAGGCAATATTTAGTATTTATTATACTATTTTCCTTTTTTCTCTATGATTTCTCACACCCTCCTGACAATTTTACAATCATGTTTTCGTTCATTAAAAAAACAAGGCATTCATATGCTCTGTGCTTAAACTTCAGCACAGACTGAAATGCTTTCTGTACAATGGCACTGGAGTATACAAAGCTGAGTAGTATGTAGGTAATGGCCAAAGAACTGTATAGCCTAAATATTTTCTATTTTTCTTGAAAGTTGGTTGCCAAAGAAAATTAGTATAAACTTGTCTCAAGCAAAGTAAGACTGAGAACTCTGCTCAGGCACCAAGCCCTTCCATAAAACAAATAACACAAATACTTTCCATCACACATACCAGCTTAGGGAAACCCTAAATTAAATATTTTGTACCCTATCTAAAGATGTTACAGAACTGTTCACATACCTTTGTACGCTTGTGAGCCTTGATAATCCCAGTGGGGTAACTCGGACAGTAGCACATAAAATTATATAATGAAAGAGAGTCATGATTCCCATTTGTACTTTTTTTCCAAGCACAGGAGCCAGTGGGCAAAGAATGAAGTGTATGAGACTGCAAGTGTACACGTGCTGGGGGGTTTAGCCCATTTAATGTGAGAGAGCACCCTAAGGAGGAGCAGAGCCCCTGTAGCTCTCCTGTCTATAGGGGCAGACAGAGGCACTCCTCGAGCATCTCCAAGGGACAGAATTGCCCCGAGGAGACACCTGTAGCTTTCTACAGGTTATACAGGGAGCCACAGGCTCACACTGGACTGTATGCCTACAAACTAGATGGCACTGAGTTTGAGAAAAATGGGAGTGTCAGCACAGCGCTTTCTAGGATGTGTCTGCCACACCCGGCAGCTGGGACAGCCCCTAGAACAGATGAACTGTAGGTGTGAGCCCAGGAGAAGGGAAACTGGAGTATGTGGGGAAATGCTTTTGTTTCAAAACATGAAAAAGTACTCAAAACAGTAGGCCTGATTACTAAGAAAATATACCAATGCATTTTGTGCTTTAAAAAATCTTTTATAAGAGGTATCTACAAAGCTGCATGGTTTCCCTGTTGTGTTTCACCTGCATGCTGAAGAAAATCCTGCAGGTAAGCCAGAGCCTGCAAGAAAAAATTGGTACTTGAGCAGCAGTGCCTTAAGAGCTTTTTAGATGCTCTTAAATAAGAGCTTGCTGAAGCTTTTAAAATCTCATTTATAGTGGATTTCAGTATTAAAGGTTTAAATTATTTAGCGACTTTAGCTGAAATTGACCTCATCAAAAGCTCTGCTGGAGTGCATCGAGCTGTTAAGTATCTGTGTTGTTAACGTGGAGTTATGTCTCCCTCACCCTCCACCCTGCAAGAGCTGACCTTGGCCTCCCCACTCCACTTCTCAGTGTTTGTTACGCTCCAGCACCCCTTCCCATGATCCATGTGCAAACCTGCACCCCTAGATGATGTAATGAAGACTGATTTGTTGGGTGGATTTATTGGGCAGTTCTGATACCCCAGTGCAAATACATAGGGTGTTGTAACATGGCCTGGCCTGTGACTATACATCTGCACTCATGGAACCATTTACCTTTGAAAATGCAAGAGACTGCACGCTTGTCAACAGTGAAAGATGAGGTTCTGGGTTAACCTGTATTGCTTAGGAAAAGCTTGCTTGAGACCAGTTCTGGCAAAAAAAAATAAAAGGCAGGATCCTGAAGGTTGTCAGGCAAATGAGGAACATGGGGCAATACCCTCCCTTAAAGGACAAAGTGGAACCTGTATGACAAATTCTGGCAGTCACATTAGGAAGCTGATGAATTACCACTTACTGAATTGGCTTGTTCTCTTTAGTGAATTACAGTAGAAATTTATCAGCTTGATTTCATAACTTTGTAGACCTTAGAAATGCTAACGTCCTCTACTTGCTAAATTTGCAGCCCTCTGTTTGAAAGGGTTCTGGTTGACTTTTTTTCATTATAAATATTCAAGGAGCACTGTGATTGCTGTTTTACTGATTACATAGGTATTTATTTTCTTCTTTTCTCTTGAAATTAATTGCTTTGCATACACTAAAATATCAACAACTGTTTTGGCTGTGATGTCGAACTGGTTTGAAGTGAGCAGAGCGTATCTGATCGCCCCTGAGGATTGCCTGTGGGGAAGATGTGGGAGGGAGGGCTTGTGTTTCCCCTTCTAGCTACTCAGCCACCTACATGCCCAAATAAATCAGCTCCCACCCAGAGCTCTGAAGGGCTTCATTTGCCTGTAGTCATTAGTTTTCCCTCAGCGACAAAAAAAGGCAGTGTTTTTATTGACCTTGACATAGGACTACTTTCCTGTTTTTAATTTGCAGTGCTCTCAAAACATATAGCCCTGCACACCACGGTAAGGCTGCAGACAGTACCTTGGGGGAAATTTGCCTGGCCAAAAACAAAGAAAGGGCAGCCTTAAAGGGAGCTGTCTCCATGCTTACTGCAGAAGTTGTTTTACTGCTTAGTCATGCTGGCCAAGGCTTTTCAAAAGGGGCCAGTGATGCATGCAGCTAATGGAAGTGACAGTGGAGGGGGCAGATTTTCAAGAAATCCAAACTAATTTCATGTTAAAACCTTGGCTTGGCTTTTTCTTAGGCAGCCAGTTGGAGTTATTGCTTCTGAATGAAACCTCAGGGGCATCTCCTTGGGAATTAGAAAGCAGCTCCCCAAGAGGCCAAGGAAAACTCAGCTTTCCCTTAGAGTGGTGATTTTATCTTGTCCTTCATTGTGTGGGGCTTCATGGAGTGGCCCAAGAAATGGCAAATGGCTTTTCCCCTGAAGCAAAACAGTCCATGTCAGAAGACAAAAAAGGGAGCCAAGGATGTGGTTAATGGAGCATAAAGAGCCATTCCTGATGGGAGATGTTGGCCGTGGTTATAACAGAACTGGTTCCCACCCAGATTAAAACAAGGAATAGTTTTCATCCCATGTTCATCCTATGGCACACCTGTAGCCCAAGCAGGAATGGTCAGAGCTGGTGTGGTTTAGTCTCCATCAAGTGTAACTCTTTCACAAGCAGCAGGAGTAATAGGGTGATGCAATGGGAAGTCATTTCAAAGCTGTAAAAAATGCTCAAAACCATGAAAAAATTACCCGAATTCAATCAGAGAAGAGTGCTCTTAAAAGGGTCAGTATCCAGCCAGCAGAGAAAGTGGCTGTCTGACCAGAGATATTTTACTGGGTAAACAGTGATTCTGAAGCTCTACCTCAGGCACTCCTGTGACCACCTCATGAAAAGCTGAATTACTTTTTTCTTTTCTTACAGTGGTTCTCTATCAGATAAGCGGTTTACATTTACTTCAAACGGTAAGAATAATTGCTTTGTTTTTAGCTATTTAAATATTTTCTGTAAAAGTTTTAAAAAATAATCAGGAGAATGTCAGGCTCTGTCTAGGAAGGATATTTTAGGACAGCAGTTTTTTAAAATTGGCAAGTGAATAAAAAAATTGAAGGGATGTGAAGTGAGCTAGAAAAAAAACCACAGAATATGTGCGGTCACACGCACATAGATGAGAAACAGAAATAGTATTCTGCTGTTACATTTCTGGTGCCAGCATATGAAAAATGACAATCAGATAATCCCATTTTTATGTACTTTAGGCCACAGAAAATGAAAGCAGTTTTTCTTCAGACATTTGTAATTTCCATCTTCATCATACAAGCAGAGAAAGAAAACATAGGAGAAATGAAAATATATTTATATTGCACTGATACAGAAGGAGGTTTTGTTTATGGCTTTCCAAGATGCAAAATCCTCTTTTAATCTGTCAAGCCGTTCATTTGCATAAAACACAGCGGGGGGGGAAGTTTGCATTTGTTCATTTGAATTATATTTCACTCATTTGAGATAAAATCATTTACTATTCTACTGCAAACTGTGGAGCATGTATAGGCCTTTGAATCTGCCAAGGAATTATTTTTAACTTCATTGAACCATATTCCACTGGCCTGTTTTCTCTGAAGAACCTTGATGTGCAGAGACTTTGGTAGAGTTTGTAGTACTTACCCACAGATATTATCTTCATGATATCACATCTTGGCAGCAGTATCAAGGAGCTTCTCTAATGAGTAACTTTCCTAGCCCTAATTGCAGGTGGGAATCATGAAATATTTACAGTAAAGTATTCCTCTCAGTACAGTGCCTTCATCTGTGAAATGTTTTGTACAGCAGAATAAGTTAATGCCAATCTCAAAACATAAATATTATGTTTCAGAAGGAAAAATTTAAAAACAAAAAATGTCTTCACAGGAATGAGACAAAAGTGCAGAAATTTAAAAAACTAAATGGCAAAAATAGCAGATGTAGTCAGAAGGTGTCATATATGTAGGAGTTAGACTGGTAAAGGATTGGGAGTGCAGCACTCTGGTACTGGATCATACACTACAAATTGACTGGTAAACACCACAGCTAATGGAGAGCATCAGGCTAGCACTAGATTCAGCAACGTCTGACTTTGCTGTTGTGGGTGGTCTTCAAATGTTGCTAGCCTAATATAAAAATATCCTGTGAAAATGCAAAATAACTCCTTCTGCCTGTCTGTGTGGGGACTCCTAGGCTGCAACAAATCTCTCAGTCTGGAAGAGGGATTCCTCTCCAAGAGCCAGGTTACTGCATCTTCCTACTGGGAGGAGACCAATGAGTTTGGGCAGCTGCTTCTCTGGTCTCCAGACAAGGCTTGGCTACAAGTTCCGGGACTGTCTTGGGCCTCTAACCACAGCAGCAACCGTGAATGGCTGGAAATAGACCTGGGAGAGAAGAAGAGAATAACAGGTATGTCACTCTCTGGTTGTTAGAAGTGGGTGCTAAATCTGGAGAAGAAACTGAAATGCAGCCAAAAAGACAACAGTGCACTAATGCAACGTTTCTTTTGTTAAATGTAATTAAATGTTCTGCACTTAGGAATATTATTTTCCTATTTGAAACATCATGGCTGTTTACAAGACTGGTATTCCACTGGGAATATAGGATTGAACTAAACTGTCATGCATATCTGATCTGTAAACATGCTGAAAGAACAAAATACTTACACAGGGAGCAGTAGAGTCTGGGTGGATGATCAGGAATCAATAAGAAGCATGAAAGTCACAGCCTTTGAAACCAGGCCTAGGTGAAAGAAATGCCTGTTTCCGTCTCCTGGTTGTAAAAATGTAAATTACAGTTGCTGTTAAAGATGTAAAGATGGCCGATACAGACCATAATATCAAAAAGCAGTTTCTGTTTTGGAGTCACAGAATGAGTAAAATTGGAAGGCACCGCAGTGGGTCATATGGTCCAACCTCAAGCAGGGTGATCCTAGAGCACACAGCACAGGATGCTGTCCAGGTAGTTCTTGGATATTTCCAGTGAAGGAGACTCCACAGCCTCTCTGGGCAGCTTGTTCCAGTGCTCGGTCACCAGCACAGTAAAGAAGTTCTGTCTCATGTTCAGGTGGAACTTCCGTGCATCAGTTTCTGCCCATTGCCTCTTGTCCTGTTGATTGGCACCACCAAGAAGAGCCTGGCTCCATCCTCATGACATCCCCCTTTTAGATACTGATGGACATTTATGAGGTCCCCTCAATCATCTTTTCTCAAGGCTGAACAGGAGACCCAGCTCCCAGCCTTTTGTGCTCTGTTAAAAATGTCCATTGCTCTAAGTTCACAATTTAAAACATTCTTCGCTCAACTTTTAAACTCAATTTCAATACAATTTGAAAAATAAACTTCTTGAAGACCAAGTTTTCTGAATTGTTTTGGCTTCTATGTTAGCATTTGAAAATGTTCCCTTAAAACAGGCATATAGCAAATGAATATGTTTCTTGCATTTTCTTGAAAGGGATTAAGACCACTGGTTCTGGATCCATGAATTTCAACTTTTATGTGATGACATTTACAATGAACTATAAAAATAACAATTCAAAATGGAGAACTTACAAAGGGATTCTGAGCAATGAAGAAAAGGTAAGGGAAAGTGGGAAGGGTAGGAAAACACAAAACAATAATGTGTATGCTGTCTTGGCATTGAAGGGCAGGCTTTCACTGTCAAGAAAGATTAGGAGTTTCAAACTTGTCTAGACTTGGGCTGTCTTCACCAGTGTAATTTATGGCTACAGAGCAGATAGTGAGCTTGTTGAAACAAGGGAGTTATCCAGGGATTGGTGAAGCTGTGGGACACACACAGGGAGGTATGTGTATGTCTGCACCCTTCTTTTTAAAAAGCACTGTAATTGGAGCTGTACAGCAGCTGTTGGGGCAAGTCCTTAGCTCAGCTCAGTGTTTGCCCATGCCAGGGATGCTGTTGGCATGGCACCAGCAAAGCTGAGGGTCAGCTCCAAACGCATCAGGATGGTCAGTCCACCTCCTCCTGCCAAAGGAGACAACCCCTCAGGTGAAGGGCAGAGCTCCTGGTGGAGTTTGTCTGAAAATATTTTCCCCTGAAAACCTCATGTTTCCTTTCAAACAAAAGAAATCCCAAAAACCTTCTTCCCTGTCTCCACAGTGTTCAAGGTCAGACCTTCACTCATCATTCCTGAGGGATTTCAGCTTGCCTCAGGAGAAGGCTCTACCTGGTCCTCAGGCCTGATGACAGTTTTTGAAAATTTGGCAGAGCTGAAGAGAGATTTCCTGCTAGGTCTTTTTCTTAGCTTGCGTGGCAAGCCCAACATTAATGGGGTTAATATTTTTAAAAATGTTAAACTGAGGGGATGCTGGCCAAAAGAGTGACAAATCAGCCTAGTAGTGGGTGAACTGCAAAGGCTAGCTATTTAAAATGTGCAGGCTTGCAGTTTCCCACAGTGACTTGTTACATACAAATATCCTTTGAAAGTATTATATGTGATCATAGCTTCAATCAACGAAGGTGCATGCCAGAACCTGTCCCATCAGAACCCCATGTGGCCTGACATTTTATCTAAGATATGCTGAGCTCACTTCTCTATCTCATCAGGCTTTTAAGTTTTCCTAGATTGTGCTGAAGCATCTCCAAGAACTAATATTGCAAGGACGACTGTTCTGCACAAGGGGCTGAGCTGGTTCTGGGAAATACTGTATAAGTGCAGTTACAACTGTGTAGTTAATAGTCATTTTTCAAGCTTGACATAGAAAACTGACCATTTTACTAAAATGTCCAGAAATGGTTCACCTTAGTTTTTTTTTTTCCTTTTATGTTTCTATCCCCTATTTCAAAGAAAGGGTGCTGCAGTGCTCTTAAATAAAAAAATGTTATACTAGCATACATTAACTGGAAATTACACAGTATTGAAATGGCGATAATCTTTCTCCTCCGAGCTAACAGAAAAATGTGGTCATCTGGCACAACTAAAAATATTATTTCTTTCAGGATTTGAAAACACTCAAATCCTAAAATCTTGTGGCTGAATCCCAGGTTATCAGTGTGTCAGTCTTAGGATAAAAATCTTTGAAGTTGGATGTCAGGAGCACTCTGAAGTAAGAGGCTTTTAAAACAGGGCAGACAATGTGTGCACCTTTCATTGCAGGTATTCCAAGGCAACTCCAACTCTGCTGAAGTAGTGCGCAATAACTTCATCCCTCCCATAGTGGCCCGCTATGTGCGGATTATCCCTCAAACCTGGAACCAAAGAATAGCACTGAAGCTGGAGCTGATGGGCTGTCGAATAATGCCAGGTATGGGGTGCACACTGCCTCTAAAGCCCACTGTGCTGCCCCAGTGCCACTGATGCCCCCTTCTCTCTTGCAGCCAACAGCTCCTTTACGCATTCGATGTGGCAGAAACCGAGCCAGAGCACAGAAACCTCCCTTGGAAAAGAAGACAGGACTGTTACAGAGCCCATCCCCTCAGAAGAAACTAACTTGGGTAATACTATGTAGTGCTACATTTTCATCGTGTTTTCAGCCCAGTCTGAGTGAACTTTCAACTTTCTCACAAATCCAAACTTTTATTTTCCCTTCAGACTTTATTAATGACAGAGAGAAGAAGGAGGAGCAATGGGTTCTTTTTGTCTTAAGGCGCAGAAAGAGATTGAAAGCCTTAATTTTCCTTGATGTGTTAAACATTGGGCTTTGGTTTCCCTGTCATATTGGTTGATTTGCCATGCTTGGTGGGTGGCTCAAGGGAATACAGTGAGCACTCAGCAGCAATTTTTGGGAGAGTTCTTCCTCACTCTCATCCTGTATTTTAAAATTTTTTAGTATGTGAAGTAGTCGTCTCACGAAAGTGTTATCTTCTCTCCACACAACCATGACTCCTTCCAGAGCGAGTTCCCAGCTGAAAGTAGCATACACTAGTGCCAGATTATGTAATTAAACAGTCTTCCATAATGCCTGTGTTCATGAGGGCTGAGAAAATTTTACTTTGTGTAATTCTCCCTGATATTGCAGTCTTCATCCTTTAATGTTGTGGAGCTAACTTCTTAGACCTTAAAAAGCAAACAAACAAAATTGGGTGCTTATACTGGCTGTTTCATGGGCTCATAGATATGCAGGAATTGCCAGACCCACTCTACCAAATGCTACTACCCATTAGGTAGCTGATAGTTGTAGAAATGCCTCTGTGACAAAACTGGTTGTAAGAAGCAATCAGTGGAAGAAAAAAAAAATCCTGAAGCTGCTTTCCAAGAGCAAGCAAGCTCAGTTCATCTGTGCAATGGTATGAGTAAACCATATCCATGTTCAATGAAAATGAAATCTACTGAGATTTCATCTGCTAAATTGTAAATACCCTGTGGACCCTTCTACTGCCTTATTCTCACACCTGTCTGTAGAAACAGGGAATAGCACACTCCTTACACAAGAGCCAACCCTCTGCTAATTTTCAAATCCCTACTCTAAAGCATATTGTGTTAGAATTTAACAGTGGCTAAACAGGTTTTTCCCTAGGTTCCCTCATGGAAATCTTTGAACTATTTTGACTGAAATGTTTCAGCCAGTTCAGCATGAGCCAGATACTTGGCGTGTAAAATTGCAGTCTCCTTTGGCAGATTTATAAGCAACTGCAAACCGAGTGTGTATGAGTGGCTCTTAAAAAGTCACCTAGTGTATAATAAGAAAGAACTGCTCTTTGTAAGGATGCATATAGATGCCAAGTCAAGTGTAACCCTTGAGAAAGTCTATTCAACTGTTTTGTTTCAACATTGTTCCACACAAGGTACGTGCCATCCAACCATGGCTGAGGAGTGGTCTTTTAGTTTTACAGTTTTATATTTTCATGTTCTCTTCACAAAGCATTCCTGCAACATTATCTACCTTTTGCTATAGTAAAAATTACCAGCTTTAGAGTAATTTACCTTTTAAACTTTTATCCCTTTCTTTTCTCTCATGCAGGTTTAAAGCTTACAGCTATAATAGTTCCGATCCTCATCGTGCTGTTTCTGTTCGTGTTCTCTGGAATTTGTATCTGTGCAGGCCTACGCAAGTAAGATACTGGCTTTTGTCAAAGGAGGTGTTTGCGGGTGCCTAGCTAGCATGTCCAAATCTGTGCCCTCTTTCCAGAGCCTCCTTACCAGGGAGCTGGGAATTGATGCTGTTTGTCAGTCTTTATAGTAGAATTCATCTGTCCCTGTAAATTGTA
This sequence comes from Turdus rufiventris, assembly GCA_013186435.1. Taxonomy (NCBI): domain Eukaryota; kingdom Metazoa; phylum Chordata; class Aves; order Passeriformes; family Turdidae; genus Turdus; species Turdus rufiventris. The sequence continues at coordinate 1,434,832 of PYHW01010093.1, forward strand.
TTTCTTACTGTATGCCTCCCCTAGTCAGAAAAAAAGGAAGGTAAAGCAGAACTGTGCATAACCAGCTGTTCTCTTCATCCTACACATACCCACAAGCATTGAGGTGTAAAGCAGTCAAAGACAGGATACTTTCCACACCAAAGCCAAATAAAAATTCAGTGAAGGGAAGATTTGAGCTATCTATCTGGATAATTTTCTTTTATTTCCTTCCTGTTGTGTTTCTGCTTCCAGTCCCCTTAAGTTAGAGCACTTAACCTAGCAGGCTGAAAGCAGAGCTTGGCTCTATGGAGTCACACACATACACTGGTGTGAGCAGCTAAAACAAAGCTATTTCATCTCACAAGACTGAGGAGTGGAAGAAGCACTGCTAACTGTGCTTCCTGCTAGATGCCCATTCCTATAAACCTGCACTTGCATGTTGAACAAGGAAATGCTTCTGTCAGCAGATGGGGATTTGGAAGTGTAAGCAATGCTTTGGTGATGCTGCTTCATCACCGGTGAGGCTCAAGTTCAAGGGGTTCCCATTAAATCTATAAAATAGCCAAAGAGTTCAGAAGAGCAGACCCAAACATAGCCCAGAGTGACACATATGGACATAGACACATCAAGCTGATGAATGCCAGCCCCAGAAATTTGAACACCAGCACTCACAGCTTGCACGTAGATGGAGAAAAAGAAAATGTCAGAGTGCTGGTTTGCATGCCTGATGTTCTAGTAAACAGCAACCTCCAGGAACTCGAAGTGAAGCCTTGTCCTCAGCCCCTAAGTAAAAAGGCTGTGCTGGAGCTAAGGCATGAAGCTGAAATGCTGTAAGTACTGATGTTTATAAATCCTTTCCTCTCCTTCAGGCGAGAAGCCAAAGGACTTTCCTATGGATTATCCAGTACTCAGAAATCAGGTTAGTGGAGAATCATGCACTTTGTCCTGTCCTGTCCACTGGGCCAGAAGGAAGGGGTTTATGCAACTAAGCATTTAATGCTTGTGGAACAGCATCCACATTTCCTCATTCAAATTCACCTCTTCATACAAGGGAAACAGCAAATGATAGTCCCACTTGTGTCATCCTATCACAGTGCCCTGAGAAACAATATAATTTGGTTTCTATGACAGAAAGGCAATTAACAAAAGATCTATTATACAGAGTGCATAAATTAGCATGTAAGAGTGCTCCCAGGTGCCCTCCTTTTCCTTCCCACTTCCAAAATACCTATTTTGCAGAAAATCGCTGCTTTTCTTTTCCCCACAGCAGAGGGGATTGCCTTTCTCTAAGAGAGCAAGGGATAATAATTTTTTATGGCTTTAATATTTTCTTCTCACTGCCCTGCCTGGTTGAAACTGTATTTATAAAACCTAACAACATTAAACTGTATTGAATGAGGGATTGCTTGAGCACTGCTTTAGGAGATGACTGCGAAATCCCGATGAAGTATTTTCTTTGTCTTGCTCAATAACATTTTCTAGATTGGGGCTCCCATCAGCTTAGCAGTTGGGGTGTTTTTCCTGGCCAACCAGTTCTGTAGAGGAATATTCTTCTGAAACTCAGCTTTCCATAAAAAACCCAAACCACTAAGCACTTCATATGTCTCTTGACAAGTCTCTTGCAGTAGCTCAGCTCCAAAATTTCATCCCTCAGCAGGTGCTGACGTCAGTGAAAGGAATGCTGTTACCCACTGCAGCTCGCCCTCATTAGAAAATTAATTTGTACTTAACATCATATTTGCTAATATGATTTTTCAAGGTCACATCATAATCCTTTCTCACTTGCTAATGAGGACAAATCCCAAGAAATTGGAGATAGCCTCTTACCCAGTCAGTTGATTTGTTGTATGTCTGCTTCATAAATCAAGCTTCTAAGCCCTTGTGAACCAGACTTGGGGCTTAGAAAGCTGTGAGTCAAACTCACCTCTCCCCAGACTCCTGGCACAGGCTCCAGCAAGTCCCTGACACTGTGCATCTTTTTTTTTTTCTGTCTCACAAGGATGTTTTGAGAACAAGTCAATTCATGAGGGCAGGTGCTCAGATACCAATGAAATGCAAGCCACACTAATCTACTGAAAAAGGAGACATTTTAAGCATTATTTTTGCAACATATTCAATGCCAAAACATAACTGACTTAAAGTTGGTATTTTATCAATATACTTTGTTAAGGCATTGCTGTAGGCACCTACAGAGTTTGAGCCCTTCTTGCCAAAAAATCTTATATAAACTTGGAAATCCCAGTTGATGATTCACTTCTTCCTTCACCCTCCATATTTAGGGGGCTTTTTTAAAACAAACAGCCCATTTTAGTCATGTTTTTAAACTATTTTAATATATTGACAGCAATGTGTATACCAAAAATTAAACTTTCTGCTAAGTCTTATGATTCTAAGCATTTAACTTGCTGATAAGCCTTCTATTTTTATTTCTTTTTCATAGGTTGTTGGAAACAAATCAAGCAGCCCTTTACCAGACATCAGTCAACTGAATTTACCATCAGCTATAACAACGAGAAGGAGACACCACAAAAGCTGGATCTGGTCACCAGTGACATGGCAGGTAACAGCTGCTCCCCCTCAGATGTTTCTTTTTGCTCTGTGTGCAGAGCCAGCACCAGGGAGAGGAATGGCCCAGCAATGTGACAAACTTCAGCTTTTATGCAAACTGAGGACCAGGAATAGATTTATTCATGTTCATCCCAAATGTATAGTGAAGCAGCTAAATATATTAGGGAGGGAAAGACACACTGTTTTGGAATTTTGTTTTCTTGGAGTTCTGGCTCTGAAATAGTTACAGCTGAAGGTAATGATGGAAGGCACTTAGGCATGGGTGAAGTGCAAGAATGTGCCTAGGATAGGATTGGTTCCCTTTGCTGACTAATTTTTGTGTTTCTATTCAAACACAAGTGTCTCTGGAAATGAAACAAAATATGATGCCCCTTGCTGCTGGTCAAATAGAAAAATTTGAATATTTGATCAAATAGAAAAACTTGGTTTATGGTGGGATTTCATACCTAGCTGGAAGTTGTGCTGAGATCCCTGTGCAGCTTTCTTAAACTATCTGGGAGATAAGGCCTCCCAAAGAGGAGGCAGGCAGATGAGAGAGAAGAAGAAAGCCAACCACAGCACTTCTCTCCTTTGTTACCTTGGCTCCAGGTCACTGTTTGGATAGAGCAAATCCCAATGAAAGAGCATCAGTACTATTTGCATCCCAAAGGGATGATTTTTTAATTCATCCTCTTAACACATCTTATCCCGCCTAGTCTTGTCTGTCTGGTAAGACTAGTGAGACCAGCCATTTCATGGGATCAGTGATCAGCACTCTTGAAGAAAGATTAGTTTGCAGTTTCCAGCCTCCAGATCTTAGAATTTCCGTAGAATTTCTTCATTGTGTTTGGCAGAGAAATAGATTTAAAAAACAAATAGGTGGTTACTGTAATTCCATATGGTGCTGCTCTCAATATCTTTCAAAGACAGTTTCAATCATTTATAGAAACTTTCAATATAAATATGCAGAGACCTATAAAGAAGTTTTAAGGAAAGAGAATGAATAAAGGTTGCTCACAAAATATGGTTATTTGGTTCCCTGGCCATGTCTGGGAAATCTTTGTTCTCTCCACCATCCCCTTATGCTGTGTTTGTGGGAAGTCTTGAACTCTCAGCCTGGCTCAGCCTTAGCGTTTCACCTGCAGTCTCCTTAGAAACAAAAACCATGAAATAAGAGTGTGAATGCAACCTAGAATGTGCCATTTAATAATTCAATTTCAGGGAGCACATATAGGTTATCATGCTACATGGAATTCCCTCACTTCAGACTCCCAGCTGACTGCTGGTTCCCAAAGGCAGCCAGGAGGAAGTCGAGATGCTTCATCCTGAGCGAGAGAGATTTCTGGGGATGGCAGCAGCAATGCTGGGGAGAGCTGCACTACTTACTTAGTGAAATATCATAACACCTTCACCCTACATGCTGAAGTTTGGGACACAGCCAGAAACTGCCAGAAAGATTCACAGGACATATGGGATCGAATTTGACGCTCATGTCAGATGAACCGCGATGCCAGAACAGAAACCAAGCTAACTTCTTCACGCCTGCATGAAAACACGATACTTTAGCAGTGTCACTTACTAGAGCTGTTCAGGCCACCGTATGTATCTGTAAAAGATTGTTACCAGCGCCAAAGCGAGAAAGTTAGAACGTTCACTTTTCTCATAATAGTGTGACTTGTTTTTTCAGAAAACCTTCTTGTTCAGATCTCCTCACACGCAGCCTGGCACCTACCTTAACCAGAGGTGCAAATGCACTTCTTGAGGCCCTGTTTCTCACTCCTTGCTCCTGCTCAGGCCATTTGCCTTAGGCCAGCTGTATCCCTGCCATCCCCCTTGACCAGGTGACTGCCCAGTGCCTCTGGCAGCACCATTCCCGCTTCTCCCCCCAAGCTCATCCCCCCTGGCACGCCTGCAGCCGTGCTGAGCTGGCTTAGCACATTTCACACTTCCATTGACTCTCTTGGCTGCCGTTTTGCCTAACTTCATCCTTCTTGTCAGTCAGCTACTGTGAGATGCCTTTTAAATAAAGCCGGCTGGTTAAGAATCCTCTGGGCATTTTAATTATTCCAAAAGTGGAGCACTCATTTTGGAGAACTTCTCGCTTGTGGATCTTCATGCAGTGTCCTTTGTCCAGTTTGTTGCTAATATTTTGTTGACCTCACTCTCTTCAAGGGCTTTCAAGTATACTCCAGAAACGTCAATTTATTTGGGAGGGTAGGTAGGCAAAGGGAGGGAGGGAGTAGAAAAAGAGGTGGCAGATTGGAGCTTCTCTGTGGAATAGCTTCTGCCATGTTCTGCAACTCTTGCTCCCTGAAGGAGGTTACGGGATCGGTGTTGGGGAAAGGTTTCTTCGCATCCCCAATAACCACAAATTTGATACAATAACAGAGCAGCATTTCAATATAAAACACTTATCCATACATAAGAATTATATACATAAGATAACCAATCTATGCCTTATTGAGCATTTCATGCTTCCTTTTAGATTATCAGCAGCCTCTCATGATCGGAACTGGGACGGTAACACGTAAAGGATCTACTTTTCGCCCCATGGACACCAAAGAGGAGGGACGAAGGGGGAGTTCTGAGTTCGAAAATCACTATCACTGCCCTCACAGAGCTAACAGGCATGAATATGCTCTGCCACTGACCAGCCAAGAGCCTGAGTATGCCACACCCATCATAGAGCGGCACATAGCAAGAGAAAATAATTTCCCCTCTGAGAATGGCTACAACGTTCCTGTCCCCTCCTCTCAGATACATTCCCTTACTGCTGGCAGCTTCTCCAGCTCCTGTAAAACCGACACCAGGAACGGAGACTATCAGACACCCCAGAGTGTCATAAACTACGATAAACCCAAAGCTAATGGTGTTCTGACCTCCGTGAGCTACAGCACAGACTACCAGAAACCGCAGCAAACTGCTCTGGGGGGCGAGGGTTACTCCACACCCAGGGACTGCCTAAAGCCCATAAGCCAGACAGCAATGACAGCTCTCTTGTGATTTGCCGAGCAGGAGCGGCACGGTGCGCAGGAACGTCGCTGCACAGCTTTCTGAAGTGAAAACAGAGTTTGGAGGGACTCTGCTGTGGGAGGCAGAAGGCAAACAAGCCCTGTGTACATAATATTGCTGTCTTGCTGGGTTCTGACATCTGAAGAAAGCATATGCTGTTTATCACTGTTTATAGCAAGAGAGATGTTATCAGTGAAGACTGTACATCTTATTTTCTGTAACTGATCTCAGTGCTCCATTTGCAATGTGTGCAATTTGTACATAGCTTTTATTTAAGGAGAATTTCTTAGGTTTCCTTTTCACCTGGGGGTTTGAAAGGATGCAGGAATGCCTATTTAAGAAAAACAGTCCTCTTTTTCTGTCTTTATCTTACCTGCTGCTGTACTGGCAGCTGTAAATGGTGTATCTTATGGTTGTGTTGATTCATTTCCTTTCCTATGATAACTGAAGATAGGGCTGTAGCTCTAACTGGGAGGATAGAAGTTAAATTACTTTCTGCATAATGTGCATGAGAGAAGGCAGCTGAGTATTTAAATACTGTGCTCAAACACAACTTCCCAGCTGCTTTTTTAGCAGCAATTCTCACATGCTTGAATTTGATCTAGCATACAAGCTGAGCCCATCTAACTTGCAATTCATGTTAGAAAACAGGTAGAAAGGCTGAAACTGGTTTTGGGTTCAAGCCATGGTTATCACTACACAACAGAAAAAAAAAAAAAGCAACAACAAACCCCAAACCGAAAAAACAAACAGAACCAAATAACATATCCAATACCAGTTAATCTGGGGAAGTTCTTTTAAATGTTTTATTTAGGAAGTGTGTGTGTAACCAAAATGTGAATTTACGGCTGAGAATTCAATGCTGTTCAAGCCCTAGCTGATTCTTTTGCTGCTAAACTATAAGGAAATTTGTTCCTTGGCACAAAGCAGTAAACTTCCTGAACTCCTCATTTCTCCACTAGGTATTTTTCTGTCTTACAAATTTAGTGTAACGTTTCTGTTAGAAGTATTTCAATTAATTAAAACACGATGTCTGTATGGGTTAGAGTTGCAGTTAAATTTGCAAGACAGCAGATCAGCACTGTTGTTTTCCAATAGTTTTTCTTTTACAGCTAATGTTTCCCTTAGTTTCGTTTTTCAGACAAACTTGAAAAAGCTTGGGATTGGGTGCAATGTATCGCACAGCAGCTGGCTCCTCTTTCAGCAAGGGCAGCTTTGGAGCAGAACAGCTTCTGGTCGTGACTGGGACCGTCCACTGCCCTTCTACCTCCAGTGCTTGGGGCATTTCTTTGAATTCAAAAGCTTGTCCTAAAATGTCAAGAAGCTATATACTTCTGTGAAGAAAGAATGGTGCTATACTCAAAGCACAAGGTTGGGAAACGAGACCTGCAAAACCTGAGCTCTGGGAAAGTCGCCCTTTGAAGGCCCTCCCTTTATTTCCTTGTATATAAATGGGATGATTTGCAAAGGACGCAACAAAGATTGATCAGAGTGCTGTCAGATCTCTGGGTGCAAAGTGCTGTCAGAGGACAGACTGGTTGCAGTGGTACTGTTCACGAATACTGCTAACTCCAGCCAGACCCAAACTCGAGGCAAGCTCTGAGTGGGCTCTTTGCATACCCTTGTTCTGCGGCCTCAGGTGGTGCCATCCCCCACTGCCGCACCGTGCATGCGATTCCCGTGCAAAGAAGAAAGACTCAAGGTAACCTCGTAGCCTTCCTGTGTTTGCTGTCAATACTGTTTCTGTGAAATGTCTAAAACACCTCAGGTCCTGAAGTGAAACAGCAGCAGCCTGTTTGTTAGACCGAGCTGGGCGGTGTTGTTTACCTTCTGTTGTTTACATGTCTGTGTAAATAAAGAACACTGGTATTTGTAAATCAGCCACACAGTTCTGCCACTTCACTCGGTGACTCGATCATCGCTGCACGCCCACTCCCGCCACATACCCTGCAGGGTGAGAAGGAAGTGTTCCTCGCGCCCTGCAAAGTGCCAGCTGTGCTGCTGCAATTCACGGCCCCAGTGTGACAGGCTAAAAAAAGATCCTCTCAGTGCCCCATTTAGCCCAGATTTTCTGTCCATAAGCTCTAGAGAAGAAGAACCCACAAACAGACTCCTGCGCCAAACGCCACTGCTGGATGCATATGATTGAGGAAAGGATGAGGATGCCCTACTGATGAGCTTGAAACCAATCCCTGCCCACACAACTAATTAGCCTGACTTGTCACTTGACAAACAAGTCAGTAATCAGCCCTACTCCCCACCTAATGAGGCAGCTAAGTAACTCAGCAATGCAAGAGGACCAGGCAGCAGATGACACTACTTGTATTATAATGAACTTTTTGCATATTTCTGCCACATGCTTGGCACATCTGCAGCATGGTACAAGTGTCAAAAGCTTCTTGGCAGCATCTGCCCATTTCTACTGTCGTTCAAACCCATCTTAACACAACTGATTTAGCCTAATGGAAAGCTTGGTCTCAATTTGCACCTTACCTTCATCCCTACCCCCCTCAAAAGAAACCTAACAAACCTGCAAAGGTGGCTTAAAATAGATCCCTAAACATCTTCAGCCTCCCTTCACAGCGGCTTGGTGCTGACAGAGACAGCATATCTCCTAGTCACTGCCATGATGCTTCATGGTTCACATCTGAGTGACTGCTGAGCGTGGTTAACACTAAAAGCCTCAGGCCTCTCCACCTTGGCCTACGAAATTTTTAGCAACCCTAGCAGCAGATATACAAGAGAACTTCCTACATCTCTGACCCCTAATGGTAGAGATACAAAATCCTGGTGTAGGAATGAAAGAGGATTGCCTGAACCTTACCAGACCATCCTCATGTCCATCCTCTGAATTGCTTTTTACATACTGACACATCAAACTCCAGCTTGTCTACATCAGCCTGTCCTCACTGCCAAAGCCAGATGCAGGTATAACGTAGGCAGCCTTATAAAACATCACAGGTTTAAAAGCCTTTGTTCCACAGTGAAGGTTAGAGTATGCACCATTTTGGGATATTTCCACACTCAGAAGGCCTGTTAGCTCTTGGATGTTTCTCCAGCATCTCTAGAGATTGTGTGAGAGCAGAGTCCGATTCTCTGGTCAACAGAGACTTTCAGTGGTGTTTTGGTACCAAACTTCTTCCCTGAGCAGGCACTCCCAGTGGGTTGGAACAGTAAAGCCAAGCCAGAGTCCACAAGAAGGTTAAATATTAACTGCTTCTGGCACTTGGGACCTGCCTGCCCCATTGCTGTTGACAGCAAATTGCTGACTTTGCTGGGAACAAGGGAACAGCTCTAACTGCATGTCTGACCAAGGGAACCAAAGGAGGTGGTTCTTGAGGTAAGAAAATGTAAAAAATTGTGTCAGCTACTTACAACTCAAAAAATGACAGCATGCATTTCCAGCTGGTGCCTTATATTTAAAACACAAAAAATTTACAAAAAAAATCCCAACTACAACAAAGGTTCCAAAAATACCACAGCAAAACCACAAATTTTCTTTGCCCTGACCTCCTTAGACCGGCAAATAGATCACAAATTCTTATTTCTTCTATCAAGTATCTTTCTAATGCTCAATACAAAAACATTTTTTCTTCTATCAAGTGTAATTCTGAACAGTGTTTTGCGATTACTTTTAGTTCCTAAACACCAGATATTAAACCTTACCTTAGTACCTACCATGATCTTTACATCCAACAGCTAAGAGATTAAAATTAGCCCTAGACTGGAATTACAATTTCCTGACTCAGGGTATGTCCTGGTTAGAACATCACTTTTGTGATCTTTGGATCAACAGCCTGGCCTCACCTCCCTCTCCAGACACCATGTGCAAGATGGGTTCAACCAGCTCAGTAGCCCTCTCATTACAGCAGTCTGCAGAGATGGGGGCAGGCAGGGGAAGTCCATCTGCACCCCTGGCATCTGAGGAGTTCTGTGAGCACTGAGCTAAAATGGTAGCAGTCACAGCA
>PYHW01010093.1:1447977-1466824 GCA_013186435.1 Turdus rufiventris
TGGTCACAAATTGCAATTACTAAGTAATAGACAAGTTTGGATGTGGAAAACAGCATAAAAACTGACACAGCCTCAAGTACACTTGCTATTTACCCAGACCACTCAACACAACCCCATTAACTTAGTAAGATGTGGAGGCCATAATACATAGAATTGCCATGTCTTTAATTTTAAAATAAAAGTTACTAATAAGTGACCTGGATTAAAAATAGCACTTCAAATAATACTTAAAGGAGCACCCTAATTCTGCTGGCTTCCTGAATTGCCTTATAACACCTCACATGTCTCACAAATTAGGAGAATACCTAAACTGCCACAATGGATAAAAAAGGAAGATCAAATAAACAGGAAAGCCTATAGCAGCATTCAATTGACAGCTACACAGAAATCCCCATTTATCATATATAAAAAGACAATATCCCAAGCCCAAACCTGCTATCCTCAGAAGCTGAGGGTACCCACTGCAGGGTATAAATTGTAGCACCCATGGGGAACCCCTTCTCACAGAACCACAGACTACCACGCAAATTATAAATTAAATCAAGGAGAACTGCTGCTTTTACAAACATAACTCAAAGGCTTCACTTCTACAAGATGATCAGCATGGGCAACCTATAGCAACCTTCTTCCCTGACCTTTAGCGGAAGAGTCAACAGTGGCACTCCCTACAGGTTGTTACAGTGGGGTTGAATAGGGACACTCCATTCCTTATGGGGAGAGAAAGCATTCAAGTCAAGGACATTTCCAGCAGTGTAAGCCCAGTGGACCAAATATATAACTATTCCAGTTCAGCAGCATGACTTTTAATGCTTCTATTCCCCTAAATAAATTGATGACAGACAGAAACACTTGGACAACAGCAAGTAAAGTAAAATTAGAAAAAATATTTTCATGGGAATCTGACTTACTTCATTTGACAGAAGTAATATCTATGCAAATATTTAGACAGTTCATAGGCAAATGAAGATTTAATCAACAGGATTTACAGAGATTTACAGATATATTTGAAGACTTGCAGTTTTAACAGAAAAGTTACCAGCTGTCTCCCAAGCACCCCTGACTTCTAGCATTACAGGCAATCAAAACATGTCTGAATGCCTGTACTTTCACTTTACTTGTATTTACATTTTCCTAACCGCCTGATTGAGACACAGCCATTAAAAACCAGGCAGCAAAGAGCTGATGGCCCACAACTGGATGCAGGAGAAGCTGGGGAGCCAGCTAAGGTTGCAGTGCTTTTGTATTTCAAAAAGGAATTTTGAAGAAATACAAAGTGCCAAAAACTGAGATGGGAATTGTGATCATCATCTCCAGTAAAAAGTTACAAAGAAAAACAGTAACCGGTGTTCCTGGGATCATTACATGGACTTTTAACATACCTGCCACAGCGCATGGAAGCTGTACTTCCTGCTGACTGGAAGATCATACTCCTGCAGAACCTTCAAAACACTGGCAGCTCCAACGCTTAGCTAGGGAAATGCAAGCCTTAGATTGAGACAGAAGGCTGTCAAAGAGACACCAAATAATTTGGAGCCGATTGAATCAAATGCTTCTATGGAGTGTGGAAATTTTACCCAAATGACCTAAAATTTTCACCTAGGAATTGAAAATCCTCAAAAAATACTAGTTGGCCTTTTTCAACCATTTGACTCAGAAGCACTGCATCCTACACAGGAGCGGGCATCACAAACCAACTCCAAAGTACATCTGTGGGAAGGGAACACCAAGTGAGGAGAGTAGCTAGGACAAGGCTGCCCTGAAGCATTAAAAGTAACATGAGGGGAAAAAAAACCTACCAGAAAAGAAAATCCAAAGAAATGGAGTATTTCTCTTTCAAAGTCAGCATGTTTTCCACTTCTCAACTCCTCGGCTCCCTTCCAACTGCAAAACTTCTAAAGAATTCGGAACTGCTTACTGTTGGAAAAGACACACTGGACATGGTGGTAGTATTTTCCCATTATTGTAGTGTAAGTTCAAGCTTATAAAGGCAAGCTTGAAGTATATTAGCCTGTTCTTTTCCAGGCCATTGAGCTGAGTTTCAATCAGCAAAACCAGATTTCTTATACATCCCCAAAGTCAGGATGCATTTCTCTTCTGTCACATGTGGGTCTGTGGAAGAAAAACACGCAGAGGACTCCACAGTCACTGCGAGCAGCCTCTGAGCTCCTTCAGCATGACACTGGAACACAAAGAAATTTTGAACGATCTTCTTTGACCTCAGGTAACATAAAGAAGTAATTTTGTTTCTCCTCTTTCCATCATCTTCATTCATAGCTGCCTCTATTCCTCTGCTTGTTTTACAACAACACTCTCCTTTCCCTCTTCCTTCCATCTGCTAAAGTCACCCATAGCTAAACCCTCCAAAAATTTAGAGCTCAAAAATAAATAGTTAACAGTTTCAGCCCTTACCAATTGTACATTCTACATCTTTTCATCCAACATGACTCAGCCTTGTCTATTGAGACAGTTCCTACGCTCACAGTTTTCTGCCCTCTGCTTACACACTCCCAATAAATCCTTTAACACTACCATAATTATACTACTACCAGTTACCACACTATTGCCTTTCACTTGAGCTCTCTGCTCATTCAGATGAACTTCAGCTTTAGGGTGAGATGATTACTCAAGTATAGGTGAGAGATTATTTCTTTTAAAATATAATTTAAAATACAAAATAGACACTCAATCTGAACAAAAGGACTTATATATCAGGACTAAAAGTTGTAACCTAAAGGGAAGTGCTTTGTAACTTCAGTGGAAAACAGTATTTCAAAATGCACGGAAAAAAACCAAACACCAACCAAAAAAAAGAGAGATAAATGCAGTTTCCACAATTTTAGCCAAATGACTTAACCTTTTGACAGGACTAGGACTTTATAGCTCCTCCTAGTCAAGGGTTTCAGAATATTTATGGTATTATTATACAGTCAGACACTGCAAATATTTTTTGTTTTTTAACTGCAAAACATTCAGCAGAAAATGCATCTCAGTGAAATTTGAGACATGTCCTATAACCATGTCTTTCAAAAAAAGGTATTTTGCTCTTAACTATTGCCAGCCAAGACCAGATTAGAGTCAAACTTCACAGTATATTACTTTGGTTTCCCCCACATTAGCTTTTTGGCCAGATGTGGACTACATGCTTAACAGACAAAAAACACACACAGGGTTGGGTCCTTTTTATATATAAAAAGGAAATGAAATGCAGAAGACTGTATTTATTTACAGGCTAATAAAAATATGTTATATTCAGCTTAGCTAGGTGTATACATGTTTTGCAAAATGTTCCATCTGCTACAGAAATGAGAGTAACCTATGATGTAATTATGTTTGGACAAATTCAATAAATATCCATATTTTGTTGGATGTAACTATGGATTAACATATATTGACACAGATACAAACCCTCTTCACTGCCAAGAAAATACTTCTACGAAGAAAATACTACATACAACCTTTGATCAGACTTAAATTTATTGCCATAAAGCACTTTCCTTATCTTACATGCTTTTAATTAACATTGGTCCCAGATGCCAACACTGTCCACCTTTAGCTTAAAATACAATTGTCTTACTGAAGATTTTAATAGGAAAGGAATTATATACCAAAAAAATTGCAAAATTATCTTTAGAATAATATTTTATTTTTTAAGTAAAAATATATATACACACGCAAGTAAACTGTTTTACACTTTAAAAAATAAAAATGGAGTCTGAACACTGACTTTCCTCAGAAATTCTTCCAAGACTAACTCATTCAGTCTCTGGGAATCAGCAGGACTGAGTCTTCCAGTTACAGACAAAAGAGAGAATACACATTTGTCCATTGAATCTGGAAATCTCAACTTGCAAAACTTTTCTCAGTTTAAATATTAATCTCTAAGCATTTCAGTATGATTGCAAATAAACCAGTACATTAAATCAGCTGGTAACAAGTACAGCGTATGTGGAGACAGAATGTAGTGTCTGAGCAAAATCCTCCCATCCACAGCTTACTAAACAAAGATTGTAAAAACTCCTGGGAAGGAAATCTGGTGATAATTTACTGGTACCTGATATGTCTGCTCCCAGTAATTTTCCTCAGCAATTGTTCTTCTGATCTCATATAGAGATAAAAGTAAAGAAGGTAAGAGCAAAGGTCCAGCAGATAAAGAAGAGAGCACAGTATCTCATGAAACTGGCAGATGAGGAATGTTAGGAAAGTAACTCTAGAAACACTTCTCCACTTCAGGCTAAAACTGATCAAATGCATTGAACAGAAAATACAATGCGCCATGAAGTAAGGAAGAAAAAATAAATTAAAAATTTCACCTTTCCCTCAAATAAAGGGAAACTGTATAGGAAAATTGAATGTCTTTTAAAAAAGTTACAAGACTAGTTGGAGAAGTCTAATCTCTAAGAATTTCAAGAAGATTTCACACAGCAAGGATTTTCAAAGACAAGATGACCACAACTTAGCTTTGAACGGTCCCTTCCTGACAGAGAGGATATTGAGTGTTTCAGGCCACAGACCGTTTCAGAGTGCATTCTGCTTGAGTAGCTGTGGGAAAAACACAAATCTGGATGCAAAAGTTCTGGCAGTGGATTCATCTGCTAACACACAGCCAATGTGTCCTCAAGTTTCTGAAGCTTCAGAAAAAGAAACATGCCTGGGGACCTGTTTCTTCTTCACACAGCTTTATTTTTAAATACTAGTTTCTGTTCGGTGAAAACTGTACAGCCTTGACTATTTTAAAAACCTTCAACAGTATGCTGCACGATGAACACTAGTATAAAAAATGAATCAAATAATCTTACTCCACTGAGTAAATGGAACTCATGCACACGCACACACACACAAAATGATCATGTAAATAGCGAAGTTAAGGGATTTATAAATAGCAAAATCTTTGAATAAAGTATATACATTTTTAGGCTTTTTCTATAAACATATATATATATAGTGCTCCTAGGAGAGACAAGGTAACTGTGTTCTACATCACAACTTAGAACATAAGATTAACTGATGTTACTCTAAAGGCCTTTGAGGTTTTTTCTTATGTATTTATACCCTACACAGTTAACACTTGCAAAGATGTCTTTTCACATTAGTTCCTCTTTCAATGTACATTTTACGTTACAACTCAACAGCCTGCAGAGCAGTGAACAGGAAAGATGGCACTGCATGCTGAAATAGTAAGTGCGAAGACAATGCAGAGCTTGTCTGTGGAGTGTGCTGCACTTTACCAAGCCACAAATGGAGCATGAGAAACTGCTCAAGACACCATCCTCAACCTCCCCATCTGCAGACACGCCGGGGGCCTTTAGATGCACACCAATATAAAAACTATTTTAAGATACACTGCTCTCACAAAGGGAGTAACATTTTGCTTCAACAGTAAGACAATTATAGGTTAATAGGACTGCAATAACATAACACAGATAGGGCCAGGCACCATGTTATTCTGAGAACCTCCGTAAAGTACTGTGCACTCAACTTCTACTTCTTTAAGGATTATTTTAATGTGAAATGAGTATGTTCAGTACCCATCAAAAGCACTCATCATTTCATAAAGTCAAGCTAACGATGACCAACTCAAACAATTCTGCATTAGCAGTAACCATATCCATACAAAAACAAACACTAAATTGATGATGCTCAGAAAAAAATACCAAAGGGCTCACATTAATTGTGAGTAATTTTTCATCTAATTTTACTTTTAAAACTCCACACTACTCTGTCTAACTACTTTTGGAGCAGGTTTCAAATGGAACAAATGGTGGTGAATTTAAATAAACACAACAAATCCAAAAACCTCACTTGTAAAATTACCATGGGCTGAACAATCATGATTAGCAAGCACTCCACTGCTTACGTGGGTTTTGACAGTCTTTGCTCAAATAAAAGCTCTCATCTTTACTATTCTGAGAAAAAAAGAAGTGTTTTTTAAAGTTACAGTTCAAAAATCCTAAATACAAAACACATGGATGCAACGGAACAAGTGTCCCCCCCATCGATCTAGGACTAAAGCATGTTTCACACCAAACTGAACATCAGTTGTCCCTTTAAAACATCCAAGGGTCAAAATTAGGCTAGTCATACATTATTCTGCTTCCTTAGGGACATCAATGAGATTAAAAGTGGAAAGTACTGAGGTTATCCACTTTAAAAATCCCACGCTTTGGTGAGACTCTTCTCTTATTATTAAAAGAAATTCATTTCACATGCTGTGTGTTTGATAACTACTGTGTGTCACGCAAAAGACAGTTTTCCACATTTAGAATTGCTCACAATGAAGCCCTGAGGTAACCGCCTTTTTTCCAGGCAACAGTAAAACAGTTCCTTTTAACATTTAATCTTCCTTTTACAACCTACACTAGTATATGCAACTTTAAGCAGTCAATATTGATTATCAATTGTTCCCAAAGATGGGATCTGTCCAGGCTTTGCTTTCTTTTTTTTTTTTTTTGATTGTTTGTTTTTAGGACAAAGACTCAGCAGAACGGGCTAATTTGGGTGCAGTGTCTTCTAATGAAGCTTCCACTGAATTCCCCAGGTCTCCATTTTCATGTCCATCAATATTCGGCTTCTTATCAAACACTGCAAGTTAAAAAGAAAATCAATTTTAAGGAAAGAAGCAATCTTGGGAAGGACAGATCAGTGATCCTTGTTTCAAAAGCTGGAATGTTTGCTGAAGTTACTATTAAAATGAAAGCTGATAGGTTTTTAGCAGAATATAGTATGGCAGGAAACTAGGAACTGTTTCTTCGCTTTTCTGATTTAAAAAATGTATCTGAAGAAGCCACCAACATGAAGTGTTAAGGGAAATTAACAACTCCTAGTCAGAAGTAGCAGAATATAAGAATAAATTTGAATTTCAACCTTTGGGAAAACATGACCATGAAAAAAGTTCGTAAGTTAATTCAGTTAATTCAGTGGTATCTAAGTAAACCAGGCCAAACAGTGAGGGACCAACCAGATGAACTGACAGCCTATTAGCAGGTTAATTGAATTGACAGCAGATTAATTTTACAATGAATATAAAAACAGTATTTTCCAGAAATTGGTTTGCATATTGAGACTTCAGAATTAAACTGCATGTAATACATTTTAGAAGGTTTACCTTGTGAGGGTTTGACATCCATATTTGCATCTTTCCTATGAGAACTTGAATTTGCACCTTCTTCCAATTCATCAAGATATAAACGGTAACGGTGTCCACTCTCATCTTCATATTCTACATTTTCATCATCCGAATCAACTTCTGGAGCAACGTACACTACTTCAAATTCGATTTCACCTCTCTAAAATGCAGCCAAAAATACAAATTTACTTACTATTGCACAGTTACCCAGCTAGATTACCAAGATGAGTTCGGTTACTAAAACAAATACACTTTAGTGTTGTAAACACATTTACAGTTATGTTAAATATTTTGGATAGATATCTGAGTTAAGTTTTTACTGACTAAAGTAGAACAGCTCTATAGCTAAGCTTTACCAAAACTACCCATACTTCTTTTATGCCAGTACATTTCAAACAGTGATTTCTACAGAGGAAGTTTTCTGATAAATTAAGCACATCTGTTCACTGTTTGAAAATGGGAAGCAAATCAAGAAGATTCTAGACCACAAAGCATATGAGAAACATTCTTTGGCTGGAGCTGTTCAGTTGTAAGAGTAAAGCATATGTCACTAAATAGTTATTTCTGTGGGGCAATGTAATAAATTGATTTTCATCAGCCTTACTGAATAATGATTAGCCAATACATGTTTAAGATACACTGCTCTCACAAAGGGAGTAACATTTTGCTTCAACAGTAAGACAATTATAGGTTAATAGGACTGCCAGAAGATAACACAGAAAAATGCTACTGACCCAGCATTCTTCTCCTTACATTGCAAAACGTAAGAGGATTAAGTGTAAGGTGATAGAGCCTCAAGAATCACTGTAGCTTAGCATTACATTGTACTTAACAGCAAACATTAAAATTCTAGGAAATTCGACAGGCAGAACACAGGAAGCACCTAAACATGCTTATGGATAACAGGTCCAAACTGACCTGTTGGGAAAGAATAGTTACGGCTTCTTTATGCTTGGCATCTCTTAAATTAACTCCATTTACTGCCAGAATAGCATCACCAACGTGCAGTCCTCCACATCGATCAGCAGGCTGCCCAGGATGGATTTCAGAGATCAGTATTGGAACACCATGTTCCTTTCCACCCTATTTAAAAAAAAATAAAAGCAAATTTTAATTTGCTGAGATACCATTTAACATAAAATTGACATAAAATTTAACATAAAATTCAGATAGTAGATCCTAAAGTGCTTATTTCAACTTCTATTTTTGAAAATTAGAAATCATTTTTCAAACAAAGAATGTTTAAGAATGAATGAACTGCTTCCCTTAATTCTTCTCCCCACAGAAGAATAGAAAATTTTGAATATGTACTCAAAGCATACAAATCTGAATACTAATAAAACTGTAAAATCACATACAAACTCATGAAAAGCTGAAAACCTCACTAAAAAAATCTTATCATGCACTAATTGACTTTCAAGAAACAATATTCATATTTAGAATAAAAATATAATAGCCAGTTTTCCAAATTTGGTGCAAAACATTTACACAGCTTTTGTTAGGTGAGCGATGCCAATACAGATACTTTAAAAAGAGTTACAATCACAACAGCTAAGCTTTGGAAGTCAGGTCTCAGACTGTCTCTGCTTTTCTAAATACTTACACCTGGAATCACCACTGGCTAATCTCCTGAAGTGTCTCTTTCCTACACATAAGTCAAAATCTTAAGTTTAACATGAAGTAGAAATTATCTATTTCCTAATCTATCAAAATTTGTCTTGAAGTTCTATGACCAGAGTTATGGATTTGTGCAAGCTTTTTTCATTTCTTCTAACCACACATTTACTGATTCATGTATTTTACAGGAGTAGGAATACAAACTTGAATTGCTGCTTCCGTGTCATAGAAAATAAACGCAAATACTTACTGTGATTGAAATTCCTAGTCCTTCGTGGTCTTCTTTAACTAGCAAAACTTTTCTGATTGGACCAACACCTTGACTCTTCTTTAAGGCATCAGGATCCTAGTTTGATAAAAAACAAACATAGCACAAACATAAATATGTGACCAAAAAACTGATGCATTTCAGCATTTTGGGTTTATGTAATTATATATAGGCAGTGTTATGAGCAACAGTCTTAGACTAGCTCCAGGCAGGACAAATGTACAGTGCCCCTTTACAGAAAGGGAATGAAACATAAAAGATTCCTCATTATGCACCTCTGATGAGAATAATTACTTAAATTACTTCGCTGCTGATTAACACACAACACAGAACTTAAGAAGGAAATTAGCCACATATTAAAAATACTAAGGGACTACATGAAGAAGTGTTGATCACTGCTGAAATGTTATATGATGAAAACTCCTCTTAAAAGTAACCAAATGACAGAAGATGACATAATATATTCCCAAGGAAGAGGTTGCTTGCTCAAGTTTATTTTTATTGTAATAAAAATAAACCACACCAAAAGCCATTGAACACAAATCTAAAAGAGAGACTAAATAAATCAAAGTTTGTTTTTTCCTTTTGCTAAGTCACTGACGCCATTATGCGTATCTTTAAAATCACAAATTTGTCCACCAATGTTTTATATGCAATTAGCAACATAAGCAGTAAGACCCATCTGACCAACTAAGGTATTTAGAATAGATCAAAGTAAAGCACTTTGCTGAAAATGTCTGGGCTTATGTACTGAACAGAGGATGTGCCAAGCTGGGTGAGTTCTACCAAAGATACCCATAGTGAAATGCTGTTTAAAGGTTTTGTTTTAAAAAGTACCTTCAGGAGGAAAAAAAAACAACCTACAAATAGTTATTTTACAGAGCATCCATTTATCTGGCCTTTCAAGAAAAGAAATTAAAACCAATTTCAGCTCAATCTAATGCTAAAAACTTTATTCTCTGTTTTTGTAAATAATTTTGATCCACATTTTGAAACCTAGGTTACAAATTCTGCTGTTTAAGTTGTATTTATACACATAATATATTTATTTATATCAGAGGCTCAGTTCACAAAAGAACTGAATGTTCCTAGGTAAGTCAAAGGAATTGTGCCACCTTCTGTGGTCATCTAGAGGGATATGCTATTCAGCACTGATCTGTCCTTCAGCATACAAAAGAACAACCTATTTACAAGTGACACTTGAAGAAAACACAACACCGAAATGAAAACAATCACAAAGATGAAGAAGTAACTCATGT
The DNA here is from genome assembly GCA_013186435.1 of Turdus rufiventris. Classification (NCBI taxonomy): domain Eukaryota; kingdom Metazoa; phylum Chordata; class Aves; order Passeriformes; family Turdidae; genus Turdus; species Turdus rufiventris. The sequence continues at coordinate 1,458,245 of PYHW01010093.1, forward strand.
CTGGAAATCATGGAGGAATGGCTCATCTTTTCAACTTACATGTCCTGGTGGTGCTTGCATTGGTCGTTTGAGATCATTCCGACCTCGACAAGCTCTAATAACAGTTTTGTGGCGGTGAAGGTGTATTTCTGCTTCCAGCTGATTCCACAGCTTGTCATGAGCAGGTCCTTTCATATCCCGGCCCAGTAACTGAATCTGCTGGACCCTATATAGTGACAAAAAGTAAAACAATGCTGCACTATGACTGAAAAAGCAAGGCACTGTAGGACTCGTATACCTCATGTGGCTACAGCACATAGTCACTCAGCAATCGGCACAAGAACCCTGGGCATTTTTGTTCTTCCTTTTGTTAATTAACTGGAAACGAGAGGCTTTTCCTACCTAGTCTTAACCTTGAACCTGCCTCTGGGGATGCAAAGGAAGGAAACAACAACAACAAATATGCTAGGGGCCATGGATTGACTCCACATACCTTCCAGCTAGCTCCTTATCTAAATACTTGGCTGCCAATCTTGCTCCATAAACCTCAGCCTGAAGCACAGCTATGTGTCTACGGAGGGCTTCATTCTCCTTCCTCAGCAACTTCACCTCAGCTTCCAGTTGAGCTTCTTTCACTTTTTCCTTCTTGTTAGCTTCAAGTTCTCTCTCCTTTATAATGACAAAAAAAACCAAACAAAAAACAAACAAGAAAAAATGTTAAAAAGCTTTTATCCAATTTAATAATGAAAGAACACCTACTGTTTCTGCATACACAATCTGAAATTATTTTCCTGTGTACAAACAGGCATGCAGGAAAAGAAATAAAAAAAAAAAGAAAGCGGGAACTCTGGCACTACAGCTAGTGGTTTGCATACTATCCTACACAAAGGTGGCAAAATTTAAATAGCCTGAATATCATCCTTACATTTTCTTGTCTTGCAAATAGGAGATTCAAAGTTAAGCAATACTATTTTTAAAATTAAAGAGCAACCATGAAGCTACTAAATATTTCAATTTAACTTATTTCAATTTAACTAAATTCTTTAGCTATTATTATTATGATGATGACATGGAAATGCAAGTCCATATGTGCTTAAAATGACAATTATTTTCATGCAAACAACCAAGAAATGTCCAGCCAGAGACATTTCCAGATTAGAGTCTGAACACCACATAAATAAAGCCAAGGATTCTACACATGAAGATGCCCACCTTGACAAAACTAAAAGAAAATTAGTGCAAAATAGCTCTGTTAAAAAAAACCAAAACCAAACAACAACCAAACAAAACAAAAACAAAACCCACACTAAAACCACACTTTAAGCAAGCTATCTGCCTCACCCCCTGAAAAAGGAATTATAGAAATATAAACTAGTCCCACATTGCTTCATCCCAAATGGACAGAAACTGCATAGTCATTACCTGTTCTAATGCCCAGGGTAGTGGTGCAAAAGGAATTAGATTGCTAATCCACAAAATCTACTTTAAGGAGAGCATACTTGATAATTTGTATCTTTTATATTTTGCTTTTCCTCCCTTTACAAAGTGGTGGAAACCCCCCACCACAAACCAGGAAAATTACAGCAAAGATACAGGGTCTAATACTGTTTCCTTTCAAAAATGGTTGTTAACTGAAACAGCAATAAAAACTAAATTCACCATAATGCATTTCTGAAAACATCTGGAGTACCCAAAAACCCCAGATCTTTGTACCTGTACCAATTACATTGTTAAACAAATTAAACCAGGAAGTGCTACTAAAGAAGCAACAGGACAGATACAAAATTTTACAGAACTGGCAAGACAAATCTGTTATCAAATTGTGCATATGCTATTCCCTATTCCAAGTCTGGATACAAAACCATTAATATGGTCAATATTACCACATTTGAGAAATCACACAAGGTTGGTCCTTCCAAACTGAGTTATTTTCACAATAGATACATGGAAGCATTTACTGATTTTGCCAGAAAGTCAACTCTGAACTTAGACTCTACTGCCTCCCTCACCTGTTAAACACTTTTATCAGCTTAGAAGAACAGAGTACACACCTACATACATGTTGGTCAAGAATTGCCCAGAACAGTGCTCAGGAGGAACAGCTCAAAGATTGCTTGAAATCACTGGGATTTCACTTCCTGCAGTTCCCATGATGACCCACCTTTAGATCAAGTTTGGCTCCATAGGCATGTTAGAAAACATGTCACACAAAGCCACTTCTGGTCTCTGACCTTTGGGTTGTGGCTCTTGTGAAAATGACTCTGCAGCAGATCTCTTTCTGAACTGCAGGATCACTCCTAAGCCAAGAATTTTGACTAATCTACATTTAAAGAACGAGAGTTGCTAAGATTATACCTGTTTTTTCTATTATTATTTTAGTCTTGGGTTTTCATTAAAAGAATTCAAGTGTGCCACCATGTTGTGTTGCCTCTGCCACACACTTGAGAAGAAAGAAAGGTCACAGTTCAGGCTTAACACCTGTTTTACAGTAGCTATAAAGTTCATATACAAATACAGTGTTCCTGTTAGCTCTGTTCCTATTGTCAATATTGCATTAAGGTGATCTTAACAGTAGTATAGACTCCCTGTTTCTCCTTTTAAAATATCTTTCATTTGACAAACATAAAAAGACAAAGACTAGAATTTAAGATAGGCATATTCCAACCTCCCTGAGAAAAGTGAGTTGCTGAAGTGATCAAAGATGCTTGATTACATCAGCGAATTTCATGCAGCACATTTTACAGTCTTTACACAAAACTGCCTGCTTAAGCACCCTCGCCCAGACTCATATTTTCCATTGATTTTCTCTGAATTTGGTTTGTCATTTAAATTAAACAGGAAGCCAAATGTTACATTTCTACATAGAATCACTTTTAGTCAAGCATTTTAAATGTTACACCTAAAATACAAGCCAAATGCAATCCCATAGAAGTATTTTCTGCCTATTTTCTCCATTTTTATGACTACTCTTTTGAGACAGAGGTGAAAAATTATGCCCAGAAGCCAATCTTTTACGGACTGTCTTCAAATTATCACCACATGAATTAAAAAAAGAAAAAAAAATTAAAAGGTTTACAATACAGAATCTCTGAAGATGTCCTGAAAGAGCATGTCTGATTTTAAATGACTGTCAAAAGATTTGACAAAAGTCTCACAAATGTTAAAAGAAATCAAGGAAGTTAAGTTACAGAATAGTTTCATGCTTCCTAGTGTTCATAATGTGGCATAGATTCTGAAAACAGAAAATGTATTTTCTGTTGGTAATACATTATAAAACAGTTACAGTAAGGTTGAAGACTAAAGCTTATAGTTACCAGCTATCCTGTGGCTTTTCAAAAAATCAAATATTGAGTAATGACAGCGAAGCTTGTAACATAATAAAAGTAGAAAAACCTTTCAAGTCTATCACTGTGAAAAGATAAAAGTCAAGTTTGCTTCACTTTTTCTTTATATCTATGTATTATTGAGTTCATATGCTTTTGGCTGTTACATCAGCCAGTAAACCATATTAAATCCTGCCCATGAAAAAAAGGGGAAAAAAGGAAAAGATGACAGGATTTAAAAAAAATACAACATGCAGAATACTTCATATTACACTCACAGATGTGTACAGTGTTTATGCTTTAGCAATTGTATAACACCTTAACATTTTTTGAGATACTGCCAGAACAATCTTTCAGAATGCCAAGTTGCCAGATACCATCCCAACTAGCTGTACCAATAACAAACAGAATACATACAGAATAAGGAAAGAGGGCACCACATCTAGAAAAGAAAAATTAAAATGCAAAGGAAATTGTTTAGACAGCATCTTGCCAACTGTTGGGAAGAAGGAACAAGCCAGATCTGTTTTGCCAGTTTCTGAGGCCAACATATATACAAGTTGTTGCACAAAACAAAAGCACTGCTTAAACATAAAAAAAAATAGCAGTCAGCATACTTACCATTTCATCCACAGAAAGGACAGACTTAAGACAGAAGAAAAGAGTTCCACAATTAGAGAAATGGGTAATAGGAACTTCAAGAAAATGCAACAACATAAATTACTCATTCCAAAAGGACTTCACCAGCAGATTGTGCATTTCATTAGATATAAAGAACAAGCCCACTGCCACAATTCTATTTAGCAACAATTTTGGCATTTTGTGGTGAAATTTATTTAAAAATCTTATGAAAAACTTAACTTTAGTGTAGTATTGAAAACAATACCTTCTCCTAAAATACCAAGGATCTCTATAAATAGCAAGATAATACAATATACATGAAAGAATCAAAGAAAACCCATTCTGTAATATAATGTTATACAAGTAACAGATTTTTTTCCTATCAGAAAGAACAACATAATATGAGCTACAAGATGGACATAAAGGACAGGCAGGATTATCAGAAAAGGCATTGAGTGCAAAAACACAAAAAAAAATTCAACTAGGCAACTTCATACTCTCACAAAGAATTATTATGATTGCACTAAGAAGATTCCCCACTCTTAAAAATGGATTTGGCCTAAATTATACAATTAACAATTGCTTAGCCATCTAATAATTTTTAAATGTCCTAGTTTACTACTATGTGTAGTTTTACAGATTACAGAGTATTCATTTATGCTAAGAATCTAAAGAGCCTACATACAAAATAAGAGTGTCTGTCCCTCAAGAAAGAAGGAAGTCAAGCAGAAGAGCTTTATTTCCCCATTGCACATTCTGTCGACACAGTTCTTCTTTGCCCTCAGAGACCTTCTGACTGCCAGAAGGTCAGCACAACTGTTTCATTTACCCTTATGTCAGAGGTCTCATTTTATTAAGCAGCCTCAATTTTGCTTGTTCTAGCTTTGCAAACTTTCATAGCTTTCTTTATCTAGAAGAGTTTAAAGTTGAGCTTCTGTCCATTAAAGCTATGAATTCCCTAAAGTCAAAGTAAAACAAACTCAAAGCACTAGTCTTCATATTTATAAATACTAAAGAAAATTAAGCATAGTACATCAGTCTAAGCTGTTAATAAAGTTCAATTTCAACACAGATAAACCTGAACCAATGTATGCAAAATGTATTTATGTCACCTGTGAGAAGACTGCTGTCAAGAGCATGGAAATTTAATACATCTTTAGAAATCATTTATAACAAGGTAACTAGAAACAAAAAACTTAAAAGTATTAGTCTCTGTGTCAGTCAAAAGTTAAGTCTAACTAAAAAAATCTGGGGACCAAAATCAGTCACAGTGATGTGTTAACTTAAAAAATTTTCTACATGTAAACCTGCAGTTTAACACTTAGTTAAATATCACCAGTATTTTTCTAACGCGCATTTAAAAGCCATGAGAATTATTTAGAGTTCTAAATATACTTAACTATACTGTAGCCATAATTCAGTACAGAATAAATTATGTGTGGACAATCCAGAAAATGTTGCTTTTATACTAAATATACACCTATGTAGCCCTAGGAGGACAGCTCTAATCAACTACAGCTTTTGAATCTGAAACACAAAGAATTTGGGTTACTTCTGTTGTTCAGTGATTAGCCTAGACATCCTTTAAAATGTATAGTTTACTGCTGTGTTCTACTGTACATTAATTAACAGAACAAAACAGCAAAAGAGACTAAGCTAATGATCCACATATGTTGGGAGTAGGTATTTGCAACCAAACTGTGAAGCAATTTTAGAAAGTCAGACTTTGATTCATACCAACCGTTACAAACCACATGTATACAACACTACTCTACTTTTTCAGATAGAGCCTAAATAGTATTAGAGCGTGAATCTGCGGTGTGGCTAGTAACAAGGCAGTCTATGTTCAGGTTGTCAAGTCAATGCCAACTAACTGCACAGATTAATTGTTTTTAGCCTTTGGTGAGCTTTCTAAAGGTCTGAATTTTTAAAAAATATGTAGTTTACTGATTGTTTCTATTACAGCCTTCTTCTATTATATTTTGCAACTTCAGTCTTCAGAAAAGCTTTATAAATCACAAAAAACATTTTCTTTTTTTATATTCAGAAACCACTAAAAATAATTTATTAAAAAAAACCTTCTTAAATCCTTATTCTTCATTCTGGTATTATTCATCTTTCTTTTTCATGATTGCTACCAACCAACTATAAATGTTATTTAAAAGCAAAAAAGTGAATATTTTTAACATGAAAATTTGTAATCAGCTAACTCACACTTCCCAAGGAAGAACTGCAGCCAGGAGAGGAAGAGTTTCAAATTCAAGTTGCCATACTCACCAGTTTTGCCTTAATAGCCCCGGAGTCAACATTCTGACCAGTCTTGGCATGGAGCTGAAGCTGAACAGCGTGGAGCTGCAAAAGCTGATCGTGCACTTCCTTTTCCAACACTGCTTTCTCTGCCTGTGTTTCTGTCAGTTCAGACTTCAGATCAACCAACTGTGCCTGTGAAGATATAATCCATCATATAATAGAGCAAGGATTAAATGGGGTCACCAGAACTCTGACATGTAACAGCATTTGCTGATACATGGATGCTGTATGTGGTGCAATACAGGCTAAGAATACCTGCTGTCACACATTCCTCTGTAGCCCAGCTTTAACACTGGATCATTTGCAGGATTTTCTCTCCAACTTGCCACAAAATTCATGCAGCCACAGAACCAGCATCAAATGACCATACTGTCAAGAGTAACAACAGCTAACCTTTCCCTCATGCAGACAATGGCATGTGATGCTGATCTCCACTCCAAAACAAGGCATTAAACCTATGTAGGATTTACACCCATAGCAATGTAAACACAATTTAAAATTGCAAAATTATTAATCTTACTGAAAAAAATTGCTCAAAGCAAAGTGGCAAGTATTTATCCAATGCTGAAGTCAAATAATCTTATTTACAGCTAGTCTATCATCAACAGTTTAACTGAAATAGAAAATTAGTTGGGTAAACCAGAAGCCATGAAATGCCCCTAAAATGCATATTTAGAAAACAATAGCTAACTCTTGAAAAAAAGTGTTTTTAAAACATTTTAAAAACCATATTCCTGTAGGGTTTCTGTTAAGAAGCAGAAATATCTAATGAAAGAACAAATATTAACATGTTTACAAAGTTACCTGTTATCCTAGCTCAAGCAGCATTTTGTAAGATAAGTTACATTTAGATAAGCTTTAAAGCTACTATTTGCCAAAAAAAACACAGAATACGATTTCAGGGGATTTTTAGGTAAATTCCCAGAGAATGTTTTGCATGCAAAAGATTTGGAACTAAAGACCAAAATGAATAAGTGACTAATTCTTTTAAAATGCCCTCTCATATTAAAGCAGGGTATTACAGGCTTTTTAATAACATCATACTAACATTCAAATTAACATGCAACTCAAGTTGTAAGGCAACTTGGTATAAAACGTCTGTATCTGTTAATGAAAAAAAAAAAGCAGGAAGGATTTGACTATCAGTAGGGAGGACTTACTGGGTCTAACTTCAGGTACATAATTTAGATGGACAGCCTCCTCGAGCTTCCAGAGTAATTCAGAGATAAGTAGGCACTTCCAGAGGTGATTCAGAGCACCCAGAGTGCAACTGATGAGATGGATCAAGCCAACCTCCAGTGTGCAGCAACCAAGAAGAACAATCTCCTTCTTGCCTCTTGGTTATGCCCTTCAGTCTCACGCCTCTGGGACTGAACAGAGCAGAACTACCGCCCCCATCCCTTGAACAGATCAGGCCAGCACTCACTTTTAGCCAAAGAAATGGAGCAGCGTGCATTTTCACCTTCCAACTTCCAGAATAACAAAAAACGTGAAAAATTTGCAAATCCTTGCAGAACTCTAAAGCAGAAATTGACTTTTACAGTAAGATGATATTTAAAATACTAAAAAGCCAAATAATTTCAGAGAAATTAGTTAATTACAAAGCTGCATTGTTGTCCCCAGTGACCAACCATAGTTAAAGTCTCCCTGCTGTGGTTTACCTACCTTCTAACAAAAGCAGACGTATACCTGAACTAACACAACAAATAAAAATATCACCACCATAAAAGCTGATGATACAGAACAGAGCAGATAATGAAGACCTTGATAAAGAAGGAACAGTTAGACCCAGTAACAATTTCACATAGTAACAGAATTTGTTATTATAACATACTATATATATCAAGCTTACTTTTAAAAAAATAAGACCACCACTGTCTTGCTCCTTTCTAACAGCTAACATGCTGACTTTGATTGCTTTTTTATACAAACACACATGCTCTCTCATCTATTCTAATTCAAAAGACCTGTAGAATGGCCAAGTGACAGAACAGCTAAATTAGACCAATTTAATATTGTCCAGCCTCACCTAACAGAGAAGGGCAATTGGAGTTCTTGGTAAGAAAGAACAAATTCATTTCCCTGTGCAAATAACAAAGCAGCAAGAATGATGGCCATCAGCTTTGCAGGGTGAATGATGCCCCAAAAGTATCACAAAAGGATTGTCAAAGACGTAATAAAAATTTAAAACAGTACTCTGCATATAACCTAACATTTAAATTCGTACCCTGCTTTAATATTATATTTAAATGTCTATAAACATAAGAGGATAAACACAAGGATAAACTAATGCTGCACAAGCAACTGTACTAATATTTTAATTTGAATGTACTCGCCAACAAGACAG
>PYHW01010093.1:1473792-1499904 GCA_013186435.1 Turdus rufiventris
TAAGCTCAGTTTTCACTGGCACATTGACCTACTTCTTTTATTTCTAAAAAACTGCAGATACACAGAACTTTTCTTTTTTGAAATGGACATTTAGACAATGTCATAGTCAAGTGACAGTCAAACAGGAACAACAAAACCTATGAACTGCTTCTCAGTTAAACATTTTCTAAAATCTTAGACATTGACCACCTGCCTGCATTTGCTGATTTATATTGTTTTCCAACAGTGCATCACAAAAAAATCTCCTTTAAAATGTCTGTCACCAGTTCTAAAAGTCTGCGATCCTGGCTATCCTACTAACAAGATACACTTCTCCATTTGTTCACAACTAAATGAGGCTGATCTCAGAAAAGACAGTGGCTTGTATTGCCAAACACCTTTTTATTCCTCCTCTTTGACAAGCTACTTAATTCAACTCTGTCCTACTGTGACCAGCAGGAAAATTATGAAAACAAATCTTCCCTCCAACATATTAGTTTAATTTAACACTGCAAATATTATTAGCACAGTAGTAGATTTATAAACCTTCCCCACCCTAAGCACAAGTAAATTAATTTGCATACATCCCCTGTACATCTGAAATACCCTCTGGCTCCTTCTAAAAATAACCTGGCCCAGAATTGCCAACATGTAGCTGCCTCTTTGGAAACTACTGTCTTCCTGGGACACTTCTTTCACTATCCACGAACATCCTTCATACAATATTTTACCTAGACTCCCCTCTCTAGCAGCAGATATACAGCAAGATGGCAACAATTTTTTTGAGAAGTCCTACAGCAGGAGCTCCCATCCACCAAAGCTCAAATTGTGCCTTTTAAAAGCAATTGTATCAATCAGAGAATGCATATTAAGCAGGATAAATCAAAGTCTGAACTGTATTTCTTTATTCTTGCCTGCCATGGTATAAGACTCAACAATTTTGGTTGAGGAAATGGTATCCACAAACAACAGAATGATATTAATAACTTTTTATTGTTTTCCTTTATGAAATAATATCACTTATTCAGTAAGACAAGTCCATTCAAATGCAGCTGCAGTAGTAAGCTTAGACACACTTATATTCAGTCCAAGTACTATTTTATCAAATAAAGGATTTATTAGTAGTATTTTAGTATTGTCAAGATTGATCTAATTTATTTGCTTTAATAAGTATACCAAAGTAAACTACTACAGACTATTATTTTTGTGACTGTGACAAAAGCTTAGCATTAAAGTGTACAAGCAGTATAAAGTTACAACGGTGAGTTATTATGAAATCATTGTAATCTTAAAAGTTACATGAAGTACAGTAACTCATATTATAAAAAAGAAGTAAAACCACCAATCACATCCTAAATGTCAGTACTGGTGTTAGTGATTTCTTTCAAAATATGTAATTGCACTCTACATATTGGTCACTGGGGCTTTTGATTAGAAATCTGTACACATAAGAAGACAAGACACTCATTTTCAACAGAGCAGCTCCAGCTCCATCTTTTGGAGATTTTAAATGGTAGCTTTCATTTCAAGTTTATGACTCCAATAAACATAAGGTCCTAAAATTAACAACCTTCAAGGCAATACTAAAGTCTTCTAAAGGTCTATTTGAAAGATAAAAACTCCTTTATATTTATGAGGCCTAACACTACTCACAGTAATAAAAATACTTCACAAAGCAAGACTTTTAATTCACTTCCAAAGCACTCACTCTAGACTATCAGTATCATTTTTATCAAACAATTACCTCAAACATGTAGATATACACAATAATTATGCTAATTATTAGCAACTGCTAACTGGGCTCCTCTTCAACTCACAAGAGATTTAGGCACACAGTTCTTTACATACTCCTGATGATTTTAATTAGATACAAAAAACTTTTCAGCATCTGAGTTACATAATTTCCTTTCAAAATATTTAAGCTTGAAACAACCTTTCAAAGAAATTCATTTTCTTAAAATAACCTGGAAACTCACTTGGTTTACAGGCCTGTATGCAACAATCCACCATGCCTGTGTAATGTGCAAAAAATTCTGATTATCAACCATAAACGAGGCTGGTACTGTATGTGTGTGTATCTGTGTATATACATATACATATATATATATACATATACATATATATATAGAGAGAGAGAGAGAGAGAGAGAGAGCCCCAATACAGAAACATATAAGACAGCACATCAACATAAACACATAGAGGAACATAAACATCACTACAGTAAGCATTCTGGTGAAATAAAGAATGAGATTAAAAAAACTCCTACTTTAGAGAGATCTTTACTCTGAAAAATCCTGCTCCTCTGTAAAATTCCACAGATTCTTTAGCATAACAGTGTCCTCATACGAGGAAGAAATCTGATTAAAACCAAAGACAATCTCCTTACTTTACTTCCTCCTGAAGTGAGTACTTCCTCCACACCTTCAGAAGAGCAGGTTATTGCGTGAAGACTCTAAAATTCATTTATTATAATAAAAGTAACACAAAGAACTGGAAGAAGAGAATTCTGTCTATTGAAGCTCTTACCAAGCCCATATTTTCACGGTGTCTCAGAATTCCCCTTCTTACTCCTATACCCTTAGAAGTTAAAAGAACAAGCAAGTGAAGTCTAAAAAGTATGGCCTACAAGACAGTGAAGCAAACGGAAGGGAAAAGGTAGTAGAGCAAGAAATATCAAAAGTCTGCTAATTGTCTAAAAGTCTTGCTAATACAAGAAAGCAGCTCACATTCACAGGTGCTGAGGTGTTTATTCACAAATAACACCTACTAAACCAAAGAAACGTGGGTTGCATAGATATAAAATGACCGTGAAGTTCTCCAGAATCTCTTTCCAGAGCACTCCAGCTCTTTCACAGACCAAAGGACCTGCAGCCCAGCCTCTCAGCAGCACCAGGATCAGAAAACTTGGCTCTGGCTTATTTTCTCCCACCCTGACTGAAAATCTGTATCAGGCATGAAGGAAACCTTCCATCAGGAAGGTCAGTTACTATTCTCCTCACAGAATGTGTGACCCCCGCTATTATTTTCAGTCGCTAAGCTTGCCAAAGAGCTCTCTCTCTGATCTGCTTTGAAGTGTGAAGGAACAAGAGGACCTGTCAAAGTCCATCCCCAATCCACTTTTCTGTTTCCTTTACTTGAAAGTAGGAACAATGTCCTCATTTTGACTACTGACTCTAAGCTTTAAGCACCTCGATCTTCCTTTCTTTCACAAGTTTTTCCAAATTCACAGAATCTAGGAGTCAATGAGGCTGGAAAAAAACTGGGATCATCAAGTCCAACCTGTGACCAAACAACACCATGGCAACCAGACCTGGTCTTTCCTTAAACACCTCCAGGGACGGTGAATCCATCAACACCCTCGACAGCACATTTCAATGTGAAACCAGCCTCTCTGAGAAGAGCTTTTTCCTAATGTCCAAGCTAAACCTCCCCTGGAGCAGCTTAAGACTCTGTCCCTTCATCCTGACTCACTGCAAAAAGAAGACCAGTCAGCAGCATCTATTGGCCAAGATTCCTGCTTTCAACATCACAGAGAACTCCTTTGGCACGCACCGCTCCATGCCAAGCTGGAATTATCAAACCCAGAGGGAGGATGGCCGCAGCCAGGCCCGAATCCCAAAACGTGGGGCCTGGCGAACCTTCCTCAGCTGCTTCGGGGCAGGGAACGAGCAGGAAGAAACCCGGGGGAGCTCCCGCTGCCCCCGGGCAGGACACAATAGGGCACGGCCACCCCGGCACACCCGGGGATGCGCCCCCGGCCCGGCCCGGCGCCAGGGCAGCGCCCTCGCTCACCTCCAGCTTGTGGTTGATCTGGGACACGGTCTGAGCCTTGTGGCACAGCTGGGCGAAGCACGAGCTCAGGCTCGTCATCTTCTGCCGCCCCTCGTACGTGATGTCGGCCTGGTCCGGATCGATCTCGCCCAGCAGCAGGTCCACGTCCACGAACGCCTTGTCGAACTCCTTCTCCAGCACCTCCAGCCAGCGGAACATGGACACGCCGCCCGCCGCCGCCGAGGCCGGGCCGGCCGGACCGGCCGCGCCCGGACCGCAGGGACCACCGCCCGCCGCCGACATGCTGCTGCCGCCGCTGCCGCCCGCTTCCCTCACCCGGCACTGCCCGCGCCACTCCCCGTCCCGGCCCCGCTCCCGCCCCGCAGGACGCGGCCCCGGCCCCGCTCCCGTCCCCGCTCCCGGGGCAGCCACGCAGGGAGCGCGGGACGCGCGTGCGCGGCGGGCGCGGGGCCGCCTGGCGGTGTGGCAGGCAGCGCCGGCCGAGCGCCGAGCCACCGAGCGCCCCGCCCGCGCCGCCAGGGGGCGCTGCAGGCCCGCGCCAGCCGGGTGTGAGGGGATTGGGGGGGGGCTCGTCCCGGCCGGGAATGTCCCCGTGTCCTCCCGTGTCCCACCCGTGTCCTTCCTGCGTCCCCGACCGGTCACTATGACCATTTTTATGTTGACATATAGTCTATACAGACCTATGCTAAGCTGGTTTTAAGACCATATTCTTACAGAGTAAGCATATGTACATAGTAAAGAAAGAGAATCCGAACCTTGCCCTGAACAACGTGCAGAGTAAACACACCAAGAGAAGGACGGATAAATGTAACAGAGAAGTGCAATTACGGAGGTATCTGTGCACATGAAAGCAGGCATGCCATGCTAAAAGCACAGCTTTGCTCAGAAGCATCACTGGTTGAATGAGGCACTAAGCGATGGCAATACTGCAACCTCTGAAGATCTAAAGCATGAGGAAGAACACACAGAAACAGAGAAAACCTCAGAAAGTGGGACGATGGTGACTTACATACCATGGTGACAGGAAACAACCTCCACCGCTGATAGGGAAAGCAGCTGCAGCAGGGTGAGGGGCAAACTGAGAGATGGCATCATTAGATAAAGTAACAACAATGGGTTTAGCTTTGGGAAAAGCTTTTTCATTTTCTGAGCTATCATTGCAGTAATTTCTGCAATATGGACAAGAGTTTCATTTGAGCAAATGGGTATAAATATATCTATGATTTACACATTGTCCAGACATGAGGACTTAAACTGGAGCCATGCTGAGTTGGAAAAGTGGGTCATTTTTTAGTATATATGGTCGTTTTTACATATAAGGGAGGGGGAGAGGAAAGAGGAGCCTGCACTACTGTATTCACCAATGTGCTGAGCATATGCAAACCACACAGCAAGATTTGCAGTGACACATCCATTGCTTATGCTCAGAAAAGGAGCAGGTTTGCAAGTATTGTATGAAATCATAGAACCATAGAATATTTAGGGTTGGAAGAGACCTTAAATAACAACTAGCCCCAACCTCCCTGCCATGTGGAGGAACAGCTCCCACTAAAACATGTTGGTCAAGGTCTTCCAGCCTGGCCTTGAACACTGCCAGGGATGGGGCATCCACAACTTCTCTAGGCAACCTGCCCCAGTGTCTCACCAGCCACAGAATTAATATCTAACCTAGTCCCAAATGGACTGCCGCCAGCACCACTGCATCTCTAGAAGCACCAATGAATGCAGTTGTAACCAAATAAAATGTATTTGCTTCTTTTTTAGCTCATCCTGGTTCTGAAAATGAAAACAAATTCAAATTTCATGGAATAAGCACATAGGTGCTCTCTCCAAGGTACTCTCCTTGGTTACAGCTCATCTCCTTTGAAATGCTGCAACTCTGATAGTGATTTCAGTGGGAGCTTTATTACGTTTATTTTTGTTGTGGAGAGCATATGCATAGGCTGTTTTTATTTCACTGAAGTTGTAATTCCACCTCAAAAAAGAAAGCAGATCACTTCAGCCCAGACCAATCCTGCCTACACAAACTACTCTGCCAGCACCAGAGAGGGGGAGCACAGGGACCCTCCAGTCAGCGGAGGGGATGCCAAGACAATGGTGAGGGCACCAGCACCCCCACACACAGCCCTGAGGCTGAAGGGCATCCCGGGGTGAGCTTCTCTCCTTGCTCCACTTCGCATAAATAATTGATTGGAACACAGATTGACAGAAAGATACCACTTTACAGCTCAGTGCTTAGACCAGTCACCTGGAATGCGAAGAGATATGTCAGAGCAGGAAGGAATTGTACTTCCATCAATCTGTGCTTTCAGAAGAGCTTGATAAAAGCAAACTTCACCACTAGCCATAAGTATCACATTTCCTCTGGGACTTGCTATTGTAGGTTTGACAAGGAGCTGACAGAGTGTTGTTACAAACCCGTTCACTTGCCCTTTACCATTTTTTGTGGTTTCACCGCAGCAGCTGCTCACTCACTGCCCCACCAGCAGGGCTGGGGACAGAATCAGGAGGGTAAAAGGTAGAGAGCTCGTGTGTTGAGACAGAGTTTAATAGGGAAAGAAAACGCTGAGTAAGCAAACAAAAAATTAATTCACTTTTTCCCACGGGCAGGGAGGTGTTCAGCCATCTCCAGAGAAGCAGGGCTCCATCATGTTTAATGGTTACTTGGGAAGACAAACACCATCACTCCAAACATCCTCCACTTTCTCCTTCTTCCCCCCACTTTATATACTGAGCATGGGTGTCATATGATCTGGAAAATCCCTTTGATAAGTTGGGATCAGCTGTCCTGGTTGTGTCTCCTCCCAGCTTCCCTTGCACTTCAACTTTCCTTGTCAGCATGGCGGTACAAAAAGTAGAGAAGGTCTTGACTATGTGTAAGCCCTGCTCAGCAATAACAAAACCATTTCTACATTATCAACTCTAAGTTCAGCACAAATACAAAACACAGCCCCACTCTAACCACTCTGAAAAAAAAACACCCCAGACAAAACCACTCAAATTGTCTGCACTGCAGTTGAAGGTAGAGAGTAACAAAACGGGCAACTAATGGGGGATTCTCTTACTGTTAAGCCCATCCTCGGTGGAAACAAAAGCTACAGACACCTTTACACACACCTACAGAAAACATTCTGGCTTTGTAAATCAGTGTATTGAGAATAGGAGCTGAGAAAAGGCTGCAAATGCTTTGGAGGGAGCCCACCTGCACAGAGCATTTGCCTGACCTTCATCCTGATTTTCATTCTTCACAGCTGTGTCAACTGTCTTTTTTGCACAATAGCATCCAACAGAAAATCAAAGTATTTGCCGGATCAAAAACCAAAATAATTTTATTGTTTAAATTAGTTCAGCCACACAAGAGAATTAATTATTTCAGGACTATCAGTTTTTATGTTAGCTTTGGCTTTGAGTCTGATACTGCACTGAAGTACCTATAGAATTCTGTTACATTTTTCACCTTTTTTTAATGGAACAATAATGTATCACTTAGCCAAAAAATTGGCAGTTTCTGCTCATATGTCTTTATCATTCATTTGAACAGTATCTCCTTGTCAGAGAAGTTTCCCATAGTTATTATGTAACAACATATCTATAGCAAATACTGCCTTCAAAAAATTTAGATGTGTAATTTATGTATGACTGCTTCTTTTTAAAGAATCACTTCTTCTCAGGTTATTAGTGTCCTTTTTCTTTAGCTTGGGGGTTAGTCCCACTCTAATTGTCCTTATCTGTAGTGGTATCAGAGTATTGTGGTCATTACTTTTAATTCTTTCATCCCTTATCAGTGCTACCTTTGCTTTGCATGTCCTTACATTTCACCACTCAAACAAGGTTTTGTCTCTGCTTATTCCACTCGAAGATTAGCTTCTCAAATACAATCCTTTTAGAAGCTTACCTGCAGCATAGTATCTGTCTAATACATGCTGGTTGATGGATAAATGAGAAGAAATGCTTTATATTTTTTTAAAATAGCAGTAAATGTAGCTATCATTAGCTACTATTTATATTCCTCACCAGAAATACTGTGTAAAAGAGTGGTTGAAAGTAAAAGCAAGTATCACTTGCTTTTAAGGGTGAGCACGTGAATAATTTAGTTATCTCAAAACTATGCTTGCAAGTCCCCTGGAAAATTCTGATCAGTTCTGGTAACGCTTGAAATGCCCTAGAGCACCCGTAGTTCGGTAAGGAAGCTGTGCAGTAATTACGGAATTGAACCTAAGAAAGGTTAGTAGTTTTGGCCTTCAATTAGATAAAATCAATTTAGAGTAAGCTGCAGCATACTACACCCTGATAATATCAACAAAGCAATTGAAGAACATTTAAGAACAGCAGTAGTCTGCGTCAGCTGGTCTAGCAGTAAGAATCCTTTCCACAAGGAACATTTCTAACAATCAAATAGTTGAAGCAAGTTATATGTCAAGAAGAATTTGGATTTGTTGCCTTTAATGTCAGAGATTTCACTGAAAGTTTTGTGATCTGCTCCTTTGACCTTATTTATGAAATGACAGAGCTGGTGAAGCTAATCACCAGATAATTCCTCCACATATAATTTATGCACATAATTTCAGTTATTTTAGACAAGGTATAGAGAACATGAGATCTCATTATACTGCTATTAAGTATATGTAAATACAAACAGTCCTTCATAAATTTAAACCTGAATACTTTAACTGATTTCTGGAGTACCTAATTAATCATCTGAAAACTTGCTTTGAGCTTAAAGAGTAAATGACCTTAAGCATGAGGAGGACTTATTTTCAGACAAAAAATAATCTAAAGTAATACCTGAATCAAAATTTAAAAATATATTACTTGGCTCGACATCTCCACTGCTTTAGATTTGGTTTCTAGTGTCCTTGCCTAAACTGGGAAAGTGTTGTGTGAGATACAATGCAAACTTTTGGTAACCCCCAGCCTCTGCACAAAGAATTTACAATATAAACATGTGTGTTTGCACATGAGGGTCAGTTGGCCTCTGTAATTGCAGCTGCCCAGCTGTGCGTGCCAGGCTGCAGCTCCTGCACGTGTCAAGGCCGCCTCCTGTGTGGCTTGTGCTGAAGCACCTTGCATGGTTTGATTGTGTGGGTGGCTGTGCAGTCACAAATGGGGGCACCAAAGGGGAAATGGAGACAAAATGGGGAATATCTAACAGTATCAAAGTATGGGAGAAAATAAGAGATGGTAAAGCAAGGTTTTCACGTTCTAAAACAAAGAGTTAGAGAAGATGATTAGAATGTACTTATCTGAAGCACACTCCTTTCTGAAAGAGAGGAGGGTGTTGTCCATCTTCACTGATACTTGAAGGGCCCTACATTTTCAGTTGTCATTACAGGAAATTTCTACTAACAAACCCCAGAGACTTTAGTTTTTATATTTTAGGTGATTCCTGCCTTGCAGGCCAAGCTAGTTCATATTTGGCTGCATTTTACAGTCCATGGGTGCAACAGATTACTGAAACTATTCTGAATATCCACTCCATATTGGTCTCCCAAGTCCCTTTTCAGACCAGCTTTCCTTTTAGAGTGCTATTGTGATCTTAGTCTCATGCTCATTTCTATGTATACACTTATGCTTAGCTATTTTCATTCTGAATTTTTGCTTTGTTTTAACAAATGAATGAAAGACATGCCAAAAATGTTCAGCTTTACAGCATGCAAGAATGAAACCCTCTTTCTAGGCACACAGTATGTATAATTTAGAAAACTGGTGTTTCAGAGTCTTATGCCTTGCAGTTTGAACAACAGACAATTTTTGCAGTTTAAGCTCCATTCTGATTCTGTTGGATGCTCAGTTACGAGCAGGCTGCTTTAAAAGATAAAGATATTCACAGGAAATGGAAGGGCCAGAATAACTTGCTTCCTACAGGACTATCAAAGTTTCATTAATTTTTTGGTTCCATTATTGACTGGATATTCCTTCCCTGCCACTTTATTTTTAGGTGGTACTGAACAAGATATCATCTCACATATATTAATCACAGAACTTATATAACTGTTCACATACAAAAGACCTCTGTGTTTAATTCTAGGCTGAGAACAGACTCAGCCATCAGATCTACCCTCTTTATTTCCTCCCTCTTCATTCGTTTTTGGGAATTACTTGTAATGTCTTCAATAGGAAACTGTCATTATACCACACTCTAATCTCTCATTTCATGGGTAGAGCTCTCTGGGGCTCAATTAATGAAAAACATTCCTCCATCAAGTGGGTGCCATTGCCTACAATACTTTGAAGGCCAGTTACAGCATCATTAGTGGCATATGTGTATGAAATTCTTTAAATTGACCTTCTCCAGGTGGGTTGTTTTTTGTGGGGTGCCTGCCCCAGATGCATCTTGTCCGGGCTAGTATCCCTTAGCACTTATAAAACTGGCAATAACTAAAACTCCTCAATATGTGAATTTCCATTTAAGAAAACTTCATTCCTTTCAATCTGTTTCACCATGCTGGTTCTTCTGGAATGCAAATGTGCCCTGGACAAGCAAAATGTGAGAAATTCCTAAGGGGTTATAATTTGCATCTCCTCTATTTTGGCAGCATGGAGGAAGAAAAAGAAGCCTACCTTTTAGTGTGGAAGAAAAATCTGCTTTAACTCATCCAGCAGCTGTTTCCAGTGTATGAAAATGACCTTGCCTGGAGTTAGAACACACCTTCTCCATGTACTATGAAAATGGATAAAAATAGTTCTTCAAAATTCTTGGCTAAGAAAATGGATTTTTTTTTCCCCAGACAGGTCTCTGATTGTTTTTGTGAAACTCTGCTTTGCAGGATTGAAACACAAAATAGTTTTTTATAAACATATAACCTGTATATTAATTGGGTCTTATTAATTTGCCTAGAATCCATTTGCTGACATTCTTGATTCAGTGTAACCCTCTTTGTTTAGGAAACATTTCTGTAAAGCATTTCAGGATATTTTAACAGATGATTAAGGGAAACATAACATTTTGAAAAGCAATGTTATGATTGTTTCCCTTAGCAGCCTGATCCACTCTGAAGAGAAGTGCTTCATTGGAGGTAACTTTTACAGCAGACAAATGCCATTTGCTGTCCCTATGAAAAACTGGTCCAAGTCCAAATTAAAAACCTCCAGCAAAAAAATAATTATAAATTCACATGTACTCAGTGGCAGGCACTTGATAGCATATGGCACCTTAATATGCCAAGGATCCTTTAGAGCATACACCATCACTTAGCAGTTCCTACTTGCCAAACTGCTTCTGCTTGTGACATCCCTCAGAGATCAAGCTCCTATCCATGCCATGTGCAAGCCCTGAGCTGGTCTTTTGCTGTAGTTTTTCCTTTTCATAGGTAAGGGACATCCCAACTGCAAGAGCTCAACTTCTCCATGTCTTTTGTGATAAGACACCATCTTCACTTGCATGGTTTGTGCCATCAGGTACATCATAAGGGATCCACCTGCAGGTTTTGTAGGCTTTCTTCAGACATTTCTAAGCACTCCATAACAAGAGTTTTTCAGGTTCATTCTTGCCATTTTAATGTCATCTTACTTTTATGTCATTTTCTAAATCTTAGATTAAAAAGTTATGTCTTGACTGAAACATGTATGCTTTTGTCAAACTTGTGACATTGGTGAAGAAAGAAAAGGCCCATACTAGTACTGCTGAAATATTGTGTGAGGCAAGGCTTGTAAAAAATAGCATATTTTTATTTGGCTAACTGATATATTTGGAAAAAACCCACCAAACTTTACAGCACTTTATGAGCCCTACTTCAGATTTGAAATAAAAGCAGCAATCCCGAAATATCTAAATTCCAGCAAATCAAGCTTATGTTTTATCCAAATTTGTCCAATATATCTAATAAATGTCCTTATTACATGCCAACAAGACAATGTCTGACATAGACTTGGGATTTTGCAGGTTTTAATCGGCAGTGTTTACCTTTGGTTAAAGCATACACTGTGTAGGATGTTCCTGGGACTTCTCACGGGTTCAGGTGCTATTGCTCATTCTTTCTGACACAGAAGTGATGGAGTGCTGTATCATGACTTTAGTCCTGCACAGGAATCCCCATCAAAAATTGGAGAGAGTTTGCATGAAAACTATCGGCAGGAAATGGCCACAGTGATTCACCTCCCTAATAGTGTGCTGAGAGGTTGTGCAACTCATGGGCCAGCAGTGCTATGTACAATACAGAGATTCTGGAATGTTTATAAATCTTTTGGGGGAAGGGGGTTAGTTTTGGTTTTTTGGTTTTGTTTAGGGTGTTTTTTTATTGTTTCATAGCTCACAACTTCCTGCTAAGCTTATGCTCATACAGTCCTGGGACCCTGTGTCTGTTCTGTTGCCATCAGTTCTCCTAAAGCCAATAAAATGCCCACAGGTTATAATTTTATGCAAATGTAAAATCATCAGCTCTGGTGTTAGAATTTGTACAGATTAGGTTTAATAGGACATCATCTTTTATAGCTATAGCTTTAAATTACCTGGCTGCCAAAAGCAGGCATATATGAGAAATTAATGGATACATAACATCATTCTCGGTTAAATCATTGTTGTAAATATGACAGAAATGAACTATTAAACCAATAATTCCCTTTCAATAGTTTAAAAAGACCAAGGATAGGCACATTACACACAAATGCCAAGAGCCAAGAATATTGCACCTTACTATGGTGCAATTGCCTTGTAATCACAGCTGGGAATTCTGACATCAGCTGACTACTTAAGATTACAAAATAGGGAAGGATGTGATCTGTGGTTCTTACAGGGATTTGCAGACTGACTGCAGTACTCTAGAGCTCTCAACACCAAACCATGGGGTTGGCTCTTCATTTCTTTTGACCCTCCAGGAGCAGAAAGCAGCTGGTTTTGATGACATTTTTAAGCAAGAAAAATTCCTGCATAAGATGCTGTAGTCAGTGGAAAGACGGAATCAAAGAAATATACCACAAGTAGCTGTCAGTATGGAGAAAGGGTTTACACATTTGTCTGAATACTTGGACACTTGTTGGGGAAAAAAAAAGTCAAAGTCACAAGCCACGTATCAAACCCTATACTGAGATACATTAAAACACTTATTTTAATACACAGTTGCTAAAGCTGCCCACTCACTCATTTTTGCTCAAGTGATCACTATGGCATAAGTCAGGCAGGATTTTTCTGCATAGATTGTTGAACATGCCAGTTTCACAGGCTGCTTTTGGAAAAGGTTTCTGCTCTTGCTACTTGGTTTAGCAGATGCTAGCTTGCAGTTCTGCACTCACAGTACAGAGGATTAAGGAGACAGAAGGATCTTCAGGAGGGAATATGGCAATTGTCCAGTGTAAGCCCAGCTGCATCCAATAGGCATTTCCATCAAGGACTGCCCACAGTTCTGTTATCCATTTGTCAAATCAACTTGACATTATCTTCTGCTTGGAAAAGTAACTACTCTGCATTTAAGGAATAGTATTACCTGCTTCTCAAGATATGATGGAGTGGATGGAGGTGTGCAGGTAACAGTGCAAAGCCGATCAGTGTGATAAGATACAAAGATTTCAAAAGCGCACTGGTTTGTATATT
This sequence comes from Turdus rufiventris, assembly GCA_013186435.1. Classification (NCBI taxonomy): domain Eukaryota; kingdom Metazoa; phylum Chordata; class Aves; order Passeriformes; family Turdidae; genus Turdus; species Turdus rufiventris. Next base: position 1,487,090 of record PYHW01010093.1, read on the forward strand.
GTAAACTGATTGAGTGCAAAGGAAAATGATCACAACCAAAACCGTATGCCTTTCAAAACTTTACATCTCCAGCTGGCACAGCTAGCAGATTTGTCAGAGAAGCACTAATAAGCAGAGAGAAAACGCTTTCTGTTCTCCATCTGTCATGGAGTAAATAGGTCTTATTGATTATCTACCACTTGATTTATACTAAATGCTTTCAAGCATTTCCCATTTATAATTTTCAAATACAAGTACAATTAAATTTTGATTTATGGGAATTACACAAGAAGGTGATTTTCTGTCCAATCACCAGCACTCAGCTGTACCACAGATATTCAGAAAACTAATAGAATGTTTTAGCTTTAAAATAGTAGCAGCCTGAGTTTTGAGGTTTTGGGTGGTGGTCTGAATAATGCAAAAGGAAGAGCAAAAAGACTTCAGTGTTGGCTGTAGTTGTGTTTTTACTGTTTCTAATACTGGGTCACAGAAGATACAAAGGTTTTACAGCCCTGCTATAAAACAGCTCTTTATCTTTTCTTCACTAATTCCATGGTGTCACATTTAACAAAACTAGGAAACTGAAGATAATATGGATGTTTGCAGATTAGCTGTCAGGTAATAAATAACACTAATTTCACATACCTACAAATGTAAAGGTACCTTATCACTGTTTAAGTTTCTCACTCTTTGTAATGCCTGCCAACATTTTAACCCAGGCAAATTACAGTATTGTTTTTGCTGTTTTTTCACTAGGATAAAATACACAGTCATAATATCCTTTTATCAGATTTCATGGTATAAAAGGGCTTTGGTGCTTAATTCAAGCTGTATATTGCTGAGGCAATTCCAGAGTTCCTATTCTGGAAGATGTATTTGTCTTACCTTTTAGTTGCCTTGTCTTTTTACAGTGCTCTAACTAGCACTTGCCCAAGAAGATGCAGCTGTGACCCTGCCCAGTCAGTGCAATGCTACAGGGCTACAGAGATCCCCAGAGAGATTCCTTTTACCACCAGGAGACTCTACATTAGCCACAGCAAAATTAAACAACTTCAGGTAAGAAAACCCAGAAAAAGTACTTTTTGTAGTGCACCGTAACTGAAAGCTGGACTTCCCAGATGGTGGTGGTATCAAGTGAGGAATCATTCCATGTTCTAAAACCTGACAAAGTGCTGCCAGATCTGGTTTTATTTTTACTTTCTTTTGAAGAATATGTAAATATATTCCTGTAGTGTTTTCATGTTCCTGCAGTCTCCAAGCACTAGCTCATGCTGTCACAATTACATTTTGTATGAAACTCAAAAAATTAATATTTTACAACTAACAGCTAAAAGTTGTTTTGTATACGGTCAAATAACCATTGACTTTAAGAGTAATTTTTTAACCTGTTTTAAGCTTTTTCTATTTTTAATGCAATATAATACTTTTTCACAGTAAAATGAAAGGGTTTATGCCATTAGAATAATTTCCCTAATTAATGAAATTGAAGCTCTGCAGCTGCAAGGGTCAGGTACAACTGCTATTAGAAATGGCAGAGGAAGAAAGTTTGAGTCTAAGGCACAGTGTGAGATGTTTCTCAAAGCAAGGCCAAGCCTATCTAATGACCCACATAAATAAGAGCAGTTTCTAATCAAAGCTGGCAGCCATTTGTGCTATTGAAAAAGTTTGTTCTGAATTTCTTGAGGTACCGCTGGTTTGCGTTATTAAAGGCATCAGCTTATGCTTATCTTGCACTGCACTCTGGAATGGTGCTTCTTTGTTTCCTACCCTGAAATATCTTTATTTAATAAATTCACCTTGCATAGATAGACACAAGGGAAATATAACCACCTGAATAACACATGCTTGCTGTGCGTCAATTTGCTACAAATAATAAGGGGTGTGCAATTCAAATAAGATACATTTTCTCTCACAAAGAATATAACTGCTCTGAAATGCACCTTTGATTTCGCTCTCAGGCCTAAATGAAATAGGCTGGAAGGCAGCTTAGAGCAGCATCTAGAATACCTGTTGCCCACTGAGAAATAGTCAGTGATTGTACAGTTTTCCTCTGAGAAAGTTTACTCTTTTAGCTGCTACTAATATCTTTGGTTTTCTTGTTTTATCTCACACAAGTGTGATTTAGCTATATTCAGGGTAAACAAAAGATTTGTCAAATGAATTCTGTATTAGGAAACACATTTTCTGTGCAAACTCTTCCCTCCTCCTCCCTATTATTTTATTTCCAAGATAAGTAAGACGAGCCATTTTCCATTTCTTAAGCTAGTTGTCTGTACCTGTCAGCAACTCCTCAGTTACAAGTAAAGGGGTCTTAGGTTCTGACTAGAGCAAAAGAGTGTGTCATAAAGCATTCAAATGTTGGATATAAGTGAATGGAGTGGTGGGATAAATGTTTTATGACTGATCAAAACAAACAGGATGTGAAACCATCTAAGGAGAGAGTTTTTCACTTTATACATTAATTCCACTGGCTATGAGTCTGCTTTACTGCTACTACTGACTCTCACTGAAAGGAAAGAAGTCCTTTCACACTATGTAGTTATGTAGGCTGTTTCCTTAAGATTATACTGGATCTTTGGGTATATTTATAACTTTTTTTTTCCATGCAACAAATTATACTTCTGAGGTCTTGACATCATAAATACCTATGCTTAATTTTACAGAGCTGAGCAATTCCACTGGCACATACAGTGCTTACGGAAAAATTCCTGCTTGTAAAGTACGTCTGCAAGCACTGAAATAACTCTATAGGATTTTAGGGTTATAGTGTGGGATTTTTGTTCATTCAGATGGTTTGATTTTTACTTGTTTTTTTAAAATTCCTTTCTTTACCTAGTAATAGAGAAAATAACATACTTTCCTAAAGAAGTTGAATGAAAGCCTAGAGCTCCCACAACTGACCTCAAAGAGAGTTTTATATGTAAGCATTCACAAATACTATGGTTTGGCAATTAGCTGCCTCAGAAGAATAAAAAAAAGTTTCAGTTACTTCTGCACCTTAATTTGCATTGATTATTATTAAAATCGTGAAGAAGTATTCATTTAAAAAAGAATATATGTTTGTATTCTAAATCCAGTAAGTTAAAAAAAAAGAAAACCAAGAGAAATAATAGGTTTTTTTTTTTACCCAGGTAAATTTTGTATTTCTTCTGACAGAGTTGATCAGCATTCAAAACAGTGGCTGGTATTTTTGTTTTTGGTAATTCTATAACATTTTTTGTTATAAAAATATTTTATAATAACAAAACTAGATTAATTTTAGCTTTTTAAAAATATATTTTCTGTTTTCTCCTTGATTTGAAGATCAACTACAACCTGTTTACTCTCAATTTAAAATTTAGTTTATTTCTAACTATATTAATAAGTGATGCTTTATACACTAAAAGAAAATCATCTGCATTGCCCCCAGGATAGGGGACTGTTTTAAAGAAACTGCTCATAACATCCCAGATCACAGCAACTTGCAAAGCCAAAAAAAATTAAAATGACAAATTTCTTAAAATATTTGTATTAAATAACAGCATATTAGATTCACTTCCAGGAGATCAATGTTTTAAAATATAAAGCTATAATAGTATCATTTTACAGGCAATCCAGTTAGAGAATAAAACACTGCTTCCTAGAAAAAAAGAGCTGGTTGGCTTTCAAATATGTTTTGATTTGTATTAGAAGGACTGGGTGTTTTATAAAAACATGGATAAATGTTTAAGTCTCAAAACAGCATGGCCACAAAGCTCAGCAAGGCATACCAAATAGATGGAAAATAGAAATTATAATCCACATTAAGAAGCCTAATAACATTACAGAGCAAATGTCTGTACATTGACCTTCACGTAGCTCTCAGTCACTTAATAAGATGAAAATTAAGCCTCTTAGAGAAATCAATGGAGGAAAAGCAGAAAACATTGCTTTTGAATTTTTAGGATAAAATGCACTGAATTGTGAAGGTTCATAATTGTTTCAATTTCCATAAGATGGTTTTATAATTATATATGATAATGTTTTTGTACTTTTGACCAATGAAGCTCATTTGTATGTACAAGATCACCCTCCTAAACATGACTAAAACTGGACATCAGCAGTTCTGATATAGTTATATAGCTCTACATACACAAAACACTGCACTATATTAAAAAAAATTATATATAAATATATATATAATTTAGACAACTTTGTTGTTTACTGTTGAGAATGTAAGTTTTTTAATGGAGGTACATTCCCTCATTGAATTTAAATATAATTGATGGAGAAATCTGCTTCAATAGAGGTTCCATATCTATACTTTCTCAGTAAATTGCATCAAATTTTGCAATTCAGAAACTGCTTTGCAAGATGAAATAAAGTTAATCAGAAAGGTAAACTAAGGATACCACAGCAAAATGAAATCTGACTTGTGTTTCACAGCTTTAATTCTAACAGAATTTAAAATGCAGAGTTTGTAGCTTAGATAAAGAGATACCACCCAAAAATATGCAAGAGTTGGACAAATGAAGCTGTAAGACATCTTTTAACAGTCACCTTTATGAACTCATTTCACTTACACAAGTATGATAGTCGAATGTATCCAACCAGGATTACAGAACAAAATTACTACGCAGCACCTGTACTGCAAAAGGACTTGTACAGCCCTCCATGCAGATTCTGACTGGGAGGAGGGGTTATGCTGTACAACAGGCTGTGTAGCTTACCCCACTGAGAGTAAAATGTGCTGGGAGCTACCAAGCCCTGAGGGAAATAGCATGAAGTATCTACTGTTACTTTAGGGTCTTTAACTGGAGTGGTACCCCTTAGGTCTGTAGCGAGATATTTTTAGACATGGGAAGGAAAAACAGATGAGGACACTCCTTCCCACCACTCCTGTGCATAACACCTGGTCATGTTGCTTTTTTGGGGGCATTCCCATATAAATAGTTTTTTAAGACTCAGTCACCAAGGTCAATGGGAAGCATATCTCACCCTCCCATTGCATGCTTCCTCCCATCTCAGTTTAGAGAAAGCTGCCAGATTCACTTAGGTTTGCTCCTTAACTTGAGACACAAGATGGCAAGCTTTGTAAACAAGCACATTCCAACAGAGCAGTAAAATAATGCAACAATTGCGTGCCTCTTGATATTATAGCTAACATCTAAGTACCATTTACCACTGCAAAGCATCTTTTTATTACCAACTAATAAAAACTAAGTTTCTGTGAAAGCACTCTGTTCCACAGAGGTGATTTTTCAGGCCAGGCTGATCTGACACTTTTGGTTTGATCATATTAATATGTGAAGTTTTTATTTAAAAGAATAAGGTAGTAGGGGAGAGGAAAAGTGTTGAATTTTAGTTTTCTGCCAAAACAGTAGCAAGAGGTAAAGTTAACCATAGGTACTCCCTCTGGGGAATGCATACTGCAGTGATAGTACTGATATATGGAAATGGCTGTGTCGTGAACTCAAAACTGCTCTAGCAAGCACCATTGAGCACAATGAACATTAACAACCATCCACTCTCTGCAAAGATTTCTGCCACTGGTGATGTTAGCTTTCCATATTATATAGGCTATCCACTACGAGGAAATAAAAGGAATATTACTTCTTCAAATGTAGGTGTTTGCTAAAAAGTTGACACAGCATAGACTTAAACCACAAAATTCTAGAAATGTAAGTAAATGCTGGCAAACCACAGGTACCTGTAGTAATACCTTTACCATTACCACTTATTTTAGTTTCTCATTCTAAATATATTGTTTTTCAGCACATACTAGTAATTGTCCAAGCATCCAGAAAGAATAACCAGTCAGGATGCCTATAAATGTACTACCACATTAATTTTTTTTTTCTCTTTAAGTTTACTGACTTCAGGAGAATGTCAGTCCTTGAAGAGCTCGTCCTGTCATGCAGTGGCACAGAATCAATAGAAAACAACACTTTCAAAGCTCTGAGCACCTTGAAGTCCCTGGAACTCTGTAAAAATCAGCTAAAGCAAATACCTACCTTTCTCCCATCTGGTCTTGAAATTTTAAAACTTGCTGATAACTCCATCAATGCTCTGCATGCATCTGATTTTGCAGGTTTGATGAAACTAAGGGTGCTCGATCTTCGGAACAACTTGATTGCAACTCTGCCTCCAAGTGCATTTTCTTCCCTTTATAATTTACAAAGTCTGATCCTGGATGGCAACAACATGGAATCTGTGTCTGCACCACTTAGGCTTCCTAGGCTGATGTATCTGAGCATGGCTGATAATAAACTGAATTCATTCCCGACCAACTTCTTTGCATCTTTCCAAAGTCTACATTTTCTCAGCTTAAGTGGTAACTTTCTGACAAAAGTGCCTCTTGACCTACCTAAATCGCTGCTGTCTCTAAAATTAGAGAAAAACCAACTTAAAATTGTGAGGCTGCAAGATGTGAAACACCTAGAAAATCTGTCTGAGTTCCTTCTGTCAGAAAATGAGCTGACATCAATAGATGGTGCCCAGCTTCTTTCTAACTTAACAATACTGGAACTCTCGAAGAACCAGCTCCACACTGTGCCCCTCAAGCTGCCCGGCAGGCTGCAGAAACTCGACTGCAGCAATAACCTGATCCAAAGGGTGACAGCACAGGACTTTCAAGGACTCCAAGACCTGAGGCACTTGTTTCTAGACAACAATGCTGTCAGCACGTTTGAGGCGGGCGCTCTCCAGCAGTGTGCACAGCTTTCCAATCTGGCGCTGGAACAGAATCTCCTCAGTTCTATTCCGCTGAGGCAAGTGAATCTCAGGACAGCTGGTTCCAAGGTGTCATCTCACCTTCCTTCCCTTATGAGAATGAGAGCCAAAAATTGGTATTCAGACCCAGTCATGGTAGAAGTCTGTCCATACCATAAACCCATTGCCGTAACTAGCACTAATTAGCACTCCCGTTAGCAGTCTCAGAGTAGAGCTGCTTTCATTACATCCGTGGCCCCCAATGAATCTGCTCATTTTGCATCTCTCCCTGCCAGTGAGACCACTTTATTTAATTAGCACACCAATAAGAAGGACTTGCTAGGAGAATGCAACAGACTTACTATCAAGGTTATTCTGCTACTTAGACTTACCTTCCCCCACAAAAGAAAAATAATAGTGCATTTGTTAAAAAGGGTAGTTTTTCACCAAGCCACACCAAGTTTATTATTGTTAAAATATTAAGATTTCGGGAGCTGAATCTGATGAAAAAGAATGCGCTTTTTTAGTGATATTGTCATTCTTAACTTCATTAAATTCACACATTACAAGGTATTTGGAATGCATATAAAGTCTCCAGCTTCAGGCTATCAACAGAGCACAGAAGAAACATCCCTTGGGCCCACTGTGTTCATTAATGCTCTGCTTAGAGGATCTCTAACATTCATCTGAGTGTTGGAACTGGCCATTATCAGAGATGGCATATTAAGCCAAATGGAGGCTGTTCTGATATAAAGTGGCAATTTTATTATTACAAAAGGCTGTACAATAAGATGGCATAAAAATAGTAAAGTAATTCCATTAACATCAAGTTCTTAACAGAACTGGACTGTTAAACTTTATTTTTATGGCTTGTAGACAGGTTTAACTAGCCTAAATAAATAACACAGTAAAATTTCAATTCATTTAGCATCATGTCCTTTAGTAATTGAATCTATTTGGCAACACCTTTAAAAACAGAAAGTGATTTAGTGGTGCATAAATATTTGATTTCAGTCTAGCTTGACAGGAATGTTTAATGCTTTGTAGTTACTTTGGTATTGTCTAATCCATCTCATTTTACAACCTTCATAGTCAAGAGAATTAACAGGAAGGAGTTCTCTACTAGCCTTTAAACAGTGTGACTTTTAAGAAGATATTGGGGATCTTTCATTCCAACAGTAACTACAGATTTCCAGGGAGAGCTGTAAACATAAAAGAGGGGAAAAAATGACAATAAAATTTATGTACTTAATTTAATTGTCTGATCATGACCAGGTACACATGTATATACAGAAAAAAATTATTACTTTTGACTTCTATCTGAGAACTCTGTCAGGTGTAAAAGGTTAAAAGATATGACTGATATGCTAAAGTGAATAGGTCTTAGCAGGTTTTTGGCAGAAATGAGGAGAAAGAAGGCTCTTCTTTTTTGAAAAGACAATAATCTACAAGTCCAAGTATTTTGAAGACTTCTAGAGAAGACCTCTATTTCATAGAATCCTACAGGGTATGATGAAAATGCAGGGAAGAATCTGATGATATTCCTTAGAGTGGCAGTAGCACAGTGTTGCTGCCATGGCCAGCTCCCAAGTGAGCATGGCTCCTCTTCAAGCTGCAGGGCACTCGGTCATGTACATGGCATTTATTTTCTCTAGATCCACACAGCCTGAAGTCAAACAATATAGCCATAAAGTTTAAGTCTAACATTAGTACAACAAGATTCTTCTCAGGTTTAAGGATTTGCTGGTCAGGCTTTGGACTGTAATCAGTCTGGATAAACGTCTTGGATGATTTCCCTCTGCCTCTGACATCAGTGGCACTAGGATTTTACCCCAGAGTACCTTTCTGACATTACAGTTCATATTGCACAACTATAGTTGTCTGGGGTTAGGTTTCAAAACTGATTTATTGCAGTCACAAGCATTTGGTAAGGCCAGATTTTGTGAAATGAATCACCATATCAATACGTGAAATTGTCATCTCCCCAGGAAAAACAACACAATACAGAACTGCCCTGCTCTTGAAATAGTAGCATTGAACTTGTCAGGTTTTCACAAATCTGGAAACCATCTTTCATCTTAAGAGGTTCAGACTTCGCTTCACAAAAAACAGTGAGTGAGGGTCACTGACTGTCTCATAACTGTACTAGTTGTAGTATACTGCTGTTCTATTCTAAATAGATCTTGGTAATATGATTATCATTTCCCTGAGAGTTTCAGTAAATTTTCCTTAAAATCTGTAACCTTGACTATTAATTTCATCACCTTGCATACTCCCATAGTAAGGTGATTTTTAAGATACTTACAAATTAATTTTATTAAAGACATTCCACACCTATGCTTTTCTGTTAAATGCTTATCACTAACTGTATCAGAAGGAAATGAAAAGATCATAAATGAGCAAGACTTTTGAAAGTAAGAATTATACTGACCTCTCTAGTATCATATCCAAAGATTATCAGGTTTTTACCTTCTAAATGCAACCAGTTCCAAGTCTCAAAAGTACTATTTTAAAAACATTTGTATTTTCCCTGTTGCTAATTTCTCAATAGCTTATAATCAGAAGGATTACTGCTGTGATGATTCATGTTTGAGTCTGATGGGAGCAGAAGAACAAAATGGAAAAATTCTAATTCTTCATAAACTAAAAATCATATATAAAAGTAGAGCATTGCCACAACTGTCTAAACTTTTGATCTTTCATGGTGCTATAGTTTGGACACTGGCATTAAAGAGTACAAAAAGCATTTTTAAACTTGACAGTCAATTAAACAGCCTATTTTCTTCATAGTACAGCACAATTCAGCTGCATGAACAGTTAGTACAGGTGAGAACTGCACTAATTTGGGAAAACAGTTCAAGGGTCCACAGACAGTACAGCTACAATGTAAAAACAAAGAAAAAACAAGCAAGCAAACAAACAAACCAACCCAACACAACCCCAACATGAACATCTGCTTTTGTAGAAGATTGCATTTTTTAGTGACAGCTTTATTTTAGTGTATCAGATGTGCCTGGACAATACCCACCACCAAACAGTATGATGAACATAACAGCTTTGTATTGTTTTATTTTTGTTCAGACTTCCAGACACCCTTGCCAGATTGGATCTAAAAGGAAACGACATAGAGGATGTTGGAGAACAAGAGCTCAAAGACTTGAAACAGCTTCAGGTTTTAAATTTACGGAATAACAAGATATCTCTCTTGGATCGCAAAGTCTTGGAGTATTTACCTCGTCTTCGTCATCTGTATTTAGATGGAAACCCTTGGAACTGCACCTGTGACCTTTTCAGAACCAGAAGAGCACTGGTGGCCAAAGGGACAGATGTCCGGGGAGGGCAGTGTGCAGCACCAGCGCAAAGCCGAGGAGAAAGTTGGATGTCTTCCAAAAAGATTCTGCAGCAGTGTGAAGATAATCTGTCTTCCACAGAAAGAGGCAAAGAGGACAGAAAGAAAATGAAACCTGATGAGGCCTCCAATGTTGGAGTGAACACAGATGATGATTACTACGATTATGAATTAGATTAATGTCACAGTATATCTGTAGTGAACCCTAAAGTTGTCTAGAGCTGCCTTCTGCCACCAGTGTCTCTACAAGCAGTCTTCTCATCTGTCATTAGGTTTTCCTGCCCTATTTGTGCTACAAAAAGTAATAGCCAGTTACAGAAGGACTACATTAATGGTGCCACTGTGAACTGAATGTTGTAAAAAAAATTTTTTTTCTATACCATTAGTACTATGTAGTTTGAGGGAAGCAAAAATACAATTACTATCTCTTAGAAAAGCAGTCTGTAATTCTGTATGGACCTTTTTATTGTAGAACATTTATTACAGTTGCATAAAACCCCCACAAATAAAATTCTGTAATACCATAAGACACTATTACTAGGAGTCTGACATTCAACACATTTAAACTCGTGAGTCTGCAGGTTGACCTGGAGAGTTACATTGATGTGTGCAATTTCTTGGGATAGTTCAGAAATTCTTGCTTTTGAGAAATTGATTTCAGTTTTCCGGACACATTTCCCTTTTTTACTTTACACTATTTTAAATGATGTTAGACTAAATTACCTGAGCTGCAGACAAAACACAAAAGGCTTATCTTCATTACAGCAAGTGAAATAAATAGAAAAATCAGTTCCTGGTTAATGAGATTTAATAGTAGTTCTTAATTTAATTAATAGTGAGGAATTAAACCAGTGGGGTCAAGTTGACCTGATTCTGTTGTTGTAAACAACAGAAACGAGATTCTCAGGAAACAGATCCTGGCAAATATTAGGATAAGATGAAGTAAGGTGAAGTTCTTTTTTTTCTGCTGTTTATTTTGGTATCTGAATAGCTAATTTGCTACAATATAGCTCAAGATACTGTGTGTATACTTTTAGGTTAGGTATACTTAAAGTGCAAGTACACACTGCAAGTGTCTCCCTTCAATGGCCAGAACTTTCCAGTCTTTTGTGCACATACACACAAAAAATGACTAAATGCTATATAATTAATGCATTAACTCTGATATATGTACAAATTTTATCAAGCAATTCCCAAAGTGCTTCAAAACCAAACAAAACTGGATTAGTGAGACCACTAAAACAAGTGACTTACAAACAGTCACTTAAGTTAGTTCATGATCTCAGGTGATAACTGATGAGTAATTACATCAGCAAATTACTTTTCATAGCAAACAGTTTCTATTATTTTTTATCTTCTGTTGGCACTCAGTAACTGAGTAATCACTCATCTCCATGGAGGCTGATTTGTCAGGTGTCAGAGTGCAGCTATTTGGTTATGTCTCCTATGCAAATGAGATTGACATATGAGTTTCTTAGGTCCCCCAACACATTAAACTATGTAATTGAAATAGAGACACCTAAGCTCATTTTTCTTTACATTCCCTTATCATCAGCCTCTGCAGAGGGATCTGCATAGGTTGGATCAATGAGCTGAGGCCAGCTGTGTGAGATTGAACAAGGCCAAGTGGCGTGCCTTGCCCTTGGGTCACAACAACCCCCTGCGGCACTGTAGGCTGGGGCAGAGGGGCTGGAAAGCTGCCCAGCAGAAAAGGACCTGGGGGTGCTGGTCAACAGCCAGCTGGGTAGGAGCCAGGGTGTTCCCAGATGGCCAAGAAGGCAAATGGCATCTGGCTGTATCAGCAATAGAGTGGCCATAGGGCCAGGGCAGTGATTGTCCCTCTGTACTCAGCCACACCTGGAATGCTGAGCTCAGTTTTGGAGCCCTCACTACAGGAAAAACATTGAGGTGCTGCAGAGTGTCCAGAGAAAGGCAATGGAGCTGGTAAAGGGTCTTGAGAGGGAGTCCTATGAGGAGCAGCTGAGGGAGCTGTGGTTCTTTAGCCTGGAGGAGACTCCAGGGCAACCCGATCTTTCCTTACCAGCAGGTGTGATAGCAAGATTGGGGTCAGTCTCAGGAAACAAGCGACAGGACCACAGGAGATGGCCCCAAACTGCACCAGGGGAGGTTCGTTGGATATGATGAGAAATTTCTTCATGGAAAGCATTGTCAATCATTGGCACAGACTTTCCAGGGAAGCGGTGGAATCACCACCCTGGATGTGCTCAAAACATGTGGATTTGGCACTTAAGGACATGGTTAAGAAAAAGACTTAGCAATGCTGGGTTACAGTGGGAGTTATCTTAGAGGTCTTTTCAACCGTAATGGTTCTAGGGTTCTAAGGTCAGCCACCCAAATTTTTGGTATCTAAAGATTTAAATATTTATGAAAAAGCACAATCCTTCCTTGCAGTTCGACTGTGTTATTTTTGCTGCCTAATGCTGGTCTGTATTAGAAGCCATGAAAGTAGCTATTTTCTGAGCAAGAGAAATATTTTCGTGACACAAAATTTTTCATTCAATTTTACACTGGCAGATTCTTTTAACAGTGCTTTAAACATTTCTGCGCCGTCTCTGCCCACCGATCTGTCTGAGCATCGGGCTGGCGTTAGCTCTCACTTCACCTTTCACCTGCAGCGGTGTTTCCATCTTCGGGCCGCTACAAGCCAAGGCAGCAAAAGCCTGGGAGCCGCGGGTTTGTGGAATGCTCCAGATCAACAAAAGAGAGGCTTCTCTTTTTTGGAAGGCTGCAGATCGGGGTGTGCACCCCGAGGCCGCGCTGTCTCGGCCCCCGCCTCCCGGCCCGTTCAGCGGAACCG
>PYHW01010093.1:1500378-1515690 GCA_013186435.1 Turdus rufiventris
CCCCCGCCGCTCCCCCGCGCGCTCCTGTCGGTCGGTCCCATGAGCGGCGCGAGCGGTCTGGCGTGGCGCGCGCTGCACGCGCTGGTGCGCGCCTTGCTCTGCCTGCAGCGCGCGCTGCTCGCGTGCCTGCGCGGCCGCGCGGCCGCCGCCGCCGCCACCTCTTGCGCGCTCCTGGCGCCCGCCGCCCGCGCGCTCGGGTTCCGCGAGGCTCGCGCGGCCTGGCGGCGGCGGGGACTCGCTCGCGGCGGGGCTGCGCGCGGACGGCAGCGGTGGCGCGCGGACGGGCGCGCCCTGCGGAAGCTGCCGGTGCACGTGGGGCTGGTGGTGACCGAGGAGGAGCCGAGCTACGCGGACATGGCCAGCCTGGTCGTGTGGTGCATGGCCGTGGGCATCTCCTACGTCAGCGTCTACGACCATAACGGTGAGCGGCGGCCGCGGTGCCCGCGTTGGGAGCGTCTCCTGGCGTGGGGCCAGAGGGCCGTGCTGTTCTGGGGTCCGGTGCCGGCCTCTCTGCTGGCAGCTCCTTTCCCATCCGCTGGAGCTGCTTGGCTGCTGCACATTTCCTGTCTCAGCAGCCTGGGGAATGGCCCAGTTGCCCTTCTGGCCCAGCTCCTATGTCGGGATGACCCTGTCCTGCCTGCTTTGTAGAGCCTTGCCCGCAGCCTTGGGCTGACGGGAACTGCGGATATCTGGAAGTGTAGGACAGGGACTATTAGTAGGGAAGAGCTTTAGGCTACCTACCCTTATGAGCTAGGGCTGAGCCACCAGAAGTGAATGAATGAAAATAACCTTCCGTTTTCAGGTACTCCTGTATTAATTAGTTAAACACAAGCATGTACGTCCTGTGTGCTGTCTGTGTTGTGAAATTGAATTACGCGATCCGCATTTGGTGCTACTTGGCCTTTGAGATAACTCTGAGCCAGTGCTTCTGGAAGCTCTGGTGTTTTTTTCATAGCTGCTGTGTGATTTATTACTGGGTCTCAGGTATAAGATCATTGAACTCTGGCTCTTGTAGGTATGTTGATTTCACATCACTGACTATCATAAAGATAAGCTCAGAGTTTGGATTTGATATGCTGTGAGGAAATCATGGAACAAATCTGGCTTCCTCATTCCTAGCCTTTCCTAGTGGAGAGCTAAAACCAGCCATATTCTAGATAGTTTTAGGTGAAGCTTTCTGCCCAACTATTGACAGGTGATCTCTAATTTGTACTGGACAAGCTGTCAACTCAGAAGGGCTAACAATACATTACATGGACTTTGTCCTGTTTTATCTTATGCAGAAAAAAACTACCTTCTGAAGATCCCTGTACTCTTGCTGTCAGGAGTGAGACTGTAGGAGACCAGGGTTTAGCTTGCTTTGAGCCACTTCCAGAGGTTGTTTGGAGGTGTCGCGCAGGTTAGGTGAACTGTGTAGATTTATGCCAAGTTAGAGGTATAGTTGTCTTCTAGTGCTCTTTCAGGAAATGCCCAGCAGTGCATCCCACAAAAGTAGGTGAAATCTGTCATCAAGTGTGCAAAAACATCTGAGGTATGCAGTCCTTTCCTTGACCATAGGCATTTGTGATTTAAAAAAATTTTCGCTTGCTTTAAACCATCACCATTTATAGTTCTGTTTCATGGTTAATCCTCTGTGATAAGAGTCTTGGAAAACTTGACTTTCACTAAGTTCTCTAAGATCATTATAAGGAACCGGGCTTAATACCAGTCACATAGCAGTTTAAACTGGCCATCTGTGCAGGGCTGTTGTAGAACTTGGTTATATTGTATTTCAGAGGGAGAATGCTTCCTTGTTTGGAAGTCAAAGAATTATATAAAATATTTGCATAACATCTCAAGCACACAGAGAACAACACCTTCTGAAAAGTAATTTATATGTTGACAGTTTTTACTCCCAACTTGGAAAGCGTTCATCCAAGGTGAAATGCTGCAGAGTAAACAGTATCAAGGAAGAGAGTTTCCCTTATAGCTTGAGGAGTGACTTTTTTATTATACAGGATCTTTAACTTGTGTGAAACCTCAAATAAGCTATGGCCAGTATTGCCTGATATGTTACGTATGTGCTTAGTTCCTTTTTAGATCCTAGCACTCTGCTCCATAAATTATATGTATGAGAACTGAATTGAGGAGCAGATCAAGCTGAGAATCATGTTTCTTGGTCGTCTTGGTTTTCATCTTGCTTACTGCGCAACACTGAGCGGGGAGAAGGTACCAGCCAATGCTTTGGTGGCCACTGTTGCTGAGCTCCCATCTCACAGCCAGAGCTGTAGCAATGTCTGAAACATTATTTTTTGAGAACCTACTACTGCTTGCTTCTCCAGCGTGTGCTGAAATTCAGTCAGATCTAAGACTGACTGTTAGAAGACTAAATATGATGACCAGAAGTTATAAGGTTTTGTCCCCTGAGCTGAAATAACCTTGCAGAACAGTTGTTATTGCTGGCTGTTAAAGGGGGGAAAAAAAAAAGTATTGGGATATTTACTGCTCTATCCATGTGTTGTTTCATTCATTCTAAAGTTACATATGTGAATTGTTCACTCTTGTTCTGTGTTGTGATGATATTTTTTTGTTTTGGTGTTTGGAACTTTTTCTTTGGTTGTTTTTGTTGTTTTAAGTGCGGGTTGTGTGATGAGTGTGGATTTTAATTTTTCATTCTAAATTTACATGTTAAGAGGTTTTGCCATCAATGAGATCTGAATATATAGCTATTATCTCATGATTATCAAAGCATTTTTCAGTATCTTTTTCTTCTGTTGGTCCTCTGATACTAGAATATGCTAGTTTAATTACTAGCTTGATTTCCAATTTGTTGGAGCAAAATCGAAAAAGGCAGGTAACTAAAAAGTTTTAAATCTGTGGCTTTTGCTAAACGTCCAGGGTTGATGAGAATTGCCTGCCATTACACATCCTGTTCCACAGGCGTTCAGTGGGTTGTCCAGGATAGCAGCCACAGCTGCTTTGTGCACAGCTGAGCTTTTTAGACTGACTTTAAGTCAGTCTATGTAGAAATTCATACATTTCTAGTGTATGCTTACTGCTGGTACTGGCACGTATGCTGCCTTTCTTTTGGTGCTAAGCTCCTTAGAGTGTCTTGATTGAGCATACAACATTTCTAGATAGACTTGTCATTAAGCAGGATGTTGCAGCTGTTGCTAAATCTGGTGCTCACTCAGCACTAACACTGATAAGAGTGAAGGTGAGTCAAGTTGTATGGTACAACTCGCTCTTATCAGTAGCGAGGGGTGACCCTTAATTATGATGTGCCCTTGTTTCCATCCACTCAGATGTGGTGCTTTTGGACTGCTGAACTGCTTGTGTGAGGGTTTGTGTTCATACAGTTGTACCTATTGTAACTATTGATTTGTCAAAGTCCCCACTGGTGCTGGCTGTGGTGGAGAAAGAAAACTAATTATGAGTGCTCTGGATCAGTGTTAACTGTGGTGAGGTATACCTTAATTTCTCTTTCCTTCACTGCATATGTGCAGTACTGAGATTCTTTTGAAACCTTGTTTGCAAGCATGGTCTTCAATGGTTGCTGTCTCTGCAAGAAAGTGTGTCAGTTTCCTGCAGAAGGATTAAATTCAAAATATGTCCTTAACTGCCCCTCCTATAGGAGGAAAGGGAAGCATGAAGTTCTTTGCGGAAGTTCTAGATAAGCTGTTTATTTGTTTATAGTAGGGAATTTCTATATTTTTTACAAGATTGCTAGATAGAAGGCTGTTCATATGTTCTTCACTGTCAAAATAAGTAGCTGCATTCCAGCTGACACTGGTTACTGCAGCTGCACCAGTAACCATAAAGGCAACTTGGCTGGAGTTGTGCAGGGCTCAGAACTGAGACTTTCTCTGTTGCCTCAGCATGTTTGGAGGCCCAAGGTGGCCTGGCTTTACTGCTCCTGGTGTGTGGAAGCCCTTTCTCTGAATTTTCATTGGTGTGCAACATGACCAAGCCATAATAAACTTAATGCTACGGTGTGCACCTGGGTTAAATAATGGAAACTAAATTTTCAGGCTTTTGATCTAGAATTTTTCTGTTGACTTCTGTATTACCAGTCCTATGACTTGGTAGTTTCAAGGCCTTATCTCTGAGGAAATGCTGGAACATTGTTGCAGTCAGAAGGCTTTGATAAGGCAATAATGTAATAGCACTTAAAACACTTTCTGGGGAGCAGAAGCCTTTTATTAGTGCTGTATACTTTAACTTTCTTTTGGTAGTTGTTTTGCCATTTGCAAGAGCTTGATTGAGTGTTACTTCTGTCAAGCTTTCCTGACACAGTTTAGGACAAGTCTAGAGTGCTTTTTGGGAGCTTGCTGAATCTTGGCATTTGGTTACTTTGGACTCCCAGATAGATGCTTCATGCTGAACGTTTCTTAAAGCCCACAGTGTGACTGTATTGAAAATTTGGAGTTACTCATCCCGAGTTTATTAGCTTTCTAGTGAACTGCCTTGCTTCAGACCATTTTTCTCTTAAACCCTCTTTGGAAGGATAGAGTATGCAAAAGCAATTATTTTGTTAGCCCCAAAGTAGGCTTCTAGTCTCTTCTAGATTACTTGACAGTTTAGCTGATTCGATCAATCCTTAAAATCTTCTGGGTGTGTAGTGTGTTCGTTTCACTGGGCAGGATAAATACATTGTGGGTTTTATGTTACTGGAACACTAGTGAGATGCCAATATCATATGGCATCTGCTGTGGGCCTTCACCCACATGAAGTTTCATGTTCAACAATTTGTGTTTTGGTGTCGACTTGAGAGGAGTTCTCAGAACAAATTTATTGAAAGGGATAGCATTAATTTGTAGAAAGTAATCCCTTAAAGGAATGGGAAATATGAAGGAAGTATCTTTTCTTTCAGTTGCTGATGAGCTTCTGTTCTCTTAGTGCAGAATGTCCCTCCAAGAAGAAATGCGGGAGGAATGGTGACCTATGAAGTTCTCAGTTCTAAGTCAAATTCTTTGTTTGGTTAGTGCTATCTTAAATGGCCTTAATCTGACTGAAATTTAAATGAGTTCAGCTGTGTTCAAACTTAGATTACTTTTTTCTTAGACTCTTGAAATAAAGGAGGTATTTGTTGGTAGCTTTCCATATCCTGTGAGGTCCAGTGTAATGGCAGTGTTTTCTTCTGTTAAAAACCAGCATGATCCAACAGGATGTAGGCAAAAGCTATTAACGTATTAAAACAGTTTCTTGCATGTGCGTTCTTTGAAGTGGCTTATTATTTGATATTCTTAAAATGTTAATATCTGATAAATTACAACTTTTGATTGCTCTTTCCCCATCAGCACTGGGAAGAAGTTGAGAAAGCAAATAACTGAAATGTTGTAGAGATACTTTATAGAGATTCTTTACTAGACTCCACTTCGGTAAGGTGTTCCCTTGCAAGGGTGAGCTAATTTATTCTGTGTTTTACCAAATTCCACCTCTTTAAAAAGCGGGACAATTAAGAATGTTGAACTTTAAGATGCCATTAAGTCATTAACAGGTAGTGGCTCTGGTAGTCTAGTGAGACAAACAAATGGTTGACATCACTTGATGTTTCTTTGTGCCAGTTTTTCACTTCCACTTTTAGATTCTTGTCACTTCTTTACCTGCTTTCCTCTTAATTGCAACTTGCAGCCTCTTAATTACAAAGTTAATTTGTCAATATCTAACCCTAAACTACTGCAACACCATGGTTGCAAGCAGGGGGGCATGGCTTGTAGATGCTGTAAGTCTGAGCAGAAGGTGTATGCCCTGGAAAAGACCTGTGTAATGGAGGACTGCTGCAGGAAGCTAAACAATTCTGGTTTGCCTAAGCTCTAACAGCAACAAATGACCGACAGCATGCTTGCAACTTGTGTTGTAAGAACAAATACTATCCCTGAAAACAGCTCACAAGAAACAAACTGGGACAGAGAGTTTTATACTCTTTGGCTTTGGGAATTTTAGTCCTTAAATACATGTAATTCTTAGAACATTTCATTTGCAGGAATATACACATTTGCACTAGATTGCAGAGGTTCCAGAGTTCTGACTGAATGAATGTTTTTGCTTTTTGAAACCAGAACATCTTCTCATGAGAAATAATAGCGACAATTTCATGTTTGTGTTCCATATTAGAATCATGAGTAGTGCCACAATTTTTTTTCATTTAACAGCAAACAGCTGTTGTATTGCTAAAAACTATTAGACCTTTGTCAAATCATATTTTTTTGTAGTGTTAAAATTACATAATGGACTTGCTTTGACTTGTGTGGAGGATTGTGAACGAAATTGGAGGGTAGCAATAAATGAGGAGTTAAGTTTCACTACCTAGAAATACATAATTCTGTTACTGGGTTGGCCTACTCATGCACTTATTTGCTATATTTGTCATGTTTTAATTAAGCAACAGCATCTCCCAGAACTAACTGGTACATTTACAAGGTTTAAAAAAAAAAGAGCCTTCTAGTTAAATGGGGTTTTGAGATACTCTAAGAGAAAGGAGACTACAGCTGAGTCATGACCATGTAAAATTCCTGAAGTTGAATGTGATTTTGGCCTGTGAATATTGCATTTGGCAGGACTGTGTTTGCAGTGATGTGCATTTTTAAGTCTCTTATGCACTGACTGAGAGACAAATGTTGAAGGAGTATTCCCAAGTGCTGTTGGTTTTTAATTAAGTTCTGAGTTAGTCTGAATTTTTACTACCTTCTGCTTTCTCTTCAGGAAAACTGTGCATGTGTCAAGGTTGATGGATCAGTGGGAATTTGGGTGTGGAGGCCTTTCCAAGGGAAGGCATACTGCAACTGTATGGTACAACTGTGGTAGCTTCCTGTTTGTTGAACTGCTATTCCAAGAGCTATGCAGTCCCCAGGTTTGAACAGCTGAGGGGATGGGTGAGATAAACGAGCAGAATAGCAGTGATACTCAGCTAAGTCTTAAGAACACATTTATTTAGCAAGTCTTCTCTATCTGTGTGTGTTAAGGACCTTCACTTTGAAGCTGGACCAGTTCCATTATCTGATGTCTCTTTTTGCCTAGTAGCAAACACCTTGGTCAGTTGTTCTGCTTGTTGTCCTAAATGTCTTAAATTAAAGTCTTAAATTAGTTCTTTCAGTCTTTGGCAGAAATAGGCAAAAACCTTTAATGAGGAAGGATTTGATATTCGTGTTGGGTGGGAAAGGGGAAGAAGAGGAGCAGTTTATTTTCCAGATTGGGAGCCTTTCCTAATTATGTCACATGGTTGTCTGGATATTGAACATAGTTTTATTTCTTATATCTAGAAGTGTACAGAAGTCAAGTGACTTAAAGATGAGGCACATGCAGCCTTGTACAGATCTTCCTTGAAGTGTGCAGGATTAGCAATTGCAGTGGCTGCACTGCTGCTGACATTGGGAGTAAGGAAGACAATCTGTGCTAACCCTAGCATGAAACAGACCGAGCCAAGCAGAGTTGTATCACACAGTGTTATTTAAAGCAGCATTCTCAATTTGTTATGTAGAGATATACTTTAGAAAGTGGGAGCAAAAAGAGCAACAATTTAACTTCAGTTTAAACGTAGCAAAAGTATTCTAACACACTTTTTTTTCTGTAGAGGTTTGTGCCTTGCCACAACTTGCTTTTCTGTAAATTCATGAAATCATAAGCATCACTGACGCTTATATAATGAAATAGGTTTTTTTAAACAGGAAGCATCCAGGATGAGAGGAAAAATAGATATTTTGCCACCTATTAAAACCTCCAGTGAAGCCTGTAGAAAAGTTCTAATTCACTAGGCCTAAAGGCTAGCATATTAAATAAATGCATTGTATCACTTCATACTGCAAATGAACTCCTAGAGTATTACAGTGTTAATCCAGTGCTTATACACTGTTTGACCAATGTGGGAACTGTTGTCTAGTCAGACTGTGGTAGTGAATCCTAAGCCTGATCATAAAATTGCATGTTTTTCACTGTCTTTTGCACTGTGCATTGTAGGGTTAGTGTATGGGCATTTTTAAACTGGTCAACTGAAGTGTTTGACATAAGGTTTCTGAATGAAGCTCAGTAAAAAGCCTCTGAATACCATGTGATAAAAGCATTATCCAGTTCCTGAGTGAATATGCCTAGCCATGCTGTTGGATTGTAAATATTTAAGCTGTAATATTTTGGTGTTACAGTGGCATTTAATTAGAAATAATTGAGTTATGTTTCTCAAAAGCTGGAATTTATTTTAGTACGGGAATCCAAGTATATTTGAAACAGGCTTTTGTGATTTCTGCATTCAAAATGTGTCTGCCTTAAATATGTAAGTATAAAAAGAGCCTTGAGGAGTGCATGAATACCTTGAAACATACAGCTTGTGAAATTCTCTTATTAGGAAATCCATGCTATTGGATGGCTTAAGAGTGGGTAGTTACTGAGACCTGAAATGCTGATTCAGTGGTGACTTGCTTTCTTACCCTGCAGCCTTAGGGATGTGGCAATAAGTGATAGCAGTTGTAAGCAGTGTGGGCATTAAAGAAATTTGGTGTTAATCTGACTTGGTTGTTCTTTGATTATTGCTTTCTCTATTTCTAGCATACTAAGGACAATGAATTAAGTCTTAAGCTATCTCTTATGCAGTTGCAACTTGCTTAAATCAGGCTGGGTGAAAGAGGAACAAAAGCACAAGTTGTCTTTCCAATGTCACTCAAATTAGTCATGTGCAGTAGCATTTGCTTTGAATTCTTACTCACACTTGTGAACTCCAGTCTGAAACCAGTACTGACTAATTTTTTCTTCTTGCCTAGTGTCAGATTTATTTTGTAACACCCTTTATAGGAGTTGGCTGACATGCAACTTGTTTTTTAAAGGTATTTTCAAGAGGAATAATTCAAGATTGATGGATGAAATTTTAAAACAACAGCAAGAACTCTTGGGACTAGATTGCTCAAAGTACACCGACGAATTTGCAAATCACGACAAAAATGGTCAAGGTAAGATGAACTACAAGAGGGGCTTGGTGTGCCTTTAAATAGCTGTATATCAATCATAAATCTGCTTTTACTTAAACACATTCCTGTGTACAGTGACCTTTTTCTTCATTAAGAACTGTTTATCAGAAAACATCGAACTTTCCTGAGCTAGTATTAAACCTCCACTGTGCTTATTTGTTCTGAACAGCAAAGCACTGCTCTCTCCTTGCTGTAGTAATCATTACTGGGTGGTCTGATCTTTCCTTCAGCCTGAGTGTTGTGCCAAGACCCCTTCAATGCATCAGTGTACCTTCACTCCCTGCTGTTTCAGTGAAATAAGTTCCTTTCCTGAGAGTTGGAAAAAGCGCTGAAGTGTAAGAGGACTGATGTCAAGTTAATAATGTGTGTGCTTCAGTCTTCCAAAGATACACCTCAAAGTAGGAAGGAGAAAGGGAAAGAGCAAGACTGCTGGTTGTCATGGCAAGGTATAATGCCATCAGGAAGTTAAAAAAATAAATTTGGTAGTAATAGCTTTAGCACGTATTTAGATGTGGAAAGCGGGTGCAAGTTTCAAGGTTGATGTTCTTTATACAGTAGTATCTGCTGTAAGTACTCATTTACTCATCTGCTGCCTAAGACAAATGCTTGAAGTCTGTTCAAAATACAATAAATCACAGGCATGTACTTGAATCAGGCCTTTGTCTTAAAGGGATGGGCTGATACAGCTCTCCTAACTGCAACTCATAATATTTAAGTATATCTTGTTAAAAAAAAAATACCTAAACAACCCTTATGTTTTTAAGATTGTCATAGTTCAAAGACTTATGAAAAGACTGCACAAGTTGTGGTACATTTAGCTGTGTTCAAAATGCTGCTTGCAAGTTCTGCCTCCCCTGTGAGAGCTGACTGGATACCAAAGTCCTTTGTTCCAGTTTTCCAGTATAAAGTGTAATATTGTAACATGAACTTGTCTTGTGAACAGCTTAGCCTAAGATGCTAGCATTTGTGGAAGAACCTAGGTTTCATGCTATTTTTTTTCTTCCCTTGAAGGTTGAAATAACCAGCAGAAAAATGAGGTAGACAGGCTATTAATGTCTTAAACTCCAGCATACTTAGCTACACTTACCTAAGCTGGGGTATTTATGTTCACACCAAACAAACTACTGAGAGACTTCTCAGACTTGCTGATGGAAAGAGTATATTTAAATCTCAGGAACCTTTTGTGCTGGAAACTGTGAAAAGCAGAGGTGTTTTCTGTTCTCTTTTAAAATTCTTCATTCTTTTTTAGAAGGCTTCACAGTCAGATCAGATGCTTCATATTTTCAGGCGAACAAACTGACATCTATCCAATTTATTATTACCTGCATTCTTTTGCTTCTTAAAACCAGAATTGCATGTATTACATTTAGGGGTACTGTTAAATGTTTTTTAATCTAGGACATTTGATGCAAATTTGCAAATCAAGCAATATTAAGGAACAATTATTTTCATTGGGTAGATGAACTGAGGGAGTTTTAGGTGTTCTTACGAATCTTGACTGTGCTGTGTAATCCTTTGCAGTCAGGTTCTGCAGTTTTAAGAAACATTAAGTATCTGGTTGTAACTATCATAAATTTGGTATCAGCCTGAAGTGTTGACATGTTGGTATTTAACCCACTTAACTTCAAGCCAACTATTGTGCACTGTCTGTGGCTTTCAGCTTCCTTGGCAAGTTTACCTCTTAGGTACCTTACCAGAACTGACAGTGATGCAAGTCATGTAGTGTGAGAAGACTCTTGCCTCTCAATAATGTAGGATTAAGATAATTATTACTGTGAAATGTCCTCTTAAGTCACAGATACAATTAGAGATGAATGGATGAATTCTGGACTATTATCTTGTTCCAAGCTTCAGTGAATCAATCTTAGATCCTTATTGTAACTCTTGCATCAAGATGCTGTGATCACATTGAGAGAGATCCCCATCTTAATCATTGTCATGTGCATGTACACAATCTGTTAAAAACACCTTTCTCTTCTAGGGTAGAAATTAGTATGTTGTTTTTTTTTTCCTTTCCCTGAACTCCCTAAGTTACTATCCAAGCACCTTTCTTCTCTGTGCTTTGCCTGACAGCATAAGAACCAACCCAAATTTCCTGGAAAACTACATTTCAAGACTGAATTAAACCCCCCTCTCACAATACTTCTCAAAGTAGTTGTTTTAAGCTTGTGTTTTAGTAATACAGCAAATCCAGAAATCTCGTACCTACTTCTTTAAGAGATAGCTGAGGTATATCTGTGACTAGTTGAAATATAGTAATTAAACTGCATGTTACTTTCAGCTGTATCTGTGACTATCTAAAGCACATGCAAAATAATTACACTTGTTGCTTTTAAACTATGTTTTGTACTTTCAGTTTTAAATTGCCAATCTACATTGAAGGTGCTGTCTCCGGAAGATGGAAAAGCAGACATAGTCAAAGCTGCTCAGAACTTCTGTCAGTTGGTGGCACAGCAGCAAAGAACACATTCAGACCTGGATGTGAATATGTTAGACAACTTATTAAGTAGTAAGTATAATAATGGAGGGGAAAGAGTACTGAATTCGTAACGATTTGGTTACCAGTCTATTTATTGCTTGGAATGTATGCATCTTGATGCTTAGTCTATCAGAGTAAGTTATGATTATTGCTTTTAGGCTTCTGTTAAAGATTTGACTTGTTTATTGTCTTTTGAGCTGTTTTTTAAGCAGAAAAA
The DNA here is from genome assembly GCA_013186435.1 of Turdus rufiventris. NCBI lineage: Eukaryota > Metazoa > Chordata > Aves > Passeriformes > Turdidae > Turdus > Turdus rufiventris. The sequence continues at coordinate 1,512,008 of PYHW01010093.1, forward strand.
TTCTTTAGCAGAAATATTAAGCTAAATTGCAGAATTTTGGCTTTTCAGAGTCTACAGCCTTTATGGTATGTTCTGGAGTGAGCTTTTTGAAAAAAGTACTACTGGGATTACCTAAAATTAAACTATTCTAATTTAGGTTAACTTCCTTCAAGTTACAAGCTGCAAACATAGATGGGCGGAGCCTTCTCCAGATCTGGTTGCAGCAATTAAAGCTGTTGCTGCTGCCTGAACTACTACCCTGAGTGCAAATGATAGAACATTTGCTGTTCTCTTGCTGCTCTATAACCCACACTAGTTTAGTTGTCTTCATTACAAATTCATGCAGATTACTGACTCTTCTCTGAGCTGTGTGGCTACATGCAATAGCTCTGAAAAGGGCAGGACTGCCCTAATATCACACCTGGGAGAAGGAGTTTAGAATTAGCATCCACTTTTCCAGTGGCCTTGTGGAGCTATAATGAGTTGCTCAGCTTGCCTAGGTGATCCATGCATGCTAATTGCAGCTGTAATTAGCTTGGCAGGGTTCAGGTTTCAGATTGCACACTTGAACTTGGATGCCTTTAGGCACGTTATTGTAATGTAGTTCCCATTAATTGGACTTTAGAGAGTGATTTCTTCTTTTTCATGTGTCTGGTCAGCTGAATTGTTTTGTGGATGGACTTGCATGACAGTTTGGCCACTTAGCTTCAAACCAAATTACTTTCCCTGTTGTCAGCATCCTCCTATAATGGAACTATATTTGATGTATTTAGTAAGGCACCTGAAGAATTTAGTGCATCTATTCTGTTATACCCCAAAGGCAATTAAAGGACATTAACAACTGCTTCTTCGGTCACTAACATAATGGAGGACGGTGACAATTGTTACCCGTTGTGTGTATTTTGGCCAGTGATACTTAACTGCAGCTTTTCAAACTTGTTGGGGATCTTCTCTCTGGATATGTTAAAAGTATTATGTCCAGTCTTAAAATTAGTGGATTCATTTTTGAAGTATTGCATGCTAGCTGAGCACAGAAAGTGATCTAATCTGTCAAAACAATCAACTTTGAAACAGGCTGCTTCATGTACGTGGCTAGTAATTAAGGATAATATCTGTAACTAGTCCTGCTTATTAATTTGTTTATTTAATGTTTAGGACCTTGTTGGAGGTGAAGTATTCTTCCATTATTTACTTAGCAGCAGTTTTTAAAACCTTTTACTTGTAGTCAAATTTAGGTTGTGTTCATTTTTAATGGAACAGTATTGAAAGTAAGCATCTGTGCATTACTGATTTGAGAGCATGTTCTGAAAAGTAATACTTGAGTAGTTATGCTCTTAAGGTTTGCATTCAAGGTGTCTTAGGTAAATCTCTGGGGTTTTAAATTTTGATTTACATACCTGTTAATGTAAAATTTTAAATTTTTTGTTCATGTTTAGGGTGCAGTTATTGAAGCCTAGTCCTAAAATGGTATGGTTATAGCTTGTCATGTGGCTTTTCTTGTTCTTAATTCAGTCATGCACTTAATTCTTATAGCTTGAGTTTTCTGCAGTGTAAGAGTACTTTATTCTGAGCAATGCCTCAGCTAACCAGCTTGTTTTCAGAGAAGTAGGTGCCAGCTGCATTTTAATATTGTGTCTGCTTGCTGTCTGCCTTCCAGCAAAGAACATGACTATCAACTAAGGCTACTCAAGTTGCCCTGTAGAGTTTATGTGGAGAAGGGTAGAGTTATCAGCTCTAAAATTCATTCATGTTCCCCTTGCAGAACTCCTGACCTAGAAGGAATGTTGCCAGATTCCCATCCTTTGAGCGTGCGAGTCTTTTGACCTCTTGTTTTTTTAAAGTCTGCTCCCAAATCCTTCTATCTTGTGTGTGAAACTTTGCTGTAACTCTAGCAGCTCTGAGGGAGCTTCCACATGTAAATTATCTGTAGTTGCTGCTATGTTTAGGTAGAGAAATGGATAGAGTCAAAAGCACATACTGTGTTTTTTAGTACGCTGTTCTGACAGTAATACTACAGTGTGCGTTTTCATTTTCCTTCAGATGGGAACCAGAAGGAAATGTTAGCATTAACTGGGCTCTCTGATGGTCTTTTCCTGTTTGAAAAGCGATTGCAGTTTTGAAGATCCTGCCGCTGTACCAGCTGAGGAGTACTCAGCTACTGAATCAGCTGATGAGTAAAGCTATCCACTTCCTCCAGAGTCCCCACTTCTAAGTATTCACTGCTTCCCTGCAAAGCTCTTTCATACTAACGTCCTAGCTTCTGAACACATAAGTGGCTTTTGCTTTGCAATTTTTTTTCTTAACTTTGTGATAAGATTTGGACTGTGCACAAGACACTCCTACCTAAAAAAATTTTCCTTCCTTAGAAATGCACATGCTTGGGAAAATACCTTTTACCAGAGACAAAGAAGCTATCATCACTGTTGTGGTGATTCAGTGGGGAAGGGAGGATGTGAACTTTTTGAAAAATATCCAGCTTCAGTTTGAAAATCTGGGTGAAGTGAAATCTGACCTTAGTTTCCTTTTCTGTTATTCCTGAAGTTAAGTTCCTCTACAACTAATCTGAAAATTGTAAGAGGCTCTTGTGTAGTGGTTTTGTTGGTTTTTTTTAAGCAACCAAGGAAAGAATTGAGAAATAACATCGGAAGTTTGGAGCAAGTAGGCTGTATTAAACTTTATTTGCTAAAGGTAGTTGTTACGTAGTATAAGTACTCTTGTACTTAACCTACAGAATTGGTGGATAGTGACAAGAAATTACCTGCAATAATCATGACTATTATAACAAAATAGGGTTATGACTGCTGGAATGCTTTTCAGATGAGCTGGGTAGGTGCAAGAGGAACGGTTTAGCTTCTTGGGTCCCCTTGGGGTGCTGTACTGGTTTTCACATGTTTCTCTAATCAACTTGCTAGAATTAGCAGGGAAAGCTGGACTCAGACTGCTCATTCTAAGCCTATTTCCTGTCTGTCAGTTTTAGCCTGGAGTAGTTTAGGCACTGTGGAATATATGGAAGGGAGACAGAGGCAGTAGTGTTTGTCCACTGTCTTCAGAATCAGAAGATGACTTGGATGCTCTCACAAGGGGAAATGACTGCCTGGGGTTTTAAGATATGGGTAGTAAGAGTGCAGGCACCTAGTGGAATTATTTAGCCCTGCCTTGGAATGGGTCAGGTTGTTCACACAGTAACAGAAAAAAGACACACTACCCTGTTCTTCCTCACTCATGTAACCAGAAAGATGCCAGCTGAAACAGTGTCTTTGTCTTAGAAATTTTAAAACCAACTTACTATGTCTTAGTTTCATACTGAGAAAGAGATGAGTCATTTAACAAGTTTTTTTTTTCTTTTTGATGGTCTGTAGTACCAAACTGTTCTTCAGTGAAACTTGCTTAGGCTTTTTTTTTTTTTTTTTTTTTTTTTTTTTTTTTTTTGGTGTTAATAGTCCTTTTACTCTGCTTGTCTGCAGCTCCACATAGTTAAGTAAGGACTGCAGTAGGTAGAGTCAAGGTACAGCATGTTCTGTGCTACTAAAATCGAGTTTACCAAGACAAAACTAGAACAAGTCAGATGAAACAGCATTGTTAAGGTTTGCTGTTACTCAAAACAATGTAACTGTTCCTGTTACTTCCATAGAAAGTCTTTGAAAGCTACCTGACTTAAAAATAACAGTCCAGCTGGGCCTGCAGTGGCTGTCTAAGCTTTTGCT
>PYHW01010093.1:1515724-1572078 GCA_013186435.1 Turdus rufiventris
AAAAAAAAAAAAAAAAGGAAATTTCGTGAAAAAGCAGATGCCTTACGGTTTAGATTTGTTAAAACAAATCCTCTGATGAATTTAATAAAACCTAATGTAACTTGTTGTTATTACAGGTACAAATGGATTTCCTGATCCTGATTTAGTCTTGAAGTTTGGTCCTGTGGACAGCACATTAGGATTCCTTCCATGGCACATCAGACTGACAGAAATCATGTGAGTTGCTTATAAATGTTGTGAAACACACTGGAATGAAAAATATCTAGCTAAACAAGTCTTTGACATAACTTAAGGAACTAGCCAAAAGAGGAGAGCCAGCTAAGCAAGTGTCTGGGGATTGATTTGGGGGTATTTGAAAATTATTAAATGAAACCTGTCAAACATTCATTGTTGGTTTTTTAGCCCTGACTAGGCAACAGCAGGCTTCATGCCTCTGGTTTTAGGAACAGCTGCTGTCACCACTTACTCTGTGGTCCAGTCTCATTTGACAGTGATCCTTACATCAGTGTTGATTCTCTGGCTTACAGATTTCTGACAGGGAAACTAAGGATACAAGGGAAATGGGATAATACAAGATCACACCTATGGATTATTTTTCAGTTTTAGTAATAACCAAAGTGACTAGATTTGCTGAACTTCTGAAATCTGAGTGCTTTTGAAGCACACTGAAATGTGTGGGCATTACCTGTGCTGCTCCAGTTTTTCACTGATGTGAAGGGCCCTGTGTGCTCTAATGGGAGGCTTTGCTTTAGAGGGGTGAGTGGTTTAGTTGTTATAATTGAGTTACAATAACCATGTTGAGAACAGCTTCACAAAGTTATTCAAACAGTAGCTTGCTTTTAGTGATATACCTGAGCAGCTGTATGAATAGTGTGGTTTTTTTGAAAGCTTATTTTAATGTTTCTAACTTGCTTTCTCAGTTCTTTGCCTTCCCACCTAAACATCAGCTATGAAGAATTTTTCTCTGCCCTCCATCACTATGCAGCCTGTGAGCAACGCTGGGGAAAGTGACTTTGGGCTGAGTGCATGGAGTAAGGCTTTCTGTGGGAAGGAACTGATGTCTGTTTACAAGCACCTGTGACCCATAAGTCTGGTTCATAGTCCTTTCTTAATTTATCAAAAAAATTCAATAAAGTGTCTTACCTTTCTAGAGAGTCTGTGTGAATGCGTGAGAATCTATGGGGAGGGGGAGTTCACAGATTTCCTCTTTGAAAAAGACAGTTACTGAAAGCAAAGCTGAATTGCCCTCACTTTGACATCCAAGTCAAAAGGAACATGCAAGAATTAAGTGTTCTGAAATCTACAGGGCAATGTAAATAGGAGATCTGTGTCCTGAAGATCCTTAAAACCAAGAAGGAACTCCTATCTTTGTTTCTTAATTCTTCATGGTCAGGCATTTCAGAGCTAATGGTTTATCTTTGATATATTTTCTATGTAATATGTGAATTCTAGAGAAGTTGATTTTGTTAACTGAAAATAGAGACTGCAACTTGGCTGGGATGACTAAGCCAACTGTAGGTGTTAAGTTCTAGAAATACTGAGAAGATTCCATAAAAAGGATGGAAGTTTCTGTGGTAAGTGGATTAGGCAGTCTGTGTTGCACTATTCAGCTTTTTTTTTTTTTTTTTTAAAGTGGTGGAATGAAAGTATTCCTACAGCCCTGAGTGAATGCATCATCTCTCAGAGTCAGGTCAGTTTTCCATTGAGAACAAGCATAAGCAGTACTATTTGTATAACTGTTCTCCCCATAACACGCTCACTCAAGGTAACAAGCAGGATAAGGCTCTGGCATCATTTGCTGAAAGATTTAAAAATGGGCTGAGTCAACTTCTGTGGCTAAATGTGATCTGCTGCTTGTACTTGTGTGCCCAGCAAGGGAGGTCTGCTTAAGCCTTTTATTATTTCTATTTGTTCTGAACTGAGCATTAGAAGTTTGAATGAGACAAAGCAGACGAAGAAGGAAAATGAGGTGATGCTGCCCTACAGTATTTCAACACAGATAACTAAGTAGAGATACTGGTTAAATGGTCTTCATTGTGGACTGGCCTATTTGGGTTACATTGCTGTTGTTGGAAGCAGTTTTAAAATTGCAGGTTTATGGCTGCATTTGGCCAAAGCAATATCTTTAGATCTGTATTATGGGAGACAAACATTAATACTGCAGTCTTCTGCCCTGCAGGCTGCAGAACAGTTGAATGCTTCATTCTGGAAGTGTTTCCTGTTTCCCCTTCCCTCCATTCTTCAAACTGAGCCTGGCTTTATCTCCTTTGGGATAGCCATGTCACTAGAAGGGAAAAAAAAAAAAACTATTTTTAAAAGGGAATTGCCAGATTTTAAATGAAGGTCTGCCTCATTGTGAAATGGCGTATTTTAACTTGTTGTTGCTTTGATGTAATGTTATAAAGCAGATTGCACAAACTTTTAGCCGCGGCTTTTCATCGTACTAAGGTTAGATTGCAGTTTTAAAAAAGAGACCTGTGGTCTGCTTTATCTCAGAAAAGAGCAATGGATATTCAGTAAATTAACTTAAGGGTATTGACATAAAATAGGTTTCCATAGGAGCTGATATACTTTGAATACACTTTGTAGACTGGTCTCTTGTGTGTGCCAGGTCCTGTATTGCAGAAGAAGGTGAACAGTTGTGCAGTGTTTCCTGGGCTCTGTCATTGACATGGGCAAGTTTTCTCACTGAATGTTAAGTTTGACTTTTTTGTTGGGAGTGGGTAGCCTGTTGAAGGGTATCTGGAGTATTGTTGTTCATCTGTAATATGAATTGTTTCATTAAAATCCAAGGTTGTGTTCACATTTTGATATGTAAGTGTTGCTGTGTCACTGAAGCAGTTCTGGTGCTGGTGGTAATGGGAAAAGCTTAGTTTAGCCCTCAAAAAATATATTTTTTATATTTGTATTAAACTGCCAAAGAATACTTCTCATACCTGAGTTCCCTCACTCCTCAAACTTCTGCGTATCTCAGCTAAAAAGATGTGTTCAATATTGGAAACATCTCAAGGCCTAGAATTTGTCTACAGAGAATTGCTTAATAAAATGAAAATGATTAGTTCAGCTGCATTTGATTCAACTTAAATCTCTTCTGATGGCTAGTTTAATTGTTAATTAAGTGTTCCTCCTGGAATTAATGTAGTTGAACTAATCCACGTTATCACTTCGTTGGGATTATTTTACTGTCCCTGTGTGGGCAGTCTTCAGTGAGGTGTGCCAAAAACACTGTGCATATCCACGACTTGATCTCTGAATGTACGTCCTTGCCCTTAGCAACTCTCTCCAGCTTGTTCTGTGTGAAGGTCTGTGCTATTGCTGTGACATGTTTGGGTACCTGTACATAATGTGTAAAATGAGTTTTTATTAGGGAATAAATTTATTGAACTTTATTATTGAAAGCTGAATCTGTAAAACAATAAATCAATAAAAGACTATAATCTTTCTACAGGCTATGGTGGTACACGAATACTTTCGGAAGTGTGGCTGGGTCACTGTAGCCTGCTACATCACTTTGGGGAAATACAGAAATTCAAATGTTGTATTCTTTTGTGTTCTTTAATTGCTTTCTGGAGTGTAAGAACCAGGTAAATTTTTCATCTACCACTTCCAACTTCTCAGATGCTTTTATGAGAGCTTTCATGGTTAAGCATTTACTGTAAAAATATTTCTTTGATATTCCTGGGAACTTGCTAAACTTGTTCCTGGCTACCAAAATCTTGCTTCCTCTCCCTGCTGCTGAGTCAGTCCCAGGCCATGAGCTCTGCTGGGCCTCCTGCCAGCCCTGTTGTGGAGCAGGGTGAAGTTGAGGATGTGGAGTGGAAGAAGCTTCTGCAATCTGAGTGATGCATGGATGCTGAGCAGGAAAGGGGAAGCTTTGAAAAGGCGCTGGGAATCATGGTGCCAAGCTGATCTTGAGCCAGCCTGCAACAAAGGCCAGCAGTCTCCCAGTGTTGCTGGCACACACCAGGGGAGGTGATCCTTTCCTCTCAGATCCAGTGAGGCATCTGGAGTGCTGCCTTCAGAGCTGAGCTTCGTTGTACAAGAGAGACACATTTAGTGAACCTAGTCCACCAAAGGCTGTCATGATTAGGAGAGATGGAGTATCTGTTGTACAAGGAGAGGTTGAGAGTTGGAACTTCTCAAACTGGAGAAGGCTGAGGAGGGACTTTACCCAACACACAAAAAGATGACTGAAGGGGGAATAAACCTAGCTGGGCTCTTCTTAGTGGTGCTTAATGGCAGGCTGAGAGGCAATGGGGCATAAATTGAAATACAGGAAAACGTTGAAACATCAGAAATACCTTTGAGGGTGGTCCAACAGTGGAGCATGTTATGCCTAGAGGCTGTGGAGCCTCCTTCAGGACCAGTAAGTGCATGGGATGAGTGTAGGACTAGATCACCTCCAGAGATGCCTTCCAACCTCAGCTGGAAGTGGCTGTAAAGTAGTGCTGGGTGTGGTGCTGCTGAGTTCTCCTACCTTAGTTGGTTTTTAATAGCAGTAGAGGCTTGCTGCAGTTAATGTTAATTTGCCATTTCAATAGCAAAGAATATTAGAACCTTCTGTAGGGTGGAAAATTCTTCAATTGCACCAGTGTGAGAGCACCCCTTCACACTAATTGCTACTTATTAACAAATTATTCACATTTCTACATATTTCTTTTTTTTTTTTTTTTTTCATTCTTCCAGTGGTGCCTGGTAGTTGATCTGGTAAACATGCTAGATGGGATTCTGAAATAGTTGCTTTACAGCAGGGGATGTGGGCAATAATCCAGCTGCTTTGGAAAGTAGGCCTACAAAGCAGTTCTTGAAATTGCAGTGCTTTTTAGGACTTCTTGTATGAACCTGCACTAAGCAACGGTACAGCATAGCATGCTGCACTGAGTTGAAGACTGGTAAGTGGGTAGAAGGTAAAGTAAAGGTCATTCTTCATAGAAGAGAGTATGCTCTTATACATTTGTACATCTGTAAAGTACTTCACAAAAATTACAAGAAAATACAACCTGCTGGTTTGATTTCCTGTGTATTTAATGAATTCAGCTTTTTTATGAAATCATAACTGCCCCAAATAGTCCCATATGTTTAAGACAATGGCATCTTTTTGCCTTTACTGTTGAAATGTTTCGCTAGTATTCATACTTATTCACTGGTAATGGCATTCCTATAAAGTCAGAGGGTAGGTGCAGACAGTTTTGGTCTTTGCTGATCCCGAGGTACCAGCTGCCTTGCAGGTGGGCTTTGTCCTGCATTTCCAGTTGGACTGTGCTGCCCACACAGTGCTAATGCAGGAGGAGCTCTGGGGGCACGGGCAGGTGCTCTACTTCATGCTGGCCTCAATGCTGTTACCTTTGAGAGTACAGCCCCCCCCTCAGTTATCTGCTTCTTGGAAAGACGTTCTCTTTGCTGCTCCCAAGCTCTTAAAGCAGCAACAGCAGCTTCAGCTCAGGTGTGGGGAAGGGCTGGAGAGTAAGGCTGAGTTGTTGCCCATCCTATGCAAAACCTTCTAACCAGTGTTGCTGTGAAGGTTACTATTTGTCCATTTTTCAGCACACTATGGACCAGTGTAAACAACTCCTAGCTGTCTTCTATGAGCTAAGCTACTTTGATAAGCTTGAAATGTTGAAGTAAATGAATCAAAGGCTATGCTTTAAAGCCTGCAACTTTTTTTTTCTCGGATCTGCCAAATTAAAAGGGAGAGACTTGCAAGCCCTTCCTCAGCTGTATGTTTGTCTGTGTTAAATGATGTGAGACCTCCTTGAATTCCATTGAATCACTGCTGAGAGCTGTAGGATTATTCCCTAATTGCATCCAAAACAACTTTTTTAGATGATAAATAATATCATGTATTATACAGAAGCACGCCTCAACCTAAACTTTGAAGTGCTTCACAAATTAATGTTTAATGAAACTGTTCGCCTCAAGGCTTTTGCTGTACTATGTAACTGGCTGAATACACACAAGCCAGGGCTCTTTCATCTCCCTGACAAGCCTTACTGCTTTAATATAACATACTTTCTCCAACTGTGTGCACTCAGTCAATTCTCAGTTTTATACACATCTTCCTGGCCTGCAAAAATACTACCTTGTCCTCCCAAAAAGCCCACACATAGCAGGAGACCCTAATGGATGGATCATATAGAAAACACACTTTGGGGGAATGTTAAAATGGAACAAAACATGACTCATTACTGGTTTTGTAATACAGTTCATCATGGTTAGTGTATAATATATGTATATGTTATTGTATAGTAGGTGTGCTGGTTGACAGCTGGCTAAACGTGAGCCAGCAGTGTGTACATGTGGCCAAGAAGGCAAGTGTATTCTTGGCTTGCATCAAAAATAATCTGGCCAGTTAGACCAGGAGAGTGATTATTATTCTGTACTCACTACCTGAAATGCTGTGTCCAGTTCTGAGCCCCTCACTACAAGGAATACAATTGAGGTGCTCAATGTACCTCAAGAGAAGGGACCCAGACTCCAGATAAGGGAAACAGAGCTGGGGAAGGATCTGGAGCACAAGTCCTATGCTGTGAGGAGCAGCTCAGGGAGCTGGGGTTGTTTAGCTGGAGAAAAGGAGGCTCCAGGGACACCTTATTGATCCCTGCCTGAAAGGAGGTTTCAGTTAGGTGGGGGTTGGTCTCCTAGATAATTGTGATAGGACAAGAGGACATAGCCTCAACCTGTGCCAGTGGAGATTCAGCTTGGACATAAGAAGAAATTTCCTCACAGAAATGGTGGTTAAGCATTGGGATGGGCTGCCCAGGGAGGTGATGGAATCACCATCCCTGGAGGCATTCAGGAAATGATTGAATGTGGTCCTTAATGTTCTGGTCTAGTTGACAAGGTGGTGATCTGTCAAAGGTTGAACTTAATCTCAGAGGTGTTTTCCGACCTCAGTGATTCTGTGAACATTAGAAGCCCAGTAGCTACAAACTGAAACAAAATATTGGTCTTACTGCTTGGCTGCAGGTTTTTGTTGTGATTTTAATGGAAAGCTTCTCCCTGAGTCAGCTATCAAAGTTAAAAGCTTCCCATTAGGCTTTATATTCTATAATTCTGGAAAAGTTGCCACTTTGTTGGTAGGGTGCCTAGTATGTTTTTGCAAGCATGAAGGTGTCTGAAAATGAAATTTCCAAGGGGCTCTCTCTCTAAATCTGGCAGCGCAAGGATGTTTTTGTTAAACTGATATCATGAGTCATTCTGCAATTTTCAATATTTAAAGTTGACATCCAAATAAAATCAAATCTTGTTAATGTGACAGAGGAGTCACGCTGTTGGAATTGGAAGCCTAGGAGAAGATACTTGCATTATGAAAATAACAATGTCTTACACAGAATTAAGTGCTTTCCTGGTCCTGACTATTGGTAGTAGAGTGACACTGAAAGAAAACAGAGTAAGATGGTGATGAGAACTGCAGAATAGTAGGAAAATTTTGCTTGGGAGGAAGGTGGCTGGAGATCACCTAGTCCAACATGGGTTTCAGTTTTTCATGGTCCTTTTCCAGCACTTCATCCCTTGCAGAGCCGGGCTGCTGTAATTCAGTACCCTGAACTGGCAGCTTTAAGGTGTGAAAGAAAACTCGGGAAGATTTCAGGAATGAGTCCAAGTGTTTTGCCTTAGACACTGTCAGATTACATACCTTGGGGCTGGAGAGGAAACATCAGGGTCTGGGAAGCTGCCCTGGAGAAGGCCCTGGCAGTCTCATTCCAGCAGAATGCAGCTCCTGGTCTATCTTTTAGAGCAGAAGCTTGGATTTTCACAGACTCAACTTGCAAATTTTATGAGTGGCTTATATATTTTAAAGTAGTTTTAACTGATCAAAACGTCTGTAATCTCTTTCATGCAGCAACTAAGAGCCCATGAAGCCTGTCTCAGGAGCTCCCTGGCAAGCCCTGTGTCAGCTCTGGGGTGGGCTTAGCTCACTGCCCATCCCATTGCTTCAACACCAGGGATGGTGGCACCAGACTTGCAGGATTGGCAATGTCAGGCAATGGCAAGACCATTTCTGAACCCTTGGCTTCTTTACTGAAGCCCTGCTGAGTCTGATGAGCCTCTCTGTGCAAGCATATTCAGGAGGCATAAAACAGCATATCTAATGATGGTCACTACCTTGCAATTGTAGCTGCTTCTACCACATTTTGTTTAGCTGGCTGCCTACAACACTCCCTCCTCTGCAAGCCTGCAGCCTCCTCCAGCTCAAAGCAATTCTTCTGAATGTTGTGTTGACTTAGTGCTCTGACTTGCTTGTGCCCAGGAGGGAGCTAGGCAGAGCCTGCCTGTCATATCTCAGGGGAAAGCAGAGGTGAGGGTAGTGCCAGCCAGTGCATCAGCAAGGAGCCCTTCCTGGCAGTGCCTTGTGTCGCAGCCACATCTCCCTTCCCCAAAACTGCCTGTCACCTTTTCCCCACCTCTGCAACACTCCACTTTTTCTGTGTGGGCAGAAAGAAAGCCTCCACTGGTCCTAAAGTCCCTTCTGCTCTCACATGACTCAAACCTGCTTGACAAGACGACTTGTTGAAGACCAGCCTCTTTCCTTGGAGACCTCATCCTGAAGGATCCTCTCATGCAGGCAAAAGCACAGGGGAAAGCTCTTCTCCACGCAACAGGTTCCCTCCCAGTAGCAGCCTCTCCTATGCAGCTGCAGCTCTTGCTGGAAAAGCTTTCAAGTTCTCCCAGTTAAGAAGGCTACCCTCATTAAAAAGCTGCTTTTTAAAATTTTTTGAAAAGAAATTAAAAATTTACTTACTTTGAATGTGTGTGTTTTCATTCATAGTGAATCTTTAAAATATGTGAAATGTGTGGGAGGTGACAGCAAGGCTGGAATATGAGTTTTTGGGGGATGTCTTTTCAATTGACAGAGAAAAGAAAATTAAATTTCAATTTATGCATCATCTCCAGTATGAATTTAAAAGTGCAAAGGAATGGGAGTAAAAAGATAAAACTTATTATACTGACACCAGCTCAGCTGCATTGCATATATTGTCTATGTGCAAAATGGGCTCGTTAATACCACAACAGTTGTGCAATATAATGAGTTTAATACTGCTGGGTTTTATTGCTTCCTGCTGTCCCTCATTTTACTGCTAGTGGCTTTTAAATCCTGATGCACTGAGATTGTGTTTACCCAATTTATCCTGTGTTTTTATTGTGACCAGGTCAAATTAATCCATTTTTCTTTCAGTAGAAGCAAGACCTGTGATTGTTACTGTGGCTGAGGCTGCTTACAGGGTGTTTTGCCTTCACAAGGCATGTTCAGAGATGGGAACAATGGTTGCAGCTCTTTCAATTGTACTCAGGCTAGGACAGCGTGTAAGGAAGGTTGTGGAGACCTGCAGGTACAAGAGACAGCAGCTTTCTGAGGGAGAGTTTTGAATGCAGAAACCTCTGCCACACCTCTGCTGGCAGTGTGCTACTGGCCACAAACCTGAAATAAACGTGCTCCTAATTTCTGCTCTTTTTCAGGTTTGTAAAATGCTGATTTTCTAGGGGACCAGGAAGGTGGAAGTCACTTTGAACACCAAGCTCCTCAGAGCTGTTAAGTTGCAAGATTGTCAAGTGCAGCCTTTGACCAAACACCACCATGCTAACTAAACCATAGGACTAAGTGCTGTGTCCAGTCATTTCTTTACTGTTTCCAGGGATTGTGACTCCACCACTTCCCTGGGCAGCCTGTTCCAATTCTTGACAACACTTTCTGTGAAAAAATTCTTCCTAATATTGAACCTGAACCTCCCTGGTGCAGCTTGGGGCCATTTCTTCTTGTCCTGTCACTAATTGTCTGATAGAAGAGGCTGAACCATACTGTGCTACAACCTCCTTTTGGGTAGTTTTAGAGAGCTATGAGGCCTCTTCTGAGTCTCCTTTTCTCCAGGCTAAACAGCCCCAGCTTCCTCAAATGCTCCCCATATGATTTATACTCTACACCCTTCACCAGCTTCACAGTCCCACTTTGGACACTCCAGCCCCAAAAGTGCTTCTTTTCTTCTTTAAGTGAGGGGCTAGATAATCAGTGGAACACCTCCTAGAGCCTTGCTAAAAGTAATTGTAGACACCTGTGGCAGTGGACAGCAAAGCTGCAATCCCAGTCATAAAGCAGAGACAATGCTTTCAGCTCTCATGGCATTCTACTCCACTGCCCTGCACTCGCTATTTGCCCTGCTGTGCTGTAAACCTGCAAGGTCAAAGTTGTATATGGGGATAACAACACAAGAAAGGAGCTATCAGCTCTGAAAAATAACTGCAAGCTTTTAGAAAGCTCCTTCTACATGATGTCTGTAGCCCTTGGCAAGCCACCAATACATTACTGTAATAACTGAGTTTAACTGCTGGAATAGAACTGTAGGAAAAAGAGCATACAAATCTCAGGGTCACTTGCATTTTATTAATAACATTAACTCTTTCTCATAGTGCTCAGATCTGAGGATATGCCATAATTCAAAATGTGCAGAGCTCCCAAACCCCAGACAGGTTGTTTTAAGGTACTGATTTATCTCAGGCCATAAAGCCCTGGAAATGGCTTTATGTTTTGGAGAGTTCAGGAGATTTTTTTTCTTCCCCCTGCAGTATGCAGTTAAAACAGGTTTTGGGAACGTGTAAGTAAATACTGTTTAGGCAAAACTCTCCCACTTAAAGCACTCTGCCAAAATCTGTCTGAGCCATCGCAACCCTTATGGATCGCTGTGGTATTGTTTTTGGTGTGTGGGCCAGGTTTATCCACCTTTTCCAGTTTTTAAGGAGCTTGCCAATGTAGCTATTCCCATTCTAATCACAATTCCAAATCACTGTGTTGTTGGTTCAGGTTGCTTTCAAAAACAGCCTCGTGCATCTTTAGGCACCTAAACTTGTAGCATATCTGATCCCAAACCTTGGTACAATGAATAAAAATGGGTGTGCTTGTACCAAAATTTGATAGCTGTTTGCATTTTTCACCATCTGGAGAACTGGTATCAGTGCCTGTAAGGTTATTATATCTGTTTTTATTGGAGAAATGTGAAAAAGAGTTGTCATGTTTTTGAGCTGCAATCCCATTTCTTCACACTGCATCCACAGTACTACCAGGTAATATAAACAGCTTGATGGCCTCTGGCTGCCACCTTTCTCCGTGGCATCTCTCAAAGCACGCTGTGTGCCTGGGGAAGTAACCAGCCCTGTATTCCCAGTACCAGTGCTGTCACCTGTCACTTTGTGTCCACAGTTTCTGCACTGATCAGAAGTGCACCCCTGGGTGTAAGCCCAGGGCTTAAGGCAGCTTGCAGACACAGGCACAGCAAATCTTTGTGATTCTATGTTTCATGGAAATATCATACCTGTTTCTATCACCTAGGGACAGCACCTGGTTTGAGTTGCTATGCAGTAGCTCAAGGGTGAGGGTCACTGGTCAAGAAGGACTAGGCAGATGGTAGAAGAGCCCCAATTCTGCTGGGGCAAAATACCCAAAAGAAAAAATAAGGGCGTATTTGGGAAACTTGCATGGGTAGACCCAGTGTTACTGTATGCCAAAGGATCAGCTCTTGCTTTGACTCAAGGAGAACATCTCTTCAAGACCTCAGCATTTTGCTGTTCAATGTGGAAGAATCAATTCCACCTTCAATTATTGTTTTGTAAGCAACTAACAACTAGAAAATATAGGTCACCAGGACTTTTACAGTAAGATATCACCACCAGATAGCATCAGCTTTGACATTAAATCAGGGAATGGGAGACATAACCTACTCGTATTCATTTTTATTATGGTTGTAAAAGAGATGGCTCAGGTAACTCAAATCTCCATGGTCAGAACATATTATCTGACAACAGGCCCACAAGCGACTGATCACAACATTATTTTGACCTTAAATTGTTCACAGTTTTACTCTTCAGGGCATTGTGTCAGCTTATCTTGATCATTATACCTCTTGAATAGGGAATCAATTAAATGTCATCTGATCTCTCCGATCTGTAGTGCACAGTTTATTTTTATGCAGGAGTTCAATACTGCAGCATGATCATCCTGCACCTTCAATTTTCACTGCATAAAAAGACTGAATAAATACTGCTGCTTTGGCATGTTTAGAACAATACTTCCCAAAAATATATGTTTATTTTCAGTGGCCCAGCCTAGTTCTCCAGGTGAAAAAAAAGGTTATACTTTTATTGAAGCAGAATTACAATATTTCTAAAACTACAATATTCCTAAACATTATGATAACATATTCTCATTAACAGAGATGATTTTCTAAGAAGATTATGTCTGAAGAGTCAAAGAGCCAAAAATTGTTATGCAATTGGGTTTTCTAATAAAACTCATTTTGAATTGTTTTGATATGTTAGAGTATGTCACATGTTAAGCAGAACTCCAGCTTTTTAATAAAAAGACATTTGTGTAGAAAGAAGTGCTATTGTTGAAGAGTTAATGCAAACATAGAGGGCACCAGCACTGCTCTAAAAAGAGGAAATTCTAGGAAGGCTGTTCAAAACAAACTTAGCCATAACATGCTGAGAAAATTAAATTCTTTGGTTTAAATCTGTACCATTTTTAAGGCACAAAATTCTGCAGATTTCAGTGGGGGGGAAGTGGGGGGGAGGGGTGGTGCAGAAAAAGCATTAACGGCCTAGAACAAGCATAAACCAGAAGCTACAAATGTTCAGATGTGAAACTTTTGTTATCTGACTTTGGGGAAGAAGCAAACGGCTGCAGAGCATCCACTGCTATTCCAGAGGGAGCAGGATCTCAGCAGAGGTGACTATGAAGGTTATGGTATTGAAAAGCAGCAAAGTGGAAAGCAGGAAAAGGAAAGAATAATATCATATTGATTCCAGATCATGTTTAGGGATCTCTTTATATATCTTTTTAGCAAAAGACCTGTGATGGAAGTCCACCCGGGTCTGTCCTGTGGGAACATAACATTACATGTGTGAGCTTAATTCAGTCATCTCTATGCTTTTGCAGTCAAGCTCCACCATTCTAGGGGATAGTGTCCAGTCCCCAGACTATTAAAAAGTGAATCTGACTTCCTCTTCCTTTCATCCTTAAAGTCTCTTTTGTTGTTTGCAGGCTGATAGAAGAAAGTCACTTGCAAAGGGATGGAGCAAATTTCTTAACATCAGAAAGAAGGGCAATGAGAGGGCATCGTACGCTGCAGAATCTGCAAACATGCAAAAAATGAAAGTTAGTGATACTTAAAAGGGAAAAAGGAAGGAGTAGGTTCAAAGCAAATTGCTCAGTAACACTTTTTTTTTTAAATCAAAAAATTGTGAGTGGGAATGGGTATAGCAAGGTGTTAAGTTTAGAGATAAGACAGAAATTTAAATTACAAAAGAATAAAAATTTTCTGACTGAGAGAAGCTGCAGATCTTATACATTCTATTCCCACTCCCATAAATAAATAAAATGAAAAAAACCCTCTAAAAGGTAAGTTTTTTCCATAACTAGAACAAAATACTATTTTTTATGTTTTACACAACACTGAGTTGGCAGCTTGCATGAAATGAACTTTCAAGACCCATTCATACTTTCAGAGTCCCAGACTGAAATAAATACAAGTTTTTAAGAAACACTGAGCATCTTCTTCCAAAAACTCAGGTCTTTTGGGACAGTAAACATTACTGACCATTTTGGAAAAAAACTGTGTGGAGCCTTGGCTGTCCTTAACACTGTGCCTTCCTTTATACTGCCCAGAGCAACAGCAAACCTGAAACCACAGGCATTAGAGTGTTTTGGGCGATTTTCTTTCTCCAAGGAGCTGCCAGCTTTGGGTTCTGCTGCTACAGGTCCTATGGTTAATTACTTAGCCAAGATCACCTATTATGCAGTTTTGGTCAGTGAAGGGTTGCAATAGTAAAATATAGGGAAAAAATAAAAGATTGCCCAGTATAGCAGATTTCAAAGCTATGGAGAACGTGCTGGGTCTGTCTTGGGAAATGTCTGACATTCCTGTGTTCAGCTCTAGAATTTCTAACATTATAAATCAACACTGATAAAATCAAAGGTCTGCCGTGGGTATAAAGGAGGATGCGGACTATTGTTTGGTGTATCCCTATTGTATACAGCGTTAGAAAGCCTCAGCTACCTGTACTAAAAAAAAAAAAAAAAAAGAAAAAAAAAAAAGACAAAAAAAAAAGAAAAAAGGAAGCTGTGAAGCTGTAAAAACTGACTATGTGATCCCCAGTTCATACTGGAAAAAAAAACCAAAAAAAACTACAGTAATTTAACGATTATAAGCCGCACCATTTTGACTAAAATTTTGGTCCGAACCTGAAGTGCGGCTTTAATCAGGTGCAGCTTATATATGGACAAAGAATGAAAAGTTGCTGACACCTGGAAGTGCGGCTCATACTAGGTGCGTCTTATAATCGTGAAGTTATGGTAACCCAAAGCAGCTTTCAGCTTTCAAAAACATGCTTTTGGAAAACAAACCTACTGGCACTCAGATGCCAACAGAAAATGCCCTTTCTTTTTGCAGTCATGTCTTGTCCTCTAGCTGGGCATGCATAGTGTGGTCAGAGCACAGCAGTTTCCTGGTCCCATTTTGCCTCTGAGCCCCACTGAGTTTTGAGAGAGGCAATTCTGCTGACCTTGCTGTGCCTCAGCTTGGCCATTGAGGGACTTGGTCTTCTTTACCTGGCCTAAGGTCATTGTGAAATTTAAAAACTGCCTTCAAAAATTCAAAGAAGTGCAAAGAAAATGCCTCTAACTCAGGTGTTGAATGGAATCAGAGGCTGGAAGGGTCACACTGGTCTTCCCTTCTGCAGGCCATTGCCTGTAACATAATGAGTGACTTTGGGTTTGACCCAGCAGAACCATTCTTAGGTTCTTATTGCAGGAAACCTAGAAGTCTCCTTAAGCATATTACACATTTGGCTGACATGCTCTGCCTCTCAAGGGGCAGAAAAAGCATCTCAAGTTGTAGCTTGAAGAGTTGGTAACATCCTGAAGGGCTCTTGAGTATTTTGTTGAATTAAGGCAATCCTAATCTCAGTGACTTAACATTTGGGTAATGCCTTCTTTTCAAGATGTTTGTTGAGAGCACACTACTTTTACAACATGAGGCGAAAGCTCTTTAGTCATTTCTTATTTTAACCATAGGGACTGAAATTCAAGTTGGAACCACAAGAAATGGGTGTCAGCTGGATAACAGCTGGATCATTTGAGGTGAGCTGATACAGACTGGCTCCTTCAACAACTGCTTCCCATGTGTGCAGACATGTTCTTGATTTTTTTTTTCTGGATTTTTTTGTGTAAAATTTTTCATATAAAAAGTAATATTGAGTTTGGCTGCTGTCTGGTTCCACTCGAAAAAAAGAATCCATTTTGTTTTTATTTGAAATTATGTTCAGAAATTTATCAGCACCTCTTTTCACTTGAACCTCTTGAACTGAGGCAACAGAGAAAAGAAACTTAAAAAAAAACCAAACGAACAACAGAGGAAACCTTGAACATTATTTATGAAAGAGCAGGAGACAAAATTAATATCCATGTACTTTAGACACTTGATTACATTGTGTTTCTTATGCTGTGCAATTTTGCCTCTAAGCTCCCTCTCTCACCTTTCCTTCCAACTGCATTAAGAAAGAAATTAGTATAAATGTTTGTAGGACATACAGATCTGACAGATGTTCAAGTGATAAATATTTGCAGGCAGGGTAATTTTCAAAACTGGTGTCATTTTGTTGATTTAGGATTTTTCCGTACCTTGTATTTTTGTGCAAACACATAACTCTGGGAAATAAATTTGTCTTAATCAAAGAAAAAGTAATTAAAAAGATTGTTGCTGAAACTGCTGATGTTGCTTCTGAATGTCACAAAAAATGGGATTTCAACTGAGGCATGATGATTTTCAAGTAGATTTAGGATATACAAAATAGATTGAAAATTTCTCTGAAATTATATATATGCTGGAAAGTATGGACACTAATTTACTGCAAAAACTAGCAAAGCAGAAAGGAGAAAAATATAGTAAAGCAAATAAAGAGATTGAAAGAGATGAGTAGGCAAAAGAGAAACTGCCTTTGTAAAACAGTGCTCTGAAGTCAGGAAGACAACTTTTATAGAGCTGAAAGAAACACATTAGAGGATGGTATCGCTGCTGCAGTGCACTTCCCAGGGCACTTCCAGGCCAGCAAAGCCACAAACAGCACAGCAAAAAGGAATTTTCTTTAACATTGCAATTTTTCCACTTTTTTCTTAAACTTACAAAAAAAAAAAAAAAGTGGGAAGAAATATATTTGTAGTCTTATAAAAATAATTAATTCCTGTCTAGGTGTTTTATTTTTTATTGTTCCTGTTGTTCCTGACCCTCCAGACTTCTGACTCAGGTTTAAGCAAATGTGTTTACAACAGCTAAAACTTGGGTGAAGAAATTTTACCTAAGCCACTGGCTAAAACATCATGTAGACTTTATTCATCACTGATGGGGAATATTTCTGCGCACTAGAAATGAAAAGGCAGGGAGCCTTCATTTCCAACTTTTTAAATTTTAAAAACCTCTTTTATTTTGGATGTATTGACTTCTGGAAAAGTAAACATTAGTAGATTCATGGTGTGGTGAAAAGAAAATGTGTTCTTCACCTCTTCCTTAGCAAAGTGCTTGAGTTTACAAGTGATCAAGGCCACACAGGCAGAAAACCTCGGCATCTGCCAGGGAAGCAATCCTGCCTCTGCTGTGGGAAAGTAATGGAAATGAATCAAAACCACCTCATAGGGCTAGAAAAATCTATATTCCTGGCTGCTTTACGGCAGCAAACAGCACATTTCCTGCCTGACACACTGACACAATCTGAAATGCTGTGTGAAGTGTGGTAAGGAGGGAAGCTTTGGATAGGGATGCCTGGACCACCAGCAGGCACCACTTTTCAGCAGAAGAGAAAAAACTTGTGGGAAGGAGAATGCCAGCAGTGCTCTTAGCTGTGTCTTTTGTCTTGTCTTCTGTGCCAGGAGAGAGGGCAGGGCCTGAATTACATTGTAGGCTGGGATGGGAAAGAGAGCACAGAGAGGTGAAAGTTCCTTTGGTTTCCATCAGGAACCCAGAGTTCCTGTAGGAGAGGCAGTTCCTTGGAGGAGCAGGTCCTCCCTGGCTTCTCCTGGGCCCACCCTACCTCACCCCAAGGCCATGATGCTTTTCTTCCTCTCATCTTCCACTGGCTGCTCTTCTCAGCTTTACTTCTTGACACTTTGAATCTGTTACTGTTCCCTGAGCTCTTGAGCAATACTGTGCCTTTTAGAAGGGAAAAGAAAACTTCTATTTTATTTGGGAGACTGCTATTATTTTAATGAACAAATCTAATAGTAAAATCACAGAATAGTTTGGGTTGGAAGGGACTTTTAAAGTCCCCAGTCCAAACCTGCTGTGCTGGCAGAGACAACTTCAACTAGACCAGGTTGCTCAAAGCCTCATCCTCAAACATTCCTGGGGATAAGGCATCCACAACTTCTCTGGACAATTTGTTCAGTGCCTCACCATCTTCACATTTCTTCCTAATATTTAATTTAAACCTACCCTCTTCCAGTTTAAAGCCATTGCTTCTTGTCCTATCGTTATATGCCCTTGTAAAAAGTCCTTTTCCTTCTTGTAGCCCCTTTAGGTGCTGGAAGGCTGTTCTAAGGTGTCCCCAGCACCTTCTCTTCTCCAGGCTGAACAACCCCAGCTCTCCCAGCCTGTCTTCACAGAAGAGGTGCTCCAGCCCTCTGAGTAACTTCATGGCTCTCCTTGTCTAATGAGTCTTGTTGTGCAGGTGCATGTAGGGTGGAGGACTGCACCCTCTGCTGGGTACCTTCTGAAAGGAGAAGAGTGCTCTCATCTCTTCCTTGCCCAGGACTTCACTTATCCCATTATGCTGAGAGTGCTGGGAATAGAAGAACATTTTATTAATTGTATTTTTGGTGTGTTGTGCTCACAGGCCATACCACGTGCCGGAGCTGCACACATCTCAGCCAACACTTTTTGAGACCAAAAGCAAGACACAATGACACAGGACACAAGACCCTTGTTCTAGCATCTCCAGAAAGGATGCCTTTCTCCTCACTGAGCCACATTCCCCTGCCCAGGCACTCACTGCTTGTCCTGTGGGAAGGGAAACCCTAGAGGAAAGCTTGGGGGACCAAGAAGAATTTGTGCAGATAAGCACCTTATAAGTGCTCCTGATTTGGGGGAATGTTGCAAAGAATTGGGAGGAAGGAAAATTTGCTTCTTGCATTTTGTTCATTGAAAAGAGAAAATGTGTTTGGAATCTCAATTCTCAGACAAACTTGATTTTTCCTGTCTTGTAAGGGCCTAGAACTTTCCATAAATTCCCGGCAGTACTCTCAAATTATGACAGCATTTGTAAAGATCCACTTCCTTTTTCTTTTTTCCTTCCCTTCTTTGAGAGAAAAATCTTGTTGTGTTTGAAATACAGTGATTATTTGTCAGGAAATATTAAAACTTTTGAAGGAATCCAGCACTTGTTCAGTACAGGATTTTTGTATCCATGCAGTCAATGAACTCTTCACAAAAGCCTCCCTTCATTTTAGCCTTCATACATAACTCCAGATACTTCTCTTCTATTTCTGCCATAAGAAAATCTGATCACAATAAATCATAATAACACACCCAATATAAATATAGTGAGCACCTATTCAGAATAAAATGCACGGTAACCAGGGGAACCCAGGGGCACCCTGATTTCTCCTGGAAGTCATGTGTGTTCATGAAGGGTTTGGGTCGTAGCAGTACTAGAGCATTTTCTAGTGTAAATTACTGAATTAATCTGAGGCTAATGGTAAGCTGAAATTTTATTGTTGTTGACATTCAGACAGT
Source organism: Turdus rufiventris (assembly GCA_013186435.1). Lineage (NCBI taxonomy): Eukaryota > Metazoa > Chordata > Aves > Passeriformes > Turdidae > Turdus > Turdus rufiventris. The sequence goes on from PYHW01010093.1 coordinate 1,534,495, forward strand.
GAAAGCACTGTTTTGTTATATTTTCGTTCCTTTTTTTTTTTCTCCCCCCAGAATTAGACAAAAGAAACAAAACATTTGAGGATGACACTGCAGTTGTCATTCAGCTACTGACACTTCTCCATTCCTTTCCTCTGAATGAAGAGTGCTCTAAGTCACAAATAAGTAGTGGGCCATGGAGGGAACACAGAGAGAGAGAGGTGTACCATGATAGGAGCAAAGTCACAAGATGCAGCAAGGGACTTTCCATCCACATATGGGGGAAATGGGAAAACAAAAGTCTCAATGAGTGGGTCACATGCTGGAAATAGGCCCCAGGGTGCAGTCTCTGCAGCCCTGAAGGTTTGTTACACTTCACTAAACAATGTTCCAGCCAACCTTGGGATCCCTACCTAACTCTGAAGCTGACTCTGGTTTGAATAGCAAATTGGATCACATGACATCCACAGTAACCTATTTTTTTTTTTTTGATACAGTGGAATTTTGGATACATATTTCTTTGAAGGGCTTTGTTACCCTCCTGATCCCACCCATCTCTTATGAAAGTCAAGTATTTAAAATAAAATTTTTCCTTTTCCTAAATAGCCTTAACTAATCCTGTTTATCCTTTTAAGGACATAACCTCTCTCCACTTAAGGATGTCCATATCATATCCAGTTTCATCTTGTTCTTCTGGGCAATAACTATCTCTTTTTGATGTACCTTTTTCAAGTTTTACTGCCTCTGGGCACTACTATAGCAATGGAAATGCATTTCTCCAGGCATGCCCCAAGGGGAGGACTGAGTTTGTTGCTGAAGAGCACAAGAAGTTTTCACCAAATCTCCTGGTTTTTCTCATTCCCCATCAGGCTCTCTGCTCCCTGTGTGCCACTGTGCTCTCATGCAGTACTTCAGCTGTAGCCCTATGGAGTGCACTTGGGGCAAAGGATCCCTAAATACCCAGTGCCATGGAGCAAAAATGCTCAGATGCCTGAGAACCCCTGGGGGCTGACTCCACACCTTGGCATGTGCTGGCTCTCACATGCTTGAGGAGGACAGTCCTGCTTCAACATCCCTCTCTGGCACACAATCAGCAAAACCAGTTCTAACAACCAACTGGTACCAAAGCGTGTTCAGGATCCCTGTCCTTCCCTCTGGCTCAGGGATGATGGTGCAGCAGTCCCGGAGGGGGCAGGCTGTGGCAAAAGCTCCTGCCATCATTTCAGCCTGGATTGCTACTCTGTGTGGTATTTCAGGGCAGGGCTGGAGGGAGGCTGCATTCACTTTGACCTGGGAAAAGTGGTCCAGAAGAAAGGAAGGGAAATTCTTACAACTGATGGTGTGGCTTTGAAATCAGCGCAAAAAGTCAGGTTGCTAAGTAAGGGAGATCAAGGCTAGAGCATGATGTGAAGTGTTGATTCAACCTCTCCTGTAACAAAGAGAAACAGCCTGTCAGTGCCAGCCAAGAATGCTTAAATCACCTGTACCTCAGTGAAGCCAAAACACAGAAAGCATCCGACAGGCAAAAAAACACCATTAAAGTTATTTATGTATGCTCACATTTGGCTTGGTGAAACCTGATCATGCCAATGTCCAAACTGAGCAAAATGTGTGTGCAAGGCCACTTCCACCCACACAATTGTTAATACCAAAATAATCACAAAGGTTTTTTGCCCCTTGAGATCTGCTGGGTGCTACCTGCCTGTACCTGTATTTTCCAAATGCCTGCAAAAGCTTTGGTTCTCCTTTGAGAAGACGGGGAAAGGAAGTGCAAGGGAAGTGTTTGCCTTGGGTGGGAGCCTGGACACATCTGCCCTGCAATGCTCTGCTGGTCACTGCCCCAAACCCGCCAGCTTCACGGGTATCAGCTCGGAAAAACAAGTTTGTCCCGCATTTTCCAGAAGATGGAGCTCAAGAGTCTCCCATGTGAAAAGGTACAAGGTTGTCTGGGGAGTACGGGAAGATAGACATTGTTCCTGGGGAGCTGCCCGAATAATATTTTTTGTAGCAAAAGGCTTAAAATATCTTCTTGTGAGAAAAGGAAGTACACTCCCTCTGCCTGCTCCCCAAAAGTGTGTCTAGAAATGACACAGAAACTGTGAATTTGAGTCTGTGGTAAAAGATAAATGAAAAAGTATAATTTAGTTGTGAGAAAAACAAAGTAGGAACTAGACATTTTCTGAAGTAATTTTGTGCCCAACACCACGTCCCTCCTCAGCCTTTAATATTCTTACTGGCCAGAAACTGCATTCCCTGATTAAAAAAAAACACAAGAAAACAAGGAGATTCTTACTTTCTTGAGACTGAGCCCACCAGTCTCAAGAAATCAAAAGTCAATTTCCAGAATGGCATAAAACATTTTTGCAAGTGGAATGACAGATAAAGCAGACTGAACCACCTCCTTAGGAGAGAACCATGCACGTACAAGAGGTCAGCAGGAATTTGCAGAGATTAACAACTAAAACCACCTGCACTCTGGAAAAAATCAAACCTGTAGCATATATTGTGTGGGAAATCCATGCAGCAGCATCAAAATCCCTGGGGGTCCTATTAGTCAGACCTCTAGATAGCCATGAGAAAACAGTCCAAATGAAAATTATTGGCAGCTTCCTCTCTTCAGGTCCACATAGTGCAGTCTAGTATAGTTTTTGAAAGAAAAATATGAGGTAATTCTCTGTTAAGCTCTTTGGGCATTGATAACAACTTCCTGTAAAACCAGATGGATTTTTATATCCAGTCTCAGCTGGCCAGTTCCATACTTAAGTATACACACTCCCAATCTAACTGAGATGATGTTCATGTAAAGTAATGAATATTTATTTTTGTGCTACTGTTATGGTATCCATGTTCTATATATAGAAAAATTTCTATAACTTAACTTTTGCACAGATCGGAGTAAAGCTGAACTAATAAAAGTTGGAATGAATTCTGCTACTATAGAATATCTGAAGGCCGGATACTAAGAAGTTTGAAATCTCATAGTCTCCATTTTGCAACTGTGAAAAATACTATCTATATATCTATAAATACATCATGCCAAATAGGCTGCTTTTACTGCCTGGGGTTAGGAAATTCCCAGACTTATTAAGTCCTGTTTCTTTCCCACTGCTAGACTGAGAGAACCTGTAAGTCTCTGATAGGTCAGCTCTCAGGGACTTCTTTTCCCCAATTCCTTCCTCCTTTGGGTTTTCCCATTATAAAAGACCCAGTGCATGTGCCTCTTTTCACTCTTGGAGGAAATGTGAGTGCACATTGCCAGGTCCAGCCTTTCACCCACCAGTACCCCCAGGGTTAACCAAGAGCACGATGTGGGCACAGCACAATCCCAATGTATGATGGGCCTCTCCTTTCAGCAATATCACCTCTATAAATTTGATTGGAATTCCTCCCAGGCAAGGTTTGTGAGAATATCTTTGGACTCTTAATACACATCTTTACACAGAAGGAGCTAGTGGAATGCATGAAACAGATATCAGCTGTTTATTTTCAAGGAGGAGTGTAGACACTACTGCTACAGAAAAGAAATATCTGGGACCAGGGCAGTGAATTGTCCCTTGTGCTCTTTGCTCAAGGCTGCAAAAGGAAAGTCCCAAGTACTGACTAAGACAACCAGCCTTTAGATATTCAGTGGTGGTGAGCAAAGGCCTTTCTGTTTTGGTTAGAAGTGTCTTTTCCCATGTTTCATGAACAATTTTTGTGACGCACATTTATTATTGGACCTTTTATAGGCATCTATTTGATGCAAAGTCAGCTAAAGACAAATAAGTTTTCTTATTTTTATAACAAATGGTTATTACTTGCCTTTGCTACTAACCTTTTTATTTCAAAATTAGTGTTGAAATTCAATATTTTCAACAAACTTCTTAAATTTGCAGCTGAAGACCAATTACTGTGAGTTTATGCAAAAATAAGCACAGAAGCAGACTATTCTTGAGATACTGAATATGTAGTGCACTTTTGGGAACAGTGAGTAAAGAAGATAAACAAGGCTGAAAAGGGGTGTGGAAGAGGAAAAAAGTAAAAGTAAAGTATAATAAAATCAGATTTAGTGAATTCCTCTTTTGTAACTTAATGATAAAATGGATGAGACATATACATCAATTATCAAAAAAAATTAAGCATCAGACTACACTGAAAGCAAACAACTTGGAAAGCCAGTTAGGTGAAGAAAACTTTGCTTTTATCTGGCTGGAAAAAGATTTGTGTCAAATATTTGTTAAAGCACAGACTCAGCATCCTGTCCTAGTTGTGTGAAACTGAAACTCCCTTCACTCCCTGAACCTGCAGAGATAAATGTATTCCTGAGATTTGAAAACAAAGGTAGAACCAGATTTTGCCAGAGACTTGACCATCTTCACTTAGTGCTTGTAGAAAGGCATGGACTGAACATACTTTTCCCTGTAATCCACAGGTTTTTGTTGAAGTCCAGTCACAGAAGTGTTAATTACATGCCCAAAAAAGTGGCAGATTAGATCTATGGGGGGACCTGTGCTTGAGTGGGTAAAGATAAAACACGATTACTGCTCTGTAATAGTTTGCACCTTGCAGGAACTTGCAGCATTTCACACAGCTAAGGACAGTCACTCCTGTTCTTTATGCATATTTCTTTAATTTCATATTTTTCCTCCCTTTTTTACCTTTCTGTTTTTACAGTAAAACTTATGTGGTTTGCTAAATGGCACCCAGACTGATAATCTGTGATACAGACATACAGATAGATAGATTCTTAACACCAGATATAACAAGCCTTGAGATGGACACATGCAGTAACTCTGCCTGCACGGTGAAGACCACAAACTCTTCACTCACACATTGTGCTGAGGGGCATGGGGGTCAGAAGAGCAATATCTTGGTATAACTGTCTCTGAAGCTGCTTCAAATTTCCTGTTAGTGTGTTCAACATGACAGATAGCTTCTCTCCTTTTCAAAATGATGACCTATTTTTCTACTGTCACTGCAGAATACATTATCATAAACTACAGTTTTCAAATTTATTGCTCTGGACCCTAGAAACATTATTTATAAGAATTATAAGCTTGTCTACATGTTTTATTTTTAGCATTAAACATGGCTGAAGTTTAGAATGAGCTATTTTCCATTCTTACCTTATTTTGTGGGCCAGAAGTGCTCTGTGTGGGTGTCAAAATACAAAAGGTTTCACAGTTTTCAAAATTACAGCATTTTCCAAACTATTTCTAACATTAGGCTTTGAAATAAGGTGGAGTACCACTCCACATGCATTTATTTTCGGTCTTAAAATATAAAATTAATGTAATATCAGCTTGCAGGGTGGAATAGCTCTAGACTAGGTCTTTAGGTTGGAAAAGACCTGAATACTACAGCAAGCCAGTAATTCTGTATTATACAAAGAATGTTTTCAAAACAGTCTTTGAAAGAAGTGTGGCATTTAAGCTATGCATCTTCATATTCTTGAAGTATCCAAACAGTCTCACCTCTGTCTCTTTGGCAAGGTCAAACTCTTTTTCTCTCCTTTAGATACGTTTGCCTGTCATTTGGATACATGTTCTTCCCTTGCAGGGAAAGAGCTCTCTCACTGAATGACATCCAGACTAGAGAAAACTTGGCTTAGAATTTGTCTTAATTTGCTAGCAACTAATACTAAGAGAAAGCCTGGAGGATGTCTTGCTCTTTTCTTGGGAGAAAGTGGAGAAGGAAATATCTAACTTCAATATCCAGCTTTGTTCATCCCAGTGGTGTTCTTAGGGGGAAAAAAATTCCATCCCCTCTAGTTCAGTGTGTGCAGTGAGTCAAAGCTGGCTGGGAGGCTTCCTCTGCAGCCAAAGAGAGTTTTACACTGATGGGATGTGGCATCTTTAGGAAGTGCCTGAATACCCACACATACACTGACCAGAGAAGGAGCTTACTAATTACAAGTAGGTAAATAAGACAAGTAGGTAAGGTAATGTCTTCCTCTGCCCTCAAGGTGAAGCTTGTCTGTAAAGGAATACAGGGTTTCTCCCCCAAACACTGTTTCTGTGAGTGAATAAATGAATGAAGTGTTTGAAGATCAATTCTCTGGAGACAGGATTAGAACAAGTTCAAACCAAGTGCTTCATGGTCACTGACAGGTACTATTGTTCTTGGTTGCTGACCAATATTGAGACCAGGTCAGACAAAGGCAACACACCACTGATAGTCTTGGGCTATTGTTCACTTCACTTTCACTGAACACTCCCACAGCTCTGCTTTCTGTATGTTTTACCAGAAATCTGGGGCTACAGAAATATTCCAGATTTACTCTGGTTTTGTGAACCATGCTGCTCTTAAGTGTCTACATTTTGACACAGAGGCCGTGAAAACTTTTCATATTACATTTAGCAAATTTCTTCCCCAAGAACTGTAAAATTTACAAATGTGTTCCCAAAACTATGGTTTTATAAACCAAACAAATGGATCCTGTACAATGCAATGTGTTAATTGTATCTTTATTCTTGTTCATACTCCTGTCCTGCTATGGAAAATAGCACTTCTAATTGTTCTTCTGTGTGCCACACTTTGACAGCATGTTTTGCTGAAAGCAGACTTCTTCAACTGAAGTTAACAGTTGAAGAGTAGCAAAATATCTGGAACCCACAGACATCCTGCATTTATAAAATTTTAGAAACATTTCACATTTGTCTCTATTGTACAAAAGCTTGAGTAAAAGCAATACATCTATGCTAAGAAGAGTTCATATACTCCAGAACACAATCTGACATTTACTCCCATTTATTTTGAAATGCAAATGAATCTAGTTTATTCAGGATTCTTTTGCAGCTTACCGTCTTATTAGTGATCATGCTGATAACTTGAATTTCTGAAATGTTGTTGCTAAGCAATGCAACTTCAGGCATGTAATGAGGCTTTCCAGTGGCTACTTGAAGATGAAGAAAATTATCTCGGCTTCACAGGTTGTTTGATCATCAACCACATTATAATGGTTGGATGATAAATAAGTTTTCAGCTTGCCCTCATTCTCCTGCAAATAATTTATTTGTGTATGGTAACTGAAGATCATACAGTATCAAGAAGAAAGTTGTATATTTTGGGATGCAAAGGCAGAACCAAAGAACTTGTGTAGTTCCTTTGTGAAACTTTCTATAAAAAGAAAATTCTTTCCTGCAACTCATTACTTCAGGGAACAGTGGAGGAAAATTAGGATTCAAAGTTGTCCCAGCAGGACCCCTCCCCACACAAGGTGATGCTGCCCATTTACCCTTCACTGTGCAGATCTCCTGTTGGTGGGACCTGACTCAGGTGACCCCCCCAGCTGTGACAGGAACAGGCAGCTGTGCTGGGCTGCATGCTGGGGCTTTGTTCTTGGGAAGCCAAAACCACACACGGAACTGGGACATGTTGAATTCCTCTGTCGTGGTCCAGCCTGGAGCTCCCCAGTGCATCCAGGCAGGGCTCCTGTTCCAGGCACTCCATAACACAGCAGTACCAGCTGGAATCTGGCTGTTCTTGAATCATCTTTCCATTATTTTCCTTCATCACTACTAAGTCCAGTCACATAAGCCTACTATCAAGAATCTGACATTCCCCTTTTTCTGTGGGATGATCCTGGAGCTCTTCCTTTTCTTTTCCTCTCCACTGAAGCTGAAGTACATGGGAACCACATCCTGAACAGCTAACCTACTCTTGTCTTGTGCATGCTGCTTGAGGCAAAGAAGGTCCATCCTGATCATCTTCTCCCAGTGCCTCAATGCTTCACCCACCAAAAGAGGCAGTATCTACAAGTGCAACCAAACCAGCATCTGAAGTATTTCAGAAGTAGTAGTAAGGCTAAAAAAAAAAGGCCAGGGGAAAACAGACAAATCTTTATTCAGAACTGGTTTGAAAAGTCTGTAATAGTCAACGCCTGGGGCTACAAACTGGAGACAAAAGGAAATAAAATAAAATATTGACCTCCTGCTCAAAAAGTGCTTTACCTTCTTCCGTGCACTTCACACTGCAGCAGACCAAGTGAGAAAAGTTGTGTAAGACGGTGCCACAGGAGTCATGCAAGTGGGTTGAAGTCAAGTTGTACCAATAGCTGTCACATTGTTTCTTCAGTGCCTTGTTTTTACAGATTAGTATTTTTCAAACTGGTGGGTGTTTTGTATTCGTCCACAGTATTGGTGTACAGGGCTTTCCTTGAGGAATTTTGCTAGAATAAAGGTATCTCCTACCTCTGAAAGCCACTTTTGCAAAATTGTAGAGCAGTCTCACATTGAAAAATTAGAAGTGTGAAATAAGATGATTAATTTCTCACCCTGAAGGATTTATTTGATATACTTTTCCCCCTGAACATGTCAATGTTCAGAGTGAGGAAGTAGTTTTAGAGTAGTCACCCACCCAGCCAAGACACATTTTCCCTGTGGGTGAAGAAGTGACGTTTTTCTGTCCTCATCAAGACAAATTTTTGACTGTTTAACAATTAAAACCTTAAGGATTTAATCCTGGAAAAGAGAACATTTTAAATGTTGTGAGTTTGAGCATCTTTGATTTCATTTCTGACCAAAAAGCCACTAAATCCATACTTAGAGTGTGTAGACATGAACCTAATCTAAACATCAGAGTAATTTTCTTACCTGTGGGCAAGCAAGCCTCAAAACTCATGCAGCCAAGCGTTTGTGTTATATTCTGTGCACTATTCTTGTCACTGCTAAATGTTTGTGCTCCAGGAGAGATTTCTGTTCATTTTGCTGCTGCATGTTCTATAGACAGTCACTAGGCGCATTGTTGGCTGCATCTCATTATAGTCACAGCCAGCTATGTTGAATCATATAAGGAAGGGAAAGCATGTGGGGAAAGGTGAGATGACGGGAAGGTTTTTTTTTTTACTTTTAAGGAAGGAGAAGAAATTGGAAATTTAAAAAACCAGACTCCTGAGACTTAATTCAGAGCTGGTTGTGCAGCAGCACAGGATATTCTCATGCAGGTAAATCTGGCATGAAAGCACATATCTCTCCTTTCCTGTGCTGAGAAAGCCAAGCGAAGGCACAGGCTTTGAGCTTCTGAGGAGAATGTCACCCCAGGCAGGCAGCACACCTCGTATTTCAGCCCCGCAGCATCAGTGCTAGGCAAGGAGCGCTGCAACTTTGATCCTCATAATGATTTTTGTCTTATCTCTGCTGTTTGCTGGTGCAGGAGCAGTCAGGTTTTATTGGTTTGTGCAGTCCCCTTCCTCAGTGGCACACACAGTCTTTGCCTATCTGAGAAGGGGATTTATTTTCTGTATCTGTGATAAAATGTTTTCAGTTAAGTCATTAATCTTCTAGACTGACATTTAACCCTATACGGGCCTAAGATTTCAGCAGCTGGAATCCTCTGCATGCAAAGCCTGGCTAATTAATATCCTTCATTTCCACTCAATTAGGAGGAATATATTTTCTAACACAGAAATAGGACTGTCAAAAAAAAAAAAAAAAGAAAGATACAACAACTAACATTCAATGAGAATAATCTGATAATGTAATCAAAGATTCTCTCTAGCGTGGAACTTAAACATTGTGAACAGTGCATAATGTTCCCATCTCCTAACAAGTTCCTAAATACTTTAACCCTTAGCAGCCTGGATAATTCCAGCATGTTAAGCTTGTTGGACATGGTTGAGCCACACACAGACAGGAAAAAAAGCAACGTATTTTGAAAATAAAAATCTCCTTTCTATACTGTTTTACATTTTTACATTTCTTTGCATTCTTACATTGTTTTCTATCCTGTTTTACTGTTGGATTTTACTTTTACTACCAGCACCTCTGTGTGGCTCTGCTGAAGCCCCCAGCCTGTGTTTAGGGAGTTCTGGCAGACAACAGAGAAGGAGATGGGCCAGGAAAGGCAATTGGGTAGATGTTGGTCCCCAAGCTGGAGGCTACCCTGGGGCCAAGTACAGGGTTAATGGGGAGTGGAATATGCAGTGAAATGTAGAAGAGGAGCCTGAGGAAAGAAAGGAATCCATAGCAGCCTGAGGACTGAGCTTAGTGATCTGTGTCCTGATCCTCCTGGGCCACACAAATGCTTCCTCTGCGCCATATGGGAGGGAGGCTTCAGTGGTTCAGGCAGGTCTTGCTGGGGGCTCCTCATTCACCAGGAAACTGATCAAAGCAGTCAGGCAAAGGGCTTCTAAACTTGGGGTGAACAAGAGGATTTGTATTGCCTGTGCCACCTTCAAGGTCACTGATTTCATTACAAGGTCAAGCTCATGACAATGATCAGTTCTCACTGCGTGAATGACAAAGGCTGGATGGGAGAAAGTTCAGCTTCTGGTCCTCTTGTGAATGGGCAGAAATGCTTTTTAGCCATTGTAATTCAAGGATCCTCAGTCAAGAAGGAGACGGTGCCTCTAGAAATAAGATTAACAGCTAGTGAGCTTCACAAGAGGGCTTGAGGATTGATTAATACACTGAGACTGCTCGATAGCATAGAAGTGCTACATATCAACTTACCCAGGGAACTGCCAATGCTGCACGAGAATAGACCATGAGCCCATGATCCTCAGATATACAATCTTTCCTGAAGTTTTACATGCTAGACCTTGTAATAGAGTGATTGTAGATGAAGATGTATGGAGGGATAATCACCCAGATGAGGAAGGTAAAGCCCCCAACATTTAAACACCGAAAACCTTCAGCTAAGGAACAGTATTATATGTGTTTGTATGTGTGTATTTCTTTTTGCATAAGTAATTGATAGCTCATTAACAACCCATTAGAGTGAAAACTCCTGGGATAAAGAGCATGCTTGCCGTTTGTATTTGAAAGCCTAACACAAACAGAAGAAGGAAAACAATTTTGGAGTCTGACACAGTTGACTGCCGTGTAGCAGGATCTTTCTCTGGCTTCCAGCTGCTATGATCAGCTGACGTCAGGGAGACAGGGAGTTTCCATCCTGACCAGAGGAGATCCAGCTCTACTAGGTCTGTCACTTTTTTGCAATAGGATTTTTAATTTTATAATGTCCTTCCTGCACTCCAAGGTTCTGATCTCCGCAATAGCATAAAATGCTCAAATGGTTTTCTTCTGGTTGAAAACCTAAGGGCTGATAGAAGGAAAAGAAACTTTCCAACCAGAGACATTCAATATTTCAAGGACAAACATGAAGGGGAACCAGCGGCCCTGTTGTACAAGGCTTGGAGAGGGTTAGGGGCTAAGGAAACAGAAGCCTGGACCCAGAGCACCTGGTGACAATGCTGTCAGCAGGAGGATGCTCAAGACTGACAGAAAGAAAATGCTGATCGGAGAACAACCTCTCTTTGGCAAGTGGCTCTATCCACAGGCCAGTGCTATGCAGTGTATAAAATACTTTACTAACATTTGTTCGAAAGGCTGAGCAAGGTAGCTGCCCATCAAAAGAATGGCTACTCCCTTCTAGCCAAGGGTTTGGCATAGTCACCAAGGAAATGGAAGATTTAGGTCCCTGTTACACCATGCACCATCCATCTCATCCAGTAACTGCAACATAAGCTTTGAAACAACGCAGGGTGAAGGAACCAAACTCAGCTCCCCCCTCTCCATGCTCTCACTGTCCAAATGATGGACTGTCACTATCCCCACTCTTCTCCTCTTGACCCAGCTCTAGCGATCTTGTCCATGAATGAGTGTGGAAAATGTGAGTGACTTCACAAATGCAGCTCTCAAAAGATACTGGGATAAATAGGATGCATTTTCAAAAAGTAATTTATTCTATGCAGTTATACCTTTGACCAACCAAGGTATCTCTTTTGAAAAACATTGATAAATGAACTAGGAAATAATGCTGATCCAGGGTCAAAAGTGGTTTCTTTGCTCTTATGTTTATTTCACAGCAGGTCAGGGAATTAGGGGAAGACTGATGGAAGAAAAAACAGAAATGTGTACCTTGAAATACGTCAGACAGAAGTTTTGTTTTTAATGTGTCTTGCAATAAAAAAGATCACCATGTCTTCCACTCTTCTAGCATGCAAATAGTTTTCAGATTTTAGCATAAATAAATTTTCATAAACAGAATCTTTTATTTGGATCTGAATATGTAAGACAGACAAGACATTTAAAAATTATGGGAAAATTATTCATTTCCTTTGACAATTTCTAAAATCAAAGGCATGTATTTTGGAATAATACATACTAACTAGGAAAATAATTTTTAAAAAATCTTTCGCAAATGTTACCAAATTAAATATAACCTTCAATACTATTTCTGAAACACTTATTTTCTTATCAGAGGCTCCCTGTGTTAAATTTATTCTGTTGTGTTCCTTTATATCATAGCAATATAACAATGAAATAGTCAATGACTGTAAAATACACATTTATGCAGGAGAAACAGGTGCATCAACACTTTCTTCTAAATACTGTTTATCATTGCATTTAGCAGACAAAAGCAACATTTCATTCCTAACACAGGAAACTTAACAAAAGGCAAGCAGATATCATTGCTACTTGATCCTGTAAAATATTCAAATGGAAACAAAGAGTTGCAGGTGAAGTAAGGAAAATAATCTTCATCTTAAAAAGGAAGAGAACATTATTTTTGACAACAGGACCAAACCTAGCAATACATTACGCTGCAAGGAACTGTGAGAGGGCAGAATGGAAAAGGTCAGTGTGGAGTCCAGATTGCCTGCAATCACTGAACAGTAGCATTGTCTGGGGAGGACTGAGCTGAGCAGAGCACGACAGGCTTGTCAGAGCCTAAAGCAAAGCCACAGAGACCAGCCAGCCACGGGCAGCCCCTGGCTCCAGGACCTGAACAGGGCTACAGGAGCATGAGGAGCTCAGCCTGCACCATCCTGCAGCTGTGGTACAGGCCCAAGGGCAAGAAGGGGCCTTCCTTCCCCAAACACAGATATTTCTTTTGAAACTGTGGAAGATAAACACAGAATTATTAATGATAATAAGCATTAATTGCAGCCTGCAGACTGTGGGGAGAGTGTGAGGGCTTCCACCCTGGAAGGCTAACTAACCTGGAGACTTCTAGTGAAACAGATGTGGCTGCTTTGCAGCTGTTTGCTGGTTCTGAAGAGGCAAGGAACACAGATTTTGAATCTCTCCCCTTTCCAGGCTAAGAGCTTTTTTATTTTTTTTTCCTGAAGCTTTCCTTCTGTTATACTGAGCACTTTTCTCAGTTAAAAGTTTCAGTACAGGTTTTGTATTAAGCTTCATCTAAGATCATCACCAGCAAAAGCATTTGCTGAGTGCCTGGAATTAGTCAGAAATTCCCCTTTCATCGTGAGTGATTCCACATCCATCCATTATTCAACCATCGTCTCTGATCAGTTTTAACCCCAGAGAGAAGCCAGATGAGACAGACCATCACTCTGATCAAGCCTGAAAATTCTGGTAGTCTTTCTAACAGTTTTAATACTCTACAAATCTACACAGGCTGGTTTTTTAAAGGTATTTAGGCACCTAACTTACACTGCAATAAATTTAAAGGTCTTTGAACAAATTCTTATGCAAGAAACACATATTAAGGAAAGAATGCTTGTCCTTCTCACTTAAAATGAAATAAAAGATCTAAAGTCTGCTAATGAGTAGTGATATTCTTGAGTGCCAATTTAAATGGAAAAAATTGCTTTCATTATGCAGATTTTGTCGCTGGCCGTGTCATGACACTACTTTCTCCAGAGGATTAATTTAAGTCCAGTAAAGCAGAAAAGAATCCCCTTGAAAGTGATGAAGTGAACAAGAATTGAAATTGATTTATGCAAAGTAAGGAAGTCCTGCAAATGTTGTAGATTATGCAAATGATTAAGAAAAAAAAAGAACAGGAATAAAGTAATTTGAAATTTGGAGGGGAAAAACTCAAATTACATTATACAAGAAATAGTAACTCTTCAGTTAAAGGTCTTTTTATTTGATTTTGTAAATGGAATAAGTTAATAATAACTTTAAAAGAATTTAAGAATGCGATGCATATTGAAATGAGCCCCAATCTTGCCGGGGACTAGACCTTTGCCAACTCTTGTGACAGAAATATTGAATAAGAACACCCATGTGCGGTTATTTTTAAATAGCATCACTGCCTGCTGGCAGCTCGAACTGCAGTGCTTCAGAGAGTATAGAAAGAGGAATCTGATTAGTATCTAGTACAAGGTGCAAGTTCAGGCTCATTAGCCAGTGGTGATGAAAGCATTAACGCCCTTCAAGGAGTGCGTTTACTCTGAACACATTTGCTCATTAGGAAGATGAAGGTCTCTTTTATCACAATGCATCTGAGCTGTGAAAGAGCTCAGGGAAACTCTTTGGTTTATCAGGAGCTTTGTCTCCTCATGCTGAAAACCAAAGGGAGGTCCCAGGGCACCATCATCTGGGATGGGACTGAATTCTCTTGGCAGTGCCTCTCACACCCAAGGGGTGCTGCTCGCACCCAAGGGGTCAGCAAGGTTTTCACTAAGGTACAGAGAGAGGAACTGGAACTTCCAGTTACTTGAGATGAACTCAGGAAAAATGCTCCATGTAGAAAGAGAAGACTCATTGCTATGAGCCAAAGAGCGGTTTAGATTATCAGTTTGCAGAGAATTGCCCACATCACCCTTGGGCAGATGAGTCACGGCTTTTCTGCCTGGCACAGAGTCATTGTCACTTTAGTCCAGCCACAGCTACAGTAGATGTTATTTTGCTGTTGATCAAGCCAACATTTAAAGCCAAGAGGAATGGCAACCTCCTATTGCATCCTGAATGGCAGCCTTCTACTGCATCCAGCCACAGAGGTAGAAGAAATGAAGAGAGTGATTTAAAGGTGGACCCTTCAAACACTATTAGAGACAGTCAGGAGTTTCTTGAGAAAATGGCCCGCAGAAATGTCACCAGTTATTGCACACATTTGAAAGAAACTTTTGCCCTAAGACATTTGCCATCCTTGACACAGGATCAAGGCTGGACAGCAAAACAGACAATTAATTGCTCGTAGGACATGTCCTTGTTCCTATCCTCACTCTCCTTCATATAAGGTAATTTGCTTCCAGACTCACTTGAACTGACTACTCTTTTCCTCCTTGTCTTCCAGAAAAGAATTCAAAAGTTACCAGCAGAAGTGTAGCCATAGAAAAGGCTCTTTCTTAATTCTTAGTCTCACCAAATTTAGCCGAACTATTGTGTTAGTTTTCTGGCACATGGGGGAGTAGTTATACACATGGAAGACATGCAAAACAAAGGAATTGTTCCATGTTCTTTCAAAGCTGCTTAAAATGTCTTCCCACTCTGCAGCCTATTATTGTTCAGAGAAATGCGACACACTGACACCCCTTGCATAAATACTGGTGCACAGCTTTGTTAGCCTGGTACAAGTATTTCTACAAAAACACTGACTTGTAAAGAGGCTCAAAATACAGATATATCTGCCCAGTGAAAGTTTAGAGAAAAGCAGAGATTGCACTCCATGCTCCAAGAAAGAAATGCTCTTTTATTTTTTTGTTATTATTAACCCTCTCTTTCACAAACTTCCAATGTCTTTGATTACAAAATCTTCTCTTCAGACATGATGAACTGCCAAGCCATTGTGTTATTGTTGGGAAAGACGCTGTCTTCATCAGCTTTGTCAGCATTTCGTGTTGTGAGTTCCATTATATGTGGCAAAAAAAAAATACTCTGCATGGAAAGATGCATATATATGCGAGACAAAAATCCCTCTACTGTGCCACACTAAAAAAGGGGAATTCTGATATCCACGAAAATGATCCTATCTGTATCTTTCATCTTTCTGATCTCCTATTAACTATGCATGGAATATGTTCAGGTATTTTATTATTTTGGGGAATATTAGTTTACTATAAAGTTGCATATTATTTAATCATCACCAGCTGCATCTCTACAAAGATGGTGACTTTGTGGGAATTGTCACAACAAGGGGTTACTCCAATAAGAGATTTCTAATGAAAGGGAATTATACTGATTATTAATGAGTTCCAAATGAATTCAAGTCCCATGGTAAGGGTAAGCTTAAAATAACACAGAGGCAAAAAGTACTGCAATGGAAAATAGTCGATCTGATCAGAGGTGCATTGAAATGTAGCTTCAAAAGAGTAATCAGACAGAACTGAGCCAATTTTACTTGTGAAAGTAATAATTTTGCTTATGTCATACCTCTCAAAACTGTTCAAAAAAGAACCTCATGCTCCACCAATCCATGGATTTTTGTACCTTCTCAAGAGATAAATTCAAAATAATAGAAAAGAAAAAAAAAAAGAAGAAAAAAAAAAGGAGGGTTGCATACTCAGAAGAGGAGAAAAAAGAGTTAGAGAGGAGTAACAGACACTGATCATTCTCAAAATGCATTAAAACTAAAGAAAGAAGGTGCAGTACAGAGGAGGTTAGTTATGCCCCAAAGCATCCCAGTGAAGCCTGAAGATAAATGCAATGCATTGTCAGCACAATGCCTTGTTATAAAGAAACTGGTGCCTTTGTTTACCATCTTGTGTTGTAGGCACTCAGAGAGGGCAAAGACAAAGGAAAAAAAAACAGTTACATGTGGTCACATAGTGTTTTGAATAGAAGAAATTCTAGTTTTCTATCCTGGGAAGCAACTTCTTACACTGTAAGATTTGCATGGCTGGCAGCCCCAGGTACTACTGTAACAGTGCATGGTATGGATGTGAGCCACCAAAACTGCAGAAACAATTTAAGGCCAAAGTGAAGCTGAAAATTCTCGTACCCAGAATTTCTTCTTCAGTGTGAAGTGAATTTCTGCTGCATCTGTTTTCTGTGCTGGGCTGTGTGAGGTGTGCTGCCCTCAGCATCAAGCCCTCCCCTAGGCAGGATGCACCATCCCACTTTGAGTGTCAGGAGCTCTCCATCCCCTGACTCCCACCTCCACAAAAATCTGCCAAGGAAGATTTAACAACTCACAAGTGAAGTTACATACAGGGAAGGAAAATGAAGTTTACCAGAGTTTAAACAGAGCAAAAGTGCCTCCATAACACCTTCCCACCTGTGGCCAGGCTCCATTAAGCTGCACTGAGATGGGCAAGGAGTGAGATGCCCATGAGTCTCTGGATTTTATTTACTTTTTCTTTGTGAGGTTGTTCCAGAGAAAGTGAATTGTGCCATTTCTCTGACATTGGATGCTATGGTCCCCCTCTATGGAAAAAGACTGTTTGAAGAAAACAGCCTCCTAAATGAAGGGTGGTGAGCTTGGTAGGGCAAGAGTCTTCTTCTGACTTGTTGGGCTCCATGTACCTGGACTTGAACAGACTAAAGGGACACTGGGAACAATGCAGATTACTGAGGGCTATGGTATCATGAATAAATTCATTATTGAACACATCCTTTGAAAATTTCCTTTCTCCTGTGTTTTCTTTCCACTCCTGAGTTACTCAGTATTCCCAGCTAAGGGTGCTCTGTCAGTAAGCTTAATCTGTAATTAGCAGAGTGCACAACACTTATTTCTGTTGGCATTCACAATCTGGATTCTAATGTCTTATGAAGTATAGGTATGTCCGTTCCTTTTACAGAAAAGGATATTTCCAACTTGCCTTTCCTACTCAGTCTCCTTGAAGTTGTGGGTAAGAAAACCCCATCTTCCTGTGACTTCTTAATATATGCTAACATTATATTTCATTTTATTATGGTATCTCACCCTCTCAATATTATATGAAATGCTGAGGAGGAATACTTGTGCTCAATAGTGTTACAAATCCAGATGTCCCATGGGGGATCAGATAGTTTTAAATGTTAAGAATTTGGGAAATGCCGAGAATCTCAGCTTTCTAAAGCACGTGCAATATATGTCAGGTCGTGTAGCTAACCAATAATGATGGATGAATACAATAAACTCTCCACTAAACACATTTTAATGTACTAAAACACATTTAGTGGATTAAAACACATTTTAATTAAACCAACAGCAGTGTCTTTACTCACTCCCTGGGTTGCATTTCCTTGTTGTGTTGTCCTGCCTCTCTGGAATTCTGTGTAGTGCTTAACAGGCTGGCATGGCTTACACGACTCAGGAATAGTGTGACCTCCCTCTTCTTCAGAGGGGCACTGGGCTGAAGTTAGCACCTGTTCTTGGCTGTGCACAGTTGCTGGGACTGCCTTTCACGTGCTCATCCCTAATGCATCCATCTCCTTTTGCACTTCATGGCACTACTGGAGTAATTTGCTGATACAGAAAGTGAGCTGAGACACACAAACCTGCAAGTTTCTTGGTCTTTATCAATCCATTTTGACACAAGGGAGTGTGTGTGGCTGTCATTGATATTTTTGCAATTCCAGTACCTGAACAGAGGAACACTTTTAGGCACAATAGACATCTGCACAAGGCTGAGATCCATGGCAGAAAACGTGTCACACAGCTTGGACCAGCACCTGGGGACTGGTGTGATGCTTTATAGCAATTGAGACAGCCCTGCATAGCTACAGTTAAGTCATGAGAATCTCACTCTTTGAGTAAAACTTGCAAAATACAAGACTTTGCAAATATAAAACATAAGTCCTAATATTTCAGTCATAATTGCTCTCTTTATTCCCATACTCCAATGCATATTGGAATTGATTCCTCTGGATATTCTCTGATTCAGTATCAGTGGGGAAAAGTGCTGGCAATCAAAGACAAATTGAATATCTGCTTTGTGCTTGATAATTACTTTTTGAAGAAAAAAATTATCTGACGTAAGGAGAAAGAAGAACTAGACTAAGAATCTGATACTCCTGATGCCTGTTTCCCAGTTAGAGTTAGATATTTTGCAGTTACTTGTTCTTTTATGTATACATATGTGTGTGTTTTATGTTTTTCTTTAACCATGTTTCTATTAGCAACTTTAAAAAAGTGAACTTCTTTATGCCATTTGTCTGCCTTTTATTGCTGAATATGGAATACTAGTAGTAGTATTTTTAGAAGTGATTTATTGACTGATGTCAGCATTTTATTTTTTCTTTGTGAAAATAAGCTTTTTCATAGCTATTTCAGAAGCTTAAATTAACCAGGACAAGGACCAGTGCTTTTGAGAAATAAAAGAGAGTCAGAAGGAAATTACTATGATGAAAGGAAGAGCATAAGAAATAGGTAGGAGACTGAAAGAAAGCAGAGGATGTTAGGGGTGCAGTTTAGGCAATATTTATAAAAAAACCTGTGTTCTGTCACAATCTTGCTTCTACCAAATGCTATTTTGACAAGTAATAAAATGTAAGATGGGTGTGGAGGTCTGGCTTCAGCTCTCACATTCATAAGGTATGCATCTCTTTTTTAAAGAAAAGATAGAAATGTCAGAGTCTCTATATTTGGGAAAAATGAGAAACAACACGGTGACTTGTCACAAGATCTGTCATCACTATAACTATCTTGTTTGTATTCTGCAATTGTGTCCATTTTGTGACCGGCTCACAAAGATGTGTATCTGCTCCACAGGTGGGCATTGCTGCTATTTTTAAGCATCCTCAAAAAAGATGGGATCAGCTGGAGACAGTTCAGAAGAGAGAGTGTGAATGGGCCAGGAAAACAGGAACATCTGAGTGGGCCTGGCTGAGCCAGACTTGTTGGCAGCTGGGTTGGGCTGTGCTGTACAGAGGGAAACCACAGGCTGAGGGGAGCAGCATCTTCTCTTGGCTGGGCAATTGCAAGGCTTACAGTCCCCAGTATGAGACAGAGACTGACAAACAGGAGAGGATTGTCTGGGATGGTCAGGGGAATGAAGCTTTTACCAAGTGAGGAAAGGCTTGAGAGAAGTTTTATTTGCGAAGAACCAGGCATTATCACAAGACAGATAGCTAGTAAGCCGTATAACTATAATTACAGATGGTTTAATGTGTGCTTTAAAGACTTTTAGATGGCTCTAAAGCTGGAAGACCTTGGAGTCCTTTCCCCTTGCCCTCGTGCAAAGCAACCACAATGCACATGGCTCAGGCTGCAGATGTTTTCCGTCTGTGCAGCAGAGTCACTAATGTTCCTTACTGCTTGAACACAGGAATACTGCAAGATGAAGGTGCTTCATTGCCATCACTTTTCCACCCTTGTATTGTCAGAGCTGCTTTCCTCAGTGAGGGACAGGTCTTCTCAAAGGGGCATGAGGGTGACTCCACGCCTCGCCAGTGGATGCTGCCCCACAGGCTCTGGCTGTGGTGGGCAGAGACAATGGCTGTAACAAAGTCCACCAATGGCCCCTGACAAGGGAAGTGATGAATAAGGGCCAAGGACCATCCAGGAGCTCCTGTCCAGAGCTGAAGGAGAGTATGCAGGAGACAGGACGGGAGACCAGGCTGCGATGTACAACTGAGGGATCCCAACACAGGAGCCAGTGCAGCTGTGGTGTCAGTAGGGCAGGACCTGAGCCTAGGCTGGGCTGAAATGGGGCTTCTGGCACCAGGTGGATCCAGCAAAGGCTGGGCAGGAGCAGTAGGGCCCCTGGTGCCCCCAGGGCACTGACATTTGTGTAGCTAACTCCTTGTGAAGAGAAGGAAGTATTAAAGCTGTCCAGTAGTTGCTCAGTGTAACATTGCTTCAGGCACAACTGGCAGGGAAAATAAAAAGAAAAGTAGGTCTTTTCTCTCTCTGCAAGCTTTCTGGTGGATGAAATATGCAGGAATCTATTTTTGGAGGTGATCAAATAATGAGTGTGAGGAACTCTGTTGTGCTCACTGCATGGGGAACAAGGAGAGTGAAAAACACCCTTTCCTCACCGGTAGTTAACCAAGAACATCCATATGCACTCAGCACTTTGTTCATGTTTCACCTCAACAAAACTGAAATATCAAATAGGTTTTATTGACAAATTCATAATGATTCAATTTCATTTTTGTGGGGAAGAAAAATAAATTCATGGTGTTTCCCAAAATGTAATGCCTTTGTGTTCTATTTCACTGTGTGTGGCTGAGGTCTTGGGCAGATTCAGAGATGTCCACCAGACCACAGGAAAACATTCACTCTCTAATTGCACCCTAATATAAAAGTTCCCCCGCGGGCATTCAGCAGCTTGAGAGCCACACCATGGCCCGTGAATCCTTGTTGCTTTTAACATGAAGCACACCCAGAAAAGGAAGGGGAGAAGGCAGTGAGAATAGGTAGATGGGTCTCCCTGAACCTCATCTCTTCCCTTCAGATTTTAGGCAGGCTGGATTCAGCTCTATTTTCATGCCAGGGGATGCAGAAGCAGCCGCCAAAACCTCACCTTGAGCAGGTGCTACTCCCTCCCTCCCCACCTTTGTCCCTTCCAGCAGTGCAGTGTGTGTCTAGTCTGAGGTCTGTCTCTCAGAAAAATAAACCCGTTGTTTTATCTGCTAGGTAGGCAGGTACTTTTCAGTGAGTAACAAAACCCCGCTCTTCCCTGGGACAGAGCATTCTCCAAGCTGTGTCCACAGCCTCAGGCACATTTAGGGGACAGCAGGGGCTGCCTGGCACTGGGACTCAGCCCAGCCTGGCCTAAGCACCAGGAAGTGGGTGGCATGGCCAAGCCTGCTCCCCTCTCGCCTTTCTGCTCTGCTGCATGCCAGACAGAAATTATCCCTTTGTTAATTTAAATAAACAGAAACACAGTGATGACAGGTTGTTTATTATAGGCTCTAGGCAAGAATCCATGTTTTCAGGATCACATGGAATTCTGTCGTAACAATATGAGGCAAGCTGGGAAAATGCCTGCAGGACCCTTTGATTAATGCTATATTGCTCCTCCTGCCCCCTCCCCACATCTCCTACTGCTGCTTGTCTGAATTCATAGCGCTAACTGAAAGCAGGCAACAACGGGATTTTTACAGATCTGAGCAAGGAAAAGTAAAATGATGACCTGGTTAAGCCAGGCTCAGGTACTCAGCTTCAAAGGAATGATGATAACAATGTCCTGCCTCTACCCAGACAGGCTGGGTAGCCAAGTAGCCAAGCCTGCCTTCAGAGGAGCCCCTAACACCTCTGGGATTCAGAAAAAAAAGGCAGGGAATTATGTGAGCCAGGAAAAGCTGACAGACTAAAGATATGTTTGGGGAAAAAAAAAAAAAATTAATCTCAGGAAACAGGCTGCAAGCCTGATAGCCAGCTTCCAGTTCTCCATGTTGGGGAAAAATGCCATGTCTACCTATGCTCCATCAAGGAAAATTAAAGATGAGTACAAATATAATGTGTAAAGCACCTCTCTTAAATCTGTTCTACTAAGACCTGTGCAACTTTTTGGCAAAATAAATAATAATTTTATTTCAGTTAAGCTGCTGTTGAAGGCTACCAGCACGCTAGTGCTGGCAGCCGCACATCCCAAATAATGGAATGAGAACTGCAGAATTTCCTGCAGGAGCTATCTCCTAGAACCTTGGGAACAGAGAAAGGGAGATGAGATCTTAGAGATGCCCACAGCAGGGATGGCAGCACAGCTAACCCAAAAGCACTGATGCAAAGGATTTAAGGCATCCTGGGTGACATTGTACATGTTCTGTCTAGGTCCTTTCTGGACACTGCAAGACCTGTCCTCATAATCCTACATTGTTGTCAAAATGATAATTTTTTTTCCTTATAAACCAGCCTGTAATTCCTCATAAATCCATCTCGCTGTCTCACAGAGATTGCATTGACTTTTCATTTTTCACTCCCTGTGGCATTCTATAGTTAGAGAAAACACTGTGGTGAGCTGGTCACGCTTCAATAGCTCTCTCACAAATGGACTTGTCAATAATTAAATTAATATATTTTCAGACAATGAAGAAAATATTTTCAGCAGAGCTGTGAGCTATCAGTGCTCTGCTTCCAGAATATTTTGAGACCACAAAGGCCACTACAGAATCCAAACCTAGTGCAATAAAAAAAGAAACAAAAGCAACTGAGTTTCCACAGTCTTCATTAATTTTAGATTGAATAATTCATGTAGCATAGCCCCTCTGTAGTATATTTTATCTGGAGATGCAAAGGTTCTTTAGAAAGTTGGGCAGTGTAATTATCTTTTTGCAGGTGAGGAAGCAGAGATAATCTCCTTACTCAAACCTCAGGCAGCAGGCAGGATTTTCCTGAGGCAAGCACAAAGCCCCTTTCTGCCAGGTGTCATTCTGCAAGAAGGCAAGCCTGGCCTCATGTGTTAGGAGAGCAACTCCAGAAATTTGGCTTCTAACCCTGAATGTGACACATGTAGGAGCTACACTTCTGCAAATGAGGTCACTTAATTGAACGTAAGAGTCGAGTGTTTAATGGAGTGCCACTCTGTGTCAACTGAATGAGCAGAAATCTGAAAACCACGAGTGATGGGGGCTCTCTTGGCAGCCTAGTGGTACCCAGCCCTTTGGCAATCCTCTCCTCAGCTGTGGTTTCACAGTCTCCTCACTGCAGCACAATCAGCAGTGTTGCCCCATTGCTGCTGCTTGCCCAGCTCTCCTCACACACCAGACTTTCATGCAAACCTAGCACAGAACTGGCCTAGCCTAAAGATGACCAACTAAAGTCACTGCTGGAGCAGGTCTGTTGATTCCTCCATCACACTCAGAGTGTTGTGGAACAACAGTGCCTCAGGCAGAAATCTGTTTGAGCAAAACAGTAGGAAAGGACTTCAGGCTGGTACTGCCACCAAGGACCTTCTTACAAAGCCACAAAATCATGGTCCAACTTTTAGTAGCCCCTCCTTCATTTGAGAACAAAATTTTCAATGCAATTGAGCTTACTGGTCCAGGATACCCAGATTTGGGGTTGCATTTATCAGTCTAAATCTTTAGAGCCCAGCTGAACAACACTCCAGATATATTTTCTTAGCTATTGCCAAGTCCTAATATCTGAGCCTGTGCCATAACCATCCAGACTGGTACAAGAGATGGAGCTCTTGTTTGAAGATTGTTTCTTGATAATGGAGAACACTTATTGTGAACCTTTCATTTTTTGCCAATCAAGGCAAAAGCTTGGTGAACCTTTAAAATGCATTCCACGCAAAACTCAAGCTTGGCAGCAGTTACATGGGGCTTTGCTATGACAGACAAAACCATTTTATCCTAAATTGCACATTGCCAAGAGGGTAAGAGAAGCAAATAGGACACAAGAAAAATGTTTCCTAGAAGAGGATGGACAAATGCATCACACTACTATTGCAATAATAGTGGCCAGTAATTAATGAGTCTAACAAAATGTACTTATTCGTGACATACAAGATAGGCAGTCCTGAGGGAGCACTGTGATGATCAATTCTGTTACCAGGAGAAAGAAATGTTAAACGTGGTAGGAGGGACTTGAGTGCAACACTGATGGTTTCCTAGTCTTGTCTTTTTTCCTTTTGTGCCTGTTTTACCAAGCATTTCACTTTATTGTTGCTCAAACTCCCATCTTATTC
Source organism: Turdus rufiventris (assembly GCA_013186435.1). Taxonomy (NCBI): domain Eukaryota; kingdom Metazoa; phylum Chordata; class Aves; order Passeriformes; family Turdidae; genus Turdus; species Turdus rufiventris. Next base: position 1,558,649 of record PYHW01010093.1, read on the forward strand.
CTTTTTCTGTTGCTCATAGTATCAGTGTAGCAATTAGCTAGACAAGACAGGAGCTATTTGCTGTGATTTCCTCCTTAGACATCAGACAGACTCTAGAGAAAAAAAAAATAACTTAGAAACCAGACAGGACGAAGTGGACCAAATAAAATCAGTAATCAGAAAAACAGAAGTAGTTGTATGAGAACATTTGTGGGCTAAAGTGAAATCTTCCCTGTTCTCAGAGACAAAACCCTGATTTTGAAATTTTTTAGGACTTGTTATCATGTAGTTTAGAATAGTTTGGGTTTTTTTTTCTGGGAAATAAGACCGTGTTGAAATTAATTTAGTCTCACCCAGAATGAGAAACTGCATGTAAACAATCTTCAATCGTTTGTCTTAAAAGAAAATCAGTCATCAAGGCACTTAAATTCCCCTCATGGTTTTAGGGCAAGGAAGGAAGGGCAAACAACCAACAGAAAGTCACATGTATGTAACACATTCTGTCAGGTTCATAGAAATTATCTGTGCTTTCAAAGTGGGTTGTGTACTAGAGAAGGAGATGCTATTTTGGGAGCTAGGGAATAATAACACTGATAGGTTTGTATCATTATGTGGTTTGTACACAAAATTGCCAACCCTTCTACAGGGGAAAATGTTGAGTTGTGTAACCTCAGTTACAGCCTCAGCTGGTAGCTCACCTCAGCATCTGACGTGAGTCTCTGAGTGGTCACAGAGGCACTGCCAGCAATAATGACATGACAATAAGTCAACTTCACTGTAATGGAGGGCCTTGAAAATGATGTTTGCTTGGAGGTCGTCTGTCAGCTGGAAAGGAAGGATGATGAATAGTTCTCACATGAAGTCATTCTTTGTTTTCCTGCAACTGACGAGCTCTACAAAACTGGGTTTGGTAAAAATGACCCCAGCCATAAACAAAATGTTCCCCATGCAAAGGGCAGGGCTTCACAGCCTGCCATGCCTGTGAGCATTTCAGTCAGAGACCTCTGGTGTTGCATCCCAAAATATCCCACAATTGAGTAATTGTACATAACAGTCTACTTGAAAGTTCTGCAGAGAGGCAGCAAAGTCTTGGCTGGCCTAGAGAGTTTACAAGACTCAAACTGCAGTTTAGGAAGTTCTCACTAACACTCTGAGCTGAACTAAATCTCCAGGTGCCTAAACTGATTTAAAATTTTAAGTAAAACTCATAGCTGTATGATTCTACCTTTACCAGGGGTGGGATACTGATAATGCACAAGGTTAGCAATTCAGGTCATATTTACTACATAACACTGCACTGTAAGGGAAATGTCTTCATTCTGACTAATTTTCTTCTTTTCACATCCAGATACCTTCATATGGCTCCTCCTCTGTCACACTACCAGTCACTCATTATCTTGAACCTGAAAGTCGCCAGCCACCCCTTTTTTATTTTAATCCAGTCAATGGATTAAAGTTGGCACACTGTAAAGCCTTGTCTCTACCAGAAAAGTGAGTCATTTTAATTAAATTGATTTAAACTTAGGTAAATTACTATGATAGATGTAATGAAGCTGGTTTAGCCCATGTTGCTATTGATTTATCTTGCATCAGTTCTGCTCCTATCATGAATGCCAATCATGATTCTTTTTTAACCAGTGTACTCAGACTGGCAAAGTCACAAGGCAAAGGAAAAAAGTCAAAGCTTAGGTTTTCTTCCTTTGCAGGAGACAAATGGATCTTGTTGATATCATGTTGTGTGTTGTAAAAAGTAGTGAAATGGTAGAAGAAGGGAAAGAAGATGGCACAGAGGCATAGAAATGGGCAAAACACACACAGTTGGGCAGGGTTTGAGAAACAGGAAGATTTCAGAACAGCAGTGATTGTTGTAAACCCATATTTTCCATCCCATTTAGCTGTCATTTCTCATCATTAATTTTTGCTGTACCTAGGCAATATCCTGTGCTGAAAAGACCTTTTCACCTGATGCAAAATCATCCCAAAACACCACAAGAGGCTCCTGAAGAGCTCTCTGTGTCAGAAGTATCAGCAGTGCTGACCTTCAGGCACAGGGTAGAGATTGCAAAAAAAAAAATGGTTTGGCTTCCAGAGTATGCTCAGGGGTCTCCAAGCTTTATGATGAAAGCCTACAAAATTGTCACACTGACATTTTCTGGGTATGTTTTGTTGCTCTGCTCTGCTATTATACCCCCCAGACCTTTCAGAAAGCTACTGCAGCTGCTTGCACTGCTTACTGTGACATAACCTCACAGCTTGTAAGGGGCCTACCAAGATTTCTGTCTTGCTCTCTGCACAGATTACTGCTGCATTACCATTGGACACAGCGCCAGAGCTCATGTACAGCCACTCATTGCAAACACTTCCTCTGGGTACTGCAGTCCTGAAATAATCTACAAAGCAAGAAGACAATGTCTCACTCTGTCTGAAATCCAACCCCTTGGGAAGGACAAGCACACAGCTTTTATTTTACTAGTAAAATTCTTTTGTTTTAAGTGAAATGGCTGCAGTGTGACTCCTGTCAATGATTCTTCTACTCATCCCCTTATGCAGGGATGTATGTCACATGGGATGTGTGTATGTATGTTAGGGATTCCTAATCCAGCAGCTGGTCCAGCAGGTGGAAATACCATAATCAATTATGGTATTATTCATAGAATCATAGAATGGCTTGGGTTGGAAAGGACCTTAAAGATGATCTAGTTCCAGCACTACTGACATGGGCGGGGACACCTTAATATAGACCAAGTTGTTCAGGGTACCATCCAACCCGGTCCTGAACACTTCCAGGATTGGGGACCCACAACTTCACAGGGCAACTTGTTCCACTGCCTCATCACCTTCACAACAAAAACCCTCCTAATATCTAATCTGAATCTCTCATCTAATTTGAATCCATTCTCCCTTTTCTTGTCACTACATGCTCTTGCCAAAAGTCCCCTCCATCCTCCTTGGAGGGTCCCTTCAGGTACTGGAAGGCTGCAGTTAGGTCACCAAAGTCATCTTTTTCTGGGGTGAATAAACCCAATTCTCTGCACTTTTCCTTGCATGAGAGGTTCTCCATCCCTCTGAACATCTTGGTGTCTCTCCTCTGGAAATGTTCCAACAGGTCCAAGTCCTTCCTGTGCTGGGAGCCCAGAGCTGGATGCAGCACTGCAGGTGGGGACTCACCAGAGCAGAGCAGAGGGGCAGAATCCCCTCCCTGGCCCTTCTGGCCACACTGCCTTTGATTCAGCCCAGGACACAGTTGGCTTTCTGGGCTGCAAGTGCACATTGCCATCATGTCCAGTCTCTCATCCACCAAATTCTTTGAATTGCTTTCAGTACGGGTTTTGTGCACTTTCATACACTCATGATTCAATGTGAATGGATGAGATGCTGTCTTGTCATGACACATGGCTTGGACACTGGCAGATTTTTATCCAACAGGAGATCCTCACCTGGAGTAAACAAATATCCCATGTGCAGATATCGTACTGACCACTTACAGTATTTTGAAGAACAGAAGAATCTCTCTTTTAATGTACAAAGCACTGATCTACTGACACTTGCTGAATGGCAGATGCTGTACTGCAGGGGACTTGTGGTTTCTTTGTTGCTGGACCACAGTACTGAGGCTGCATCTTGCATCATTCCCCTGCTCCTCCTTGTAATTTCAAAAGGCCTCAGATTCAAATCCAGAAGGACTTAAGCACAAGGTGGGTTACGTTTATTGTATCACAGATATCCACTCTTTACTAGAAGTCTTGGATGTCAAATTTGAAATGTCTTTGTGCCCTTCATATATTTTGAAAGGACACTTCCCCTTCAGTAACATTAGCCTTGCTGCCTATTTTTCTTTCTGGTAAATTCTTTGGAGGTGGAGGGAGTTGAATCTCAAACAGCAAATGCAGTCTGTGCTTGTCCAAGGAAGGGGAGCAAGCAGAAATGTTGGCATTATCTGGCAGGCTTTTCATGGGGCAGTAAGCAGCAGTTTACAGGATTAGCTGTCAGGCAATACATTTTAATGGGTGCAAGTCAGTCTTCAAGTGATGCTGTGAAATATTTTGCATGTCTACTATCCTTCTGTTACGTTCTCTCCAGATCTATACTGGGTTACTGAGTCAGAGAATGCTAAAAAGTAGTCCCAATCATCTCAGCTGGATTTAAACTCTGTTACCCAGGCTGTGCTTCCTTGAGAAGGATTTCACAGTATGTACAGGAGCATATTATGGTGGGATTTACTTGCTTTTACTTCAACACAGGCATTATATCTGTCTGCTAAGTAGTTCTTATCACAGAGGATAGCTCTCGCTTCTGTTAGCATGGCAGTTAAATACTTTCCAGAATATGATAGGCATGTTCATTAATCCCAGTGTAGGAAGAAGCAAATCCTGGCTGCTTGTACACCAGGACAAGCACATTATTCATCCTAAGTGCAGAGAAGGGTGAGGCTCCAGCTCTGTGGTTTGGTATGAATGTGTGTAGAAATCAGCAGATCTGTGTTTGTGAGAGCAGTTTATGGACCTGCAGCAAGGGACTTAAACCAAGTAAAATTTTCACCCAAGTCCTGCATCAGTTGTTTAACATGGGAACTAGTTGAACATGCACTGAGAATAAGTTAAAATGACCAAGTCAAGAGACATTAACATCCTAGTCAGCAAAACCAGCTGAATTTGGTTAAATATTTTTTTCCATAGACTCTGGCTTCCATATCTCTTTTCAAAATTCTGTGTTCATTCAGATAATCCATTATTAGCCATTAGCATTTCTCAGACTCTGTGTGGGACATGACTTCTCTAATCATCAAATCTAACCTCTGGAATGAATCAGAGTTAGCTGTGGAAATAATTCCACTTTCCATATATCCTTCTTTATCTTGAACACTGCTGATGGTGTTGACATAATGACCTGATTAGGTCATACCTTTCTAAGCATGAGTCATCCTCATGTCTCCTGCTGCTATTTCAGTATTTAGAACTAATATAATAAATAATAATTTAATAAAGTCTTGAACCTGACAGTAGCTCTCATTAATTGCCCAAAGAGCTCACCTATTTGCAAAGTGTGACTAGCAGGTGTGATTTTCTTGCCCCCAAATGCTATGTATTTCATCTTTAATTCCTTCAGCACACTAGCTTTTGGACTTGTCTTAGCAACAATCTCTCTCCTCATTCACTTGTAGAATTGCAGTTATGTCTTGCCAACAAGGCCTGCAAGACAAATTGACACATGAAAAAAAGATAACATGGAAAGGCACTTTACACTTTGAAAAGAGAACTTGTTAATACCTGGAGATCGATCTTTATTTTTAAAAGATTAAGTCATTTCACAAAAATGTACCAGATTTAAAGAATCACCAGAAACCTATAATAAATATCTCCAAAGAGTCCTGTTTCCAACAGAAGTATTCTGATTTTTATCTGTTTTTTCCAGTGGTTGCTCCTATTGATGGATACACTAAAACACCAAGTCAGTCACATACATACTGAGTCTTACTGAGGCAATAATTCTAAGAGGTGCTTCTCTCTCCAGTCCATCAAGGAATATGGCAAGAGAGCTGAATCTTTGCTGTTCTTTCAAATAAATTTGAGTAATTAAGAATTTGCATTTGTCAAGTGCTTCATTGTTGCTTTATTTACATACATTTTGTTTTCATTCTTGAAGAATGCCATGTGGGAGTAAGTCACTTGGTAGATCTTCATCCTTTCATGTTTTCCTGTAACTTTATCCTAATAAAATGAGAAGTATTGAAAAGGTTACTCTTCCCATTTATTTCCCTTCTGGATTTTTCTGACCCCAGATTTACACATGCACATACTGCTGAAACATAACTTGGCACAACTAAAATCCCAATTCACAGGACTGTAGGATAACCTTCCTTGGAAGGGAACACAGAAAGACTCTGATCCAATCTCCTGTGAAACCAGGTGCCTCGTGATTTCATTAATTGGATCTTGAAAATCTCCAAGGATGGAGACTTTCCATCCTGGGCAGTCAAGCCATTACTTGATGGAGTTAACAAAGCACCTGGCTTGTTGTGATCTCTATGCTAAAGATGTTCTGATTAGGTGCCCTTAGAGCTTTGTCATGCTAGGAGAAGAGCAGGTTTGTTCTTGTATTTCCCACACTCTAGGGCAGCCTCAAGGTGTAACCAGGATTCTGACAGTCCTGGGAAGTCTCGGGAAGTTAGAAATGATAGAAAGGAGGAAAGGCAGTGAAAAGATCAGTCATCCTCCTCCCCGTAGCATTGACTAAGGTGTTGCTGTGCTGTCTGCCACAGATATTTGGATCAGCTCTGAGAAGGTGGGACTAGATGTACACAAGGCCAGAGAGAGAAGACATGAGAAGTCTGAGTAGATGGTGAAGAGTAGGCACTGCCAGCAGATACAGCTGTGGTCACAGCAGCACCATTTCCAATGGCCAGTGTGTGCAGCTGAAAAGAGGAGGGAAAAGCTAAACCTGCACCACTGCCATGACGACTGCTTGAAAGCACAACACTTCTGCTCCTGTCTTCTGCAGCCTGTCCTCAGTTGGACCATCCTTCTTCCCACGGCCCTGGAGGAGAAGGGAGCACCACACTGCACCTGGAGTCGGTCAGGGCTGGGGCTGCACTCCCTGGGACCTTGCTTGCATCTCCAGAGGGTTTAATTTAGGTTTCGGCCCTATCATTTTGTTTTCCCATGGGAGATATGACAGCAATAATTAGAAACCCAGAGGCCTCTGGTGTTATTAGCTAGGACAAAAGTCTGTCAATGAGATGTATTACAATACCACTAAGGCATACAATATGTATGGTTGGTTTTCTCTAGAGGTTAACACATTTACTGTTTGGGAAGCCCCTTTAATTTTTCCACAGTCCATCTAATGGCTTTTGTCTTTTACAAAATGAACTCTCATTTTTCTTCTGAGGTGACTTGCTTTAAACGTTGAAATTCTTTATCCAAATGGAATTCTTGTCCAGCAAAACTGTTGTGTCACTTTGCCCTGGAATCTGGCAGTCCTGGTCTGTATCAGAAACAGTGTGGTCAGCAGGATCAGTGATTTCCCCCCTGTACTCGGTGCTGATGAAGCCACACCTTATATCATGTGTTCAGTTCTGGGCCCCTCACTAAAAGAGAGGGACATTGAGGTGCTGGGGCATGGCCAGAGAAAGGCAGTGGAGCTGGTGAAGGCTCTGGAGAACAAGTCCTACAAGGGACAATCAAGGCAGCTGGGATTGTTTAGCCTGAACAAGAGGAGGATGTCCATGGCTGCCTGAAAGGAGGTTGCAGAAAGGTGGGGTTTGGTCTCTTCTCATACATAATAAGCACCAGGCATGATTTAGATTGGATATTAAAAAGGATTTAATCACTGAAAGGGTTGTTCAGCATTGAAAGAGGTTGCCTAGGGAAGTAGTTGAGTTACCAGCCCTGGAGGCATTTAAAAACCATGTACATCTGGTGCTTGAGCCCATGGCTTGGTGGTGGCCTTGGCAGTGCTGAGCTAATGGTTGGACTTGGTGATCTTCAAGTCCTTTCTGACTGAAATGATTCTGTCGTTCTGCATCCCTTACCTCTCACCTTGAGTGCTGTTTGGACATTGCTTACCCAGAGAGGGCACGGCCAGGAGGACCTTGAGATCACCTTAGATCTCATGTACATCACAGGCCTCTAATTCCACTGAGCTACTGCTCCATGGGGATGGTGTGCTGAAACCAGGGTAGTGAAATGCCTCCCAGTCCAATGGCAATTTCATTCTTGGAAACCCAGGCCTCTCCTTGACAGATTGTTAATTATCTGGCTTGCAAATGGACTAATAAACCATCTCTCGGTGAGGTCTGTGATTTCCAAAAATGTTTCCCAAGTTGTGTGTTGAAGCATGCCTCCAAAATCCCTGCTCCCCGAATCCCCCAGGCAGAGAAGATCCTGCAAGATTGAGGAGTTTTCTATAAATAACAGATAAGCAAGGAAATAAAGCAGTATCAAATTGTCATATTTCTCCTGAAATGGATTTTCCAAGACTTGCTTCCTCAAAATCAAAAGGAATTGGTCTGATTTTTCTCATCTGTGTATCACATTTTCTGATTGCTGAACAGTAACAGATTGAAAAGAGTTATTGTTTTCCCATAGAAGAACAAGATTATTTAAAAAACTTATTATTTCTGAACAAGTAGAGACACTTAAATCAGAGCATGCTGTAGGCTAACATTTACTAATGCAATGAGAAAGGACAGGAATCACACAATAAAACAAATAAAAGTAATTTTAATGTGGTTTTATTGAAAAGAACAAGTAGATTGAATAGGCTACTGAGCTGCACAAAACCAGGAACACATGAATTCTTATAAGTTCATTTCTCTTTTGGTATCTGGTTAGGGACTTCTTCCAGCTTGTTTTTTCAGTACTGAATTCCAGCAAGGGAAATAGCAGTCTGCCTCCCCGCAGCTTCCTGGGCTGATGAGCTGATGAGCTGCTGCTTTCGAGATTCAGCTCTCTTTCCAGTCTGAGGTTGTGAGTCTGTGAGTGACCTATGTTACAAGCAAAGCAGGAAAGTTAATACTGTTCTTAATTAATCTCTGCAGGATTCATTTATGTTTATGCAAATTAGGAAGAGGACAAGTAGGTAAATGTCTGCAACTGTCAAAAAGCTGCCGGTGATTGCACGGCTGTGACAAAGTGCTGAAATGATTGCTGCAGCAGTGAAGCAAGGAAATCTCAAAGAAGAGGCAATCACATGTGATGCAGGAGCTCTCCCCACTCTCCTCCAGAGAAACTGAGCTATTCCAGATGTTCTGGTTCTGAAATGCTTGTGAATCTTGTACTATTGTAAGCTCAGGCATTCAGAGATTATTTATTGTACATTTTATTGTGCCTTTGCTGTTCACCCAAGGTGATGGAAATGAATAAATTCTATTTAATTTTACCTTTTCTGTATTGTATAATGTATCTTCTTTATATGGATGCAGTTGCTTGGTCTCAGGCTCCAAAGGCATTGCAATGTGATTCTCCCTGTCTCTGTGCATGTGTGCGAATATTCCCCTACAAGAATGAAAATTATTAGTCAGTTGTTATATTCCCTCCTGCAGCTAATGAAAAGTATAAAGTATTTTTATGATGGATGTGAATAATAGACATTGCCACCCACAACCTTCCTCACTCTCTCTGCGGTGCAGGTGGAGTGTCTCACATTTCGTGCAAGGCAAGGAAGTGAGAACCAGTGGGGAGAGCAGCTCTGTCTGTGCCTCCATGCTCCTCTCCTCTTGTTTCATGAGATGCAGAGTTCTTGGCTGGGAAGTGTACGTGAGCTGCGTGCTGATATTCCCCACAGCTACGTTGCCTTTCCATAGATGTTCATCTACTAACATGTATGAATAGACACACTACACTCATCATTCATCTCGTGACAAGTTGTCTTGTGAGGCCATGATTATCTCTAACGATGGTCTCAAAATGGGACAGTGGAGCATGGGGGCTGAGGAATGACATGAAGGTTGTGCTGCTATGCTCTACCCTTCCTTTATTTTTGGTCATAGTCAACCTCCCACACTGGAAACTTGTCACTTCTGTGAATCTTTCTCATGCGTGTTGGGAGGTGGTTGGAGTAGCTGGACTCTCCTAATTAACTCTGCCCAAGAAGAGGCTGGGAAGGATTTTCAGCAAAGAACTTTTGTGCACACCAACACTTTGCCTCCTTGGCTCTTGCTTGTCCCCCAAAAGCACCATTAAAAAAGCTGTCACCATTTCCAAATGCAGTTCTGCCTGTAGAGATACCTGGGTTTCTTTCAAATAAGCTAGACAGAAGCACTACAGCTTGAGGATGGTGCTCAACCCAAACTCACCAGAAATATGACTAAACCCTCTCTGGAGCACCATGAAGGAATAAGTGGGATGAATTGCAGCTCTGAGCTAATGTTGATCCATCTGGTGTTGCTGTAGAGTGTGTTAATGAAAGATCTCATTCCTTCCAGCTGCAACTATTTAATTCCAGGGATAAATTTAAAAAAGAAGTAATATTTGATTTCTTAGTCATAATCAAGCAATGTTTTAATAAAATAAAAAGGTTTAATATAAACAAAATGTCATATCAAATATAAAAATTTGCATATCAACATAAAAATTTAAATATTTGATATCAATCAAACAGGAAATATACAATAGTCATTCAGAGGGATGAAAAAGAGATCATGATTCTTCCTCTTGGCATCCTTGGTGGTTGATTGAGAAATGACAGTGCGTGTCCTGTCTTGGCTAGAGCTGCTTCAGTACCTCACTTTTCCTGTCCTTGAAAGAATGTGACAGAAGAGTCTGACTGAATGCCCATGAGACAAACAGCCTTGAGAGTTCAACACCCAGAGCTGTTCCACAGAAATGTAACCATTGAAATTTGGGGTTCTTTTCTTGGAGCTGGAAACCAAGGGATGCCAACAGAAAAAAACAACTTCAGCAACTCCAGGAGACTCAGCAGCAAAAGGAAAGACTGAGTTTAAAATCTTTAAAATTTGACTAATCTGAGGTGAGAGCCCAAGTCCTCACACCCAGGGAGATTGTTCAACCTACTGGAGGTATAGGGGCATGCCTTTATAAGAATTCCATCTGTGCTAGTAGTGCTGCCCTACTTACAAGTTTTACTGGTACTGTGTTGTCCCTCTAGTTATTGGTTAGCCTCTGGTCCTGCCCCAAGTCCTTCCAGGTCTCAAGTGGGATCAAAGCAGAGCTGCAGGATCGGAGCCCCAGGAGAGGATTCCCAAGGATTGTGCTTCAGGCACGAGGATTTAGACTTAGGCCAGGCCCCTGGGCAGTGTGTTAGGCACTGAGGTTGCTGTTATAACAGCTTTGTACACCTTTATTGACAGAAACTCAAAAGTTAAAAGGACTTGATCCCCTGTGAACCCTGGTGGCCATGGAGAATTTCTTGCTTTTATTCAGGGAGACTGTTGGAGAACAAAAAGGCTGGGACAGTTCAGTGCCTTTGAGGGTTTAAGCTCATGTGACGATATTGGAAAACCTACACTTGAAACCAGATTCAATGCTAAAAGGTAAATTGCTTCTTCAGGGTAAATGACAAAAAGGAGTTGTTGGACTAACCTGTAGCATGTTCACCTGGGGGGTGAAATGCTTTGCAAAAAATTAATTTTCACAATTATGTGGATTCCATGCTTACATTCTGGTAAAAGTACTCCAGTTGGGTGTTACATAAATGAAAATGCCAGACGTGCCATAGTTGAATTGTCAACATGGGAAGTAACAGTTACAAGGGAACAGAGCATCCTTAGCACTTTGTTTGAAATCAGGCCAGGAATGCTAGGACTGAGGGATACTGAGCCACAGGAACAGCATCTTGAGCAATTATTAAAATGTAAAAAAATGCTGCTCTCAATCAGTGCTTACTGATTGTATGATGCAGTCCACTGCTGATGTTGCTAAACAGAATGCATCAAGTTTAATTGCGCCTCCCAGTACTTTTGTCTAACCGTGGAAAAAACACCGCATGGTTAAGCTGCAATATTAAAAGCATGAAGCCGTGGGATGGTGTAGTGCTATGTGTGTGGTGTAGTAGTGAGACAAAGTGAAAAGTAATTGGAAACAATTTCATTGGACACAGCAAAAGTTTGGCATCATATTTATGATGGACCTGCATGTGCAAGAAATCCATTTGTCACAATGGCAGCAGGGCTGTCTGCACAGCCTGCAGTTTTTCTCTGCATTGCCAAAAAGGAGGCTGCCAAATAAGGGGGCTGCTCTGAGGACAGAACCTCCCTACAGCCCCGCCGTTTATGGGCAGATCCCAAATTGAACTTCAGGTATGCATTCATTTGGTTTAATCAGCGGGAATAGAGTTACACAAACACTGTTGTTCTGCTCCGCTCAGCTGTCGGATTAGTCTGAAATGGCCACTGAGCGCCCAGAAGCGAGCGCATCTCTGACCTGAACCCTCTCCCACTGTCACAGTGAGTGCTTCCAGAACTCTCATCCAGCCGCAGTGAAGAAACAGCCTGTTTAACAAAGGACATGGAGACATTAACAAAGAGGTGCGGGAGGTACGTAGCACACAGATGAGTGTGCGAGTTGGGAGATGCTACAGCTGGACCCAGGCGGTGCCGGCTCCCAGCACGGACGGGCTGCCAGCCCTGCAGCTAACCTTGCACCGCCCGGCTGCAGCTCCCGAGCCTCTGTCCCTTCCACTTCCAAGAGCTGCCAGGGAGAATGAACCTCATCTTCTCTCCACTTATGGAAACATGTGGTTGCCATGGGGGGGAACAGGAGAGATGAGAATCTCTTAGTAGCATAATCCGATTCAACTGAGGTTCGGCTCGCGCTGAAAACAGCTGGCTGTTTGCCCGGAACAGAGAATGAACTTTACAGGATTTCGAGTGAGAGAGCCCCATCCTCAAAAGCATTCCTCTGGTAAAGCAACATGCTCCACCGGATCTCATCTGAAGACCTGTTAGACGGAGACTGCTGAAGTACTCAGAGTAAACCGACAAATTAAACATTGATATTGGCAAAAGGAAGAGTTCCTATAAACAGACATTACAATCCTGAAACCTAAAAAAAAAAAAAAAAAAAAAAAGCAAATATAATTTTGAGTATCACATCTATCTGATTTCTCTGGGCATGGCTTTGCAAACACATTTCCCTTCTTATCATGAATGTTCATCTCATCTTTACAGCTTTGTGTAAGGTTCACACAAACAGAAATACAGGAAAAGAATTCTTGACGAAAATAAGTAGAGGGGAACAATAGAACTAGGAAGGTGAAATTTCAAATGTATGTCACTTACAGGACTTAGCAAAATTATCATGTAATATGTTTCAGAGAGACATGATTAAAAAGACACCTCCTCTGAGCCTAATTCAATTTTTGAAGAGAAATATCTTTATCTTTAGACTAAGGAATTTTGAACCCACGTTCGTTCAATTTCTCTTTGGGGAGTCTCCCAGTATTTGAAAGAGAGAAACACAACACTATAACAAGCTTCGCCCAGGCATGAACTTGAAGTGCACTGTCTCCATGAAAAATGTATGGAGCTCTGAACTTCCCAGCGACTGCCATGCCTCCCTCAGCCCCTTACGTGCCTCTGGCAGTGTAAGAGCCAGGGCGTTGTTCAGAGGCGATTTTTGTCTTTACACTTTTCCCAGCTGGCTGAAGACGACACCGGCTGTGCCGCGTTTCACAAGACAAGTGTATGGCAACTCCCGGGTGTTCTCACAGCACCGGCCAGCCGAGAAAGTGCCGCGCCGCGCAGCTGTGAGCATCCCCAACCCAGAGAGACAACAGCCCCAAAAATAGGCAACCAAACACCCCAAAGAAAACCGATGAGCACTGAATGGGGCAAAGTTCGGGGCCTCCCAGCGCGGAGCTCAGTTGGAAGCAAGCAGAGCTCTCGGGGCCGGCGGGACCCCGCGGGACCGATCCCGGCCGCGCTGCCCCGCTCCTCCCGGTGCGCTGTCCCTGTGGGACCGATCCCGGCCCCGCTCCCTCCCGGTGCGCTG
>PYHW01010093.1:1572256-1588257 GCA_013186435.1 Turdus rufiventris
CCTGTGGGACCGATCCCGGCCCCGCTCCCTCCCGGGGCGCTGTTCCTGTGGGACCGATCCCGGCCCCGCTCCCTCCCGGCGCGCTGGCCCCGCGGGCGCTGCCGCCGCCGCGGGCTCCCCCTGGCGGTCCCGGCCGCGCTCGGCCGGCGGCTCCGCGGCGCGCAGGGCTCGGCCGGCACGCCGGGCTCCGAGGGGCTCCCAGGGGCTCCGCGGCGGGCCGGGCCGGGCCGTGCCGCGGCAGCAGCGGCGCGCCAGCGGAGCGCGGGGCGGTGGCGAGCGGGAACAAAGGGGATCGAGGCGGCGCAGCAGCGACAGCTCCGCCGGGGGGAGGCACCGGCTAGGCGCGGGGGGTGTGGGAGGAGGAGGAGGAGGGTCGCCAAACTGCTGCCACTTCGTCGGCCGTGAGCGGCACTCGCTGGCGGCGGCGGCAGCATCCCGCCCCTCGCTGCATGGCAGCCCAGTGAGGGAGGAGCGGGCGAGGGTCTGGCGCTGCCCGGAAGCCGAGGGAGCCAGCGCCGGCGGCAGCAGCGCCCGCCGCCCTCCCGCCGGGATGCGCCCCGCTCTCCGCTGAGGCGCAGCCCTGCCGCGATGCTCTCCCCCGAGCGCCACCGCCACCACCGCCACCCCCCGCCGCCGCAGCCGCCGCCGCCGCCGCACCACCCGCCGCAGCCCAGCCATGTCGTGGCCACCATCGAGAACCTGCCGGCGGAGGGCGGCAGTGGCGGCGGCAGGAGCGGCATCTCCGCGCCCTCCTCCAGCGTGCGCCAGAGGATCAGGAAAGTGCTGAACAGGTGAGGCCAGGGGATGGAGCGGGGCTCTGGCTACCCGGCACGGTGCCGCTCGCCCTGGGGCGCGCAGGTTCCGAGGGCCGTCGTCGGAGGGGCCCCGGCCCGGCCCGCTTGGAGCGGTGTGAGCGGCGGGGCACGAAGGCGTGAGCGGGGCGGCTGGCTCGGCTCGGCTTGGCCGGGTTGGGATGGGATGGGCTGGGCTGGGCTGTCAGCGGCTTTCCCCATAGAAGCCCCTGGCGGGCAGGCAGCGACGGCGCGGAGCCTCCCCCGGCCCATTGTTGCTCCGAGGCGGCGGCGTGAGCCTCCAGCCCGCGCCCTCCCCGCCGGTGCCGGTGCCGACCGCACCTGCCGTGTCCACGGGCACAGCCTCCGCAGCGGAGCCCCCGCACCTCCCGGCGGCTCCGGCTTTCCTGGCCCGTCACTCGGGGCTCGGGAGCAGGGAGCAGACAACCCCGCGGCCGCAGCCCGGCCGGTGGCGGAGGCGCCGCCGGGGAAGTTGAAGCGCGGGCGGCGGGCGAGAGGGCGGCGGGGAAGGGGCGGCCCTGGGGCTCCCGGGCGCGGCCCGATGCTCCGGGATGCCGGGAGGCGTCCCGTGGGATCTGTGCCCGGTTCCGAGCAGCTCGCGTGCCCCCGCGGCAGCACTCGGGCTGCTGGCGAGAGGCGAGCCCCTCGGTTCGCCCCTGCGTGCGGCTCGGAGTGCTCAGCGCAAAGATGGGAAAACTGCAGGGTACTCCAAGTAAATTGTTTCACCGAAGGCACAAGAAAACGCTGGAACCATCTTAGTTAATCCTTTACGCTCCCCTCTCTGCCGGTTGTTTCTTTTGCACTGCATTTGATTAGGGCAGAGGGTTTTACTACAAAGCAGAGTCCATCCAGTGCCTCACTGGTTGCTCTTCTCCAGAAGGAGCTCTTGTCTGAAAAGCCAGCTGGAGCCATCACTTCTGCCTAATGACTCTTACGTGCTCAACAGAGCAGTTGCAGCAATGGGATGGTGCGTACCAGCCTTGGCCTCATTGTCCCAGCTTTAGTTTCACATTCATGTAGCATGGACGAGCTACTGAACCCAGCTATTCTAAATGGGTGTATTCGGTTTGAAGACGAAGGTTTTAAATATTAAAAAAAATTACAATTCCTACAAGTGTTACATTGTTAAAAATACGTGAAGCTATTCGCTCTTCAGAACATCCCTATTGCACTCAATTAACTGTTACCATTCCAGGAGGATTCCCCGAAGCTTCAGTGACAGAGGAAATACTTACGTTTTGTTATTTTGACAAAGGTTGAAAAGAAGTTGAAACAAGCAAGAGCTGCTTCAGCTCAGTTACACAGTTTCTTGTACACATGCATTTTACAACTGTCCGTATTGTAAGATTGACTCAATTCCTCAACCCGACAGTCCGTGTCATTTTAAGCATCCTGTGCTTGCAAGATCCCGCCCTCCTTCTGCTTGGTCATCCTGAGGTGTGTGTCGGTCCTGAAACAAGACACTAGAGAAAAGATGTTTCCCCAAGGGCTCCAAGAGAAAAGTGAAGATGTGTGAAGAGATCAGATACAAAAGCAATAGCTCTCCTGTGCAAGGGTGGTAATAATGACCTCTGGGCAGTCATCAAATTGACCGCAGTCTTCATGGCTAGGAGGTGTTGGATTAATTCATACAGTTCAAACAGTTACCATGCTTATGCATGTTTATGACTGAGCTGTAGATAAAATGTCAGTTTGTTGTTCTTTATGTATGATTGTATGAGAATACATAATTTTTGTGGTTGTGTGTGTGTGGAGTTGTTGTTTTTGTTGTTTTGGGGTTTGTGTTTTTGTTTGTGGTTTTGTTTGCTTGTTTTGTATTTTTTTTTTTAAGGTGAGGGGGGGAAGAGTAGAAATTTGCTCTGGTGACCAAAGTTCAAATCTGTTCTGATTCACAAACTTGAACCTAGAAATGAGATCTCTACAGCCCAGAAGAGCAGCCTAGGGAACAGGGGAGTCAGTCACTTTTTCGTGATTGTGTTCTTATCTCCTCAAACTTGAAATATCAGTAAATTTTTTCCAAATTTATATGGTTTATGGAGAAGGAGAAGACATGTTATTAAGATGTTTTAATTCTTAGCCAGTCCTACACTGTGTATCAATGGAAATTTTTCAAAAGTTAGATTTCCTTAAGCTTCTTTCAGCTTTACATGGGAATTGATATCTCCATGTAACATCACAGCTTTCATCAGTTTTTCTGTTGATACCGTGAAATGAAATGACAAATGAAATGACACAATGTTTATATTTGCATCCTCTATTGAAACAATAGCCTGCAAATACATGCGTGGGAGAAAGAAATATGTATGCCATATCCCTAAAGAAGTAGGAGACCACAACAAACCAAAAACACTGGCTTTTCCAATTGTTTTTCTCCCATAAGAGGGTAGCACTTTCTCTGTGCTCTCTATTCTTTGTGTGCTCCATTTGCTTGAGACCCACTAGTGGAAGGTTCCTGACCAATTCATTATGCTTCTGTTTCCTGCTACACAAAGTAGGAGTTCTTCAGGCAGACATCAAAATTAAAAGGTTGACAGCAACTGGGGCTGCCAGAAACCTGTTTATGGCTGGTGGAATCATAGAATGGTTTGGGTTGGAGGGGACCTTTAAAGGTCACCTAATCCAATCCCTGCTGCCATCAGCAGGAACATCTTCAACTAGATCAAGTTGTTCAGAGTCACATCCAACCTGTCCCTGATTGTTTCCAGGGATGAGGCATCTACCACATTTCTGGGCAACCTCTTTCAGAGTTTCACCAACCTCATCATAAAAAAAATTCTTCCTTATATCTAATCTTTTAATTTAAAACCCTTGTCCTGTCACAAGAAGCTCTGCTAAGAAGTCTGTGCCCAGGGAGCGGACAGATTCTGGTATGGTCAAGGAGTAAACAAGACATCCAGAAAAAGGACACAGACAGTGGCAGAAACTGAGCATTGTTTCTTTCTCACTTTCTTTGTAGCAGTTCGATTACCTAGGCACTTGCTGATTCCTGAATTGCCTTCCATGGCAATTCAGGAGTCAAAATTAAACAGTTAAAACAAATTAAAATTGTTTTACAAGCTATGGAAGCTTATTTTACCTTCACCTTCCAACCTCTCCTCTCTGTTCACTCAGTAGAACACAAGGTAATAGAGAAACACTGGAAAAACCCCTGCAGGGTATTTGAGAGAGAACACACTGAAAGCAGAGCTGGATGCCTGTAAAAGTCTATTTCAGTGATCACAGCATGCTCTGCACTCCGAAAAAAGTTGTCCGTAACAAGAAAGCTCTAAGAAATTAAAACACATAAGTGAATGGTTAGAATTATGAAGGACTGGAGATGCTCAGCACAGTATGGGATTTACTGGAATAGTTTGTGTATAAATTCTGAGCTGCCAGTGATGGTGAACAGGACCTGCTGCAAGAGGATCAAACTTGCTGTTATCCTTGAAGTAGTTGTGGTGCTTTGGTATGTGGTTTAATGGTGGACATGCTAGTGCTGGGTTAGTGGTTGAACTCCAGGATCTTGGAGGTCTTTTCCAACCTTAATGATTGTATGGTTCTGAGTTGGGAGAGGATGGCTTTGAGTTGCTGTTGCATTAAGGGGAAATGCTGTGCTGCAGATATGTTCCTGGACCTGTGACTCACACCCATGGTCCATAAATCCCATCTGCAGGGCCCTGCCTGGTACCTTCCTTGGCACATTTTCTGAGCAGGTGTCCCTGACTGACTGTCCAAACTGGACTCCACAAACCCTGTCTGCTTGCAGAGGACCACTTAACAAGCAGTGACTCACTTGCTCCTCGTTGACTCCCACCTCTAGTGGGAAGATAGAAAATAATTGATGCAGTTTGGAGTTCTGTGGTTCTCTGTGCCTCTGCCCCATCACCTACCTATTGGTGGGTCCCAGCTCCTCCATCTAGCTGTATTCTGGCACAAGAGGCAGCCTGTCTCCATTTCTTGCACTGAGTGATCTGTAGGGCAGAGATTCACCTGGCAGATTCTCCCATGGCCCCTGAAACCTTTTGAACTAATTAAAGGTTGATCTCACGTTGGGAAGTCTGGTTATCAGCTCTTGCGAGGAACTGGACAGACAATAAACATTGCTGAAACACAGGGAGAGCAGGTTGCAAAGTAATCTCTTTGGGGAATTCTTGCAAATTGTTCTAAATGAAAGCCAACAAGAAAGATACCTGCTTATACATGGACATTATCTCTGTAGTCCTGGGCAGCAGGACAGGGAGGGAAAATGAAGTTTCTGCAGGCAAAATGAGTTGATATCTTTAGATACTATGACAAAGTTATTTTAGCTAGGTAAATGAGATTATTCCTGGAAACAAAAAATATCATGGCTGTGTCGATGAACTCAGGTCTCCAGAGAAATGTCTAAGGCACTGCTATTGTATTGCTTTCTTTGACAAGGACTTTTTTATTAAGCTGGATGGCACATGCATTTTTCTGGGTTTACCCACTTCTATCTTTTAGTGCTTCCTTAAGGAATAGGAGCTATAAATTCTGGCTGTGCCTTATCTTGCTGTTTCAAGGTTGTCTTCATGGGCTTTTCTTGCTGGCAGTTGCTGAATGGCACTTTGTATTTATCAGAAGTTTCCTAAAAATCATGTCAGAATGTTAGAGACATACTCAACTTGAATCAGAAAATGGAATAAGAGTTATTTAAGCCATTCAGTTCCATCTCATATTTTAAATAGCTTTGTAGTTACATTCTCTGCACTAGTGAATTGCAAAAGTTGTCTGTGAAGCAGTGTGACTTTCTCAGCTTCTTTGCTCACTTATTTACTGTGTCAAATAGATTTCAGCCTTAGGCATAAAGCCAGTGCATGGTCTGATTCCTGTCTTAGGAAAAGGAAGCAAAAAAAATGCTTCTAGTAAGTATAATTCATTAAATTAGGCAGTGATGTATTGAACAAAATTATCTGAAGAAAACAATTTAGATTGTTTTTGAAAGAGAAATCATCTGTTTGGATTCAGTCTGATTAAAACTTTTGAATTTTTAGTGTTACAGCCCCACTTCCTCCTTGATACTGGAGTTGAGAGAGAGAGTTTGGCCCCCTAGCTGACTAACTTTGAACTTGAACCATGTGTCAAAGCTCCTAACTCTTCAGAGGTGGATGCAGTTTAAATGGCACTGAAAGTATCAAAAGCCATAACCCAATGTGGTTTTTTCCCTAATAACATGCACCTGCATAATAAATCAAACATAGGGATTTTATGTACTAAAAAGAACCTGGAGCTGAATAATAATAATAAAATTGAGATAATGTGTTTCATTGCCCCAAAGCAAAAACATCTTTCAGTTGACTGATCAGAGAGGTAAACAAACCAAATAATTTATGGCATTTTTCCTTAATGAAAAGCAAGTCAAGGATCAAACATATAATTTTTGAATTCAAAAAAAGAGTGAGTATTCATGACCTTCAGTTGCTTTCCTTTCTCCTTCAAAACAAAATAATTTGCCTCCTTTGGGATTTTTATTCTTAAAAAGTACAAATAGCTCCTCAAAGTCCATTCAGAATAACAGCGACTGTAGAAAAATGAGCCTGAGCTCAATTCAGATAGCCACAGTTCTCCTTTTAGGTAAAAACATTTATACAATTCTGAAGTAAGTCAAAGAAAATGAGATCAGAGCATAGATAAAGCAACTGGGTTGGCTTTCTTGTGCCTGTTAGTATTATTCTTTTTGGGTAAGGAAGTGGGAAGGTCATATCTACCTGTAGGAAAGCACCCTGGCAGAGGATAAAGAAATGAAGTGATGAAAAATTGTACATTCTTTCCTTTTCTCATTAGTTTACTTTACTTGTGATTGCCATTTGTAAGCAAATTAGATGTGTTCCCAATGATTGGAGCACGTAAGGGAAATACCTGTAAAACAGGAGAAAAAGATGCTCTTCGTCTTCTCCAAACAGCTTATTTCAGTGAATGCACACTTACTTATTAGCTCGCCATAGTACACTCAAAAGGCTTTGATTTAAGAGTGAAGATCAGCTAAAGTACAAAAAGCTTCCATGATTTTGATGTAGCATGCACTGGAAATCTGTCCAAATTTGTTTCAAAGTGTCTGAGTGTCATTTCCTAACAGGTTTAGAAGCCAGGATTGGGAAGCTTTGTCCCTCTTGCCTTGTTTTTGCTCCAGAGAATTTACACTTCAGAAGATAGAAGCCTTGCTGGTCCTGTTCTGAAGCAGGAATTGTTTGAAGTGATGTGATATCGCAAGTGCACTGTAATCCAAACCCAACAGTCCCTGTACTGAGTGGGAAAAGACTTTCCCTAGGAGGGGAAATTCGGCAAGGCAGAATATGTGGGTGTCTTCTGTCTACCTATGACATTCAAAATGCCGCTACTTGCTGGGTGCCTGTCTGTAAGTGGGAATTTTTGACACTGGCTGTGCTGTGGGCTTTGGGAAAGGGGTTACTGCCTCTTGAACTAGGGGGGTTTCAAAGGAGCAGCACCATAAATGGCTCCATAGAGAAAGCGGGAGGAATGGACAGAGTGGCTCTTATGGGATGGACAGAGCAGCTTTAATGTGCTAATGAGGGGAAGGCCAGATGCCAGCAGCGATCAGAGGGGCTCTTTGTGGCTCTGTCTCTTTGGAGATGGCTGGAGTCTCTGTCCTTATCGGGCTTGTTTCTGCAGGCAGAGGGAAACACTGGGGCTATTAGTGAGGTGTTCCCTTCCTTTAAGTCAGCAGATAGCCTTACAGATTAGCACTTGAATACTGATTAGGGCTAATTACCAGGAAAGGTTAGGAAAAAGAAGTTGCTGAAGAAGCTTGACATTAAAAATTACAAAAAAATCAGCGCCCAAGCCCAGCAACAACAGAAGTCTCATGCTCAAAGGCTTGTGAGCTGAGCTCAAACTCAGCTGAAATCACCTGTTGCAAGAACAGCTGTATGGGGACTCATAAATTGCTATGACTGTAAAGTGTGTAAGTATCGGTGGTTCTGAGATTCATGTTGTGAACTGCCTACTCTACCTGTCTGTGCTTATTTATGTCTGTCATCCATCTAGCTGAGATTTTTACTGAAAACACTTCAAATTTTGAAGTTCGTCTTTCAGCTTTCTCCAACTTGGTTTCTCTCGTGATTTAAGAAAATGTTTCTTCAATACATATTCACTCTTAGTCATTTTTCTCAGAGACACCAAATGACTGAGGTAGCAGGTTTGATTCCCATGCATCACCTTTTCCTCAGTGCAGGAGGGAGTGTCTCCACAGCCTGGCTGTGCTGGGTGAGCTCATCTGTACAGCAACACTGTGCCCTACATCTGCAAAGAGCGTGCCAGCTTTTTGAGATGTGTCATGGCACATGGGGATGACCACATAATTTCCTAGAGGAGGTGGGGAACCCTTGATCTCACCAGAAAGGTCTGTCCACAAATGATACCATGCAGGCTCCACAGTAAAAACCAGCATCACTTATTAAGCCAGTCTTCTGTTTGTAGCTGATACAGTAACTTCAGTCCATAATTTCAGATTCCCTTTGTTATGGTGGTCACCTTTGCTTCTTTACACTGCCTGTTCCCCATGCAATGTGACAGGTCATACTCCACCTTCAGAAAGGTCTAACCTGTAGAAACTTCAGAGCTAGATAGAATCTTTTCTTTTGCTATAACTTTTTTTTTTCCTAACAGAAAAGATGAGTCAAAACCTTGACAAGAAGAGTTGGTCTTTCTCAAGACTTCATGTTTAATAAGGTTTCTTATATCCAGACTAAATTTGTTTGGTTGGAGAGCAAGTAAGACTTCATGGTAATCTGGTGATGGCAGTGCTTATGCAGGAGACCATGTTTAACTCTGCTTTTCTGCATCCCTGAAGGCTGCTGTGAGGTTCCCTTGGGATGAAGGACCTCAAAAGGTCATGGTTTTGTCCTAATGCAAAACGTGAGAAATTTTGAAAATTAAAAGTTCACAACTAGAAGATGCTTTCCCCCCACCCCAGCTCATCTTCCAAGGCATTTCAGGCTTCAAGGGGTTCATTTAAAAAAGCACCCTATGCTTGAAACAGATTGCTGCATCTCTAATACGGCTAACTTAAGTAATTTATGTCCGATAGCATGACCATAACCCCAGTGCTAATTTCAACCTATAAGCCAGTATTAGCTGATAATGGAATGAAGACAAAATTTGAAACATTCATAGTGATGGCCATTAGTTTACTTAGTCCTCTTGGTGTTCATTTGTCAAAAGAGCTGTTGTGTGTGTGTCCAGAAGCTTCCCTGTATGTAATTAGGCTTCACTGATTTTAAAAGGGTGCTGTCTTCTGTGCCACATTTATTCTCGTTAGTTTTCTCATCTGGCAAGTGTTTTTTGATGGGTGTTGGCTTTTTCTGTTTTCCATTTTTCAGAAATGGAATATGAGTTAAGAGGCATGTAAATCTTTCCCCGTCTTTAGTGAAATAGACAAGAAGCCATTGACATTGTGAGAGGGAGATGCCAGAATATGTTCCTGCTCTGATACCTCTTAATCTACTCTTCAAAGGAGAAGAGAGCTCCACAGCTCCACTCCTGGATCTCTCCAGCCTAATAGCTAAAATTCTGGTCCTTAATGTAGCCTTGAGGTGGCTGTCTCAGAGCTTTTCAAGGGAAGGGAGAGTTTGAGGGAGCTGGGCTGGGCTGAAGAAGAGTGGTGGCTGCAAGGTAGAAGTGGGGAAAATTCTTTCTCCCTTTTTTTGAAGAGAGGAGGTGTCTAACCCTTCAAGAGGAGACCTGAAGTGAGTCACTGAAAGGTAGGGTCAGATGCTCCAAGGAGGGATATGGCATAAACTGTTCCATGTCCAATTTTTTCTTTTCTGGTTTTTACCAAGATTTCAGACTCTCTCAGGTGCCTCTGTGGCTTTCCCAGGGTGAAATATTATTCTGTATGAATCTTTTGGGGTTTTTTTGCCCTATGATGGTAAGACAAATGCTAGAAAATACTTATTAAAATTAAATTAATTACCTTGTGATTGTTTTAAGCCCTGGTATTTTATGGAGTTTAAACAGCTCTGTATTTCTGGTAGCTTCTGCAGCCTGATTTGGGCCATTTGCCTTCAGAAATATCATCTTACTTGAAGCTGAGTGCTGTAATGAAACTAAGGGTTTCTTTCCTGTTGCTGCTTTCCTTTTCTCTCTCTGCTACTGCTGTTACAGACATGAAACACTTTTTTTATCTCCCTGCTGCCAGTATATTGAGGTCTGTAGGGATTGTCCTGTGTAGATTGAAAGTGAGAAAAGACAGAAAATAGCAAGTAGGATGGGAAGAGTTGAGCAGGGAGCTGGAAAATATTTTAATGGGTATGGGATTTGATACTTGAAGGAAGTAAAACTTTAATGTTGTAGATATAGTTTTCATCAGGCTGGGTATGAGGATTAAGTACCCTTAGGCAGAAAAAGTTTCCAAGCTTCATCCCATATAGTGGGGAAAAAGCCATCACCCGAATGTAAGTAATGATCAACTGAAGTACCTCCTTGTCCAGGTTTGGAACAAATTTGGAAGGGAACTTCCAAAGGGATGATTCCCTGAAGGGCAAAATTCAGTGACCCTTCCCTGAACTTGTCTGGTAGATAAACCTCCGTCAGAACAGTGGAAACAACTGTTTGTTTAACAAGCAAATTATTCACAAGCATAAAAAATGAATAATATTAAACGATAAAACCTCTCACTGTTCTGAAGGGATGGCAAATTCAGAGAGTTCTTCAGAGAGAGTCCTGTGTGGGTGTGTCTGGGCTCGCTGAGTGTCTCCCAGTCCCTCCTGCTGGAAAATGTCCTGGCCCTGGTGGGACACAGGTGTGAGTTCCCCATATTCTTCTGGGTTTTCAGTCCAGAGCAGATTTGAACAGTTCCAGGAAAAGAAAAAGCCACAGTCCAGGCAACTTCTCTGCCTCAGCTGGCTAAAAACCTAACTAAAAGCAAAGAACTCTCTGCCACTGTCTGTGCTGCAGGCAATGCACACCGAGAGGCAGCTGAAGCTCTTATCTCTGTGTTTTTCACAACAGCCGGAAAAAAAATTCCACTGCTTTTCCTTCTCTCCTCCTTCGCTCTCAGATCTGGTTTTAAAGGCACAAAACTTATTTCTGGGCTAAACAGGTGAATGGGGATACAATTCAGCATTATAAAGTCACCCCAGGACCCTCCTTTTCACCCATAACCTACCAGACATGCACGGGTAACTTCCAGTCAGATTTTGATACCTGACCTCTGCTGTCAGGTGCTTGATGTGCTTAGTGGGTGCTTTGTAGAAAAAGGACTTTCAGCATTTGCAGAAGTGCTGTCCTGCTTGTCCCAGAGCAGACAGCACCTGTGGGTAGCCCTGGAGACCTTGCTCCATCACTGCCTCCTCACTCCTCACTTCTTCTGCCAAAGCTGCTTTGCTTTTTGTTGGGGCTCACCAGCATTTTTTGACAGTATACTTAAGGGTTTTCTTTTTGAGTTGAATCTGTGGTGGGGGAATCACATCTTCAAAGACATTCAGTAGATTTCAAAATATTTGGAGGATTTAATCTAGAAGCACAGGGGCAAGGTGGTGTGATGGTTATCATACATGTATGAAGGCACATATTACTGGCACTGAAAAGGAAAATTCCAAGTTATCTCTCATTTAAACACAATGGTGACAGCAGAACAACTGTGCAGGAGCAGAAATGCACTCAAGGACTGAGGAAGAGTGGCCAAGGTAAGATGCAGTGCTATGATGGTGGTTGAAGGGCTGCCAGAAATGAAAGAGTTACATTGGATTTATATTAACCAAGCGAAATCTCTGGGATTCAGAGTTGCTCCTGCTCTAGAGAGGTTACTTGAGTTTAAGACATCAAGTAATTGCCTAGCAATTCACTTGAAAAAATCTCTCTGTGACTGTGGGTAAGCATGTGACTTTTTTAGTTACCTGAAATCAACTTCCCATTATAAATAAATAAATTCTAGCACATTCTAACTAAGAAAAATTTCTGTTAAATTTGATGTCTGAAATTGTCCATACATATTGATTTGCTGTGCATTACTGTGTTAATGGAACTTATTATTACTCAGCTAGATTAATTTATCAGATTTATTCCTACATTACAACTTACAGATGTATTGAGACATGAGCCCACAGAATCAATAGCAATTTCTTTTCTCATTTATGAATGTTATTGCTAACATCCAAAGCACTGTTACACCCAAGAGTATTTAGCTGCCATTTATCGTGAAGCATTACACTCCAACAATTTTGTCTTTTTTCTTTGTCCTTTAATGATTATTTTTTCCATTTATTTGGGCACTTCTTTGAAAAAAAATGCCATGCATCAGGCTTCAAATGAGTAATGATTTTACTAGTCATTGGGCCTACCAGTAACTTAGGTGTGCAAAATTAGGGCTCTGAGACCAGACCTAATCTTTGAGATGCGTTTTGGCTGCTGTTCTGTGTGACAGGCCCAAAGCAGGAAAGGGAACAAAGGTACAAATGTAACTTATGCTAAGTTGCCTGCCAAATGTGGTATATTTGCATGTTTTTCTTTGAGCAGCAGCCATGCATGCATTTATCTTTCAGAAGCAGTAGTGTTTGGCCGAGGAGCAGTTGCAAAGAGCAGCAGAAATGGGTAACTGATGTGGAGCTCATTCACTTGCTTCCAGAGCTTGAGTGGTTGAAAGCTCATGGTGCGAAGTAAAAGAAGTGGGGTCCAGAAGAAATATGGGGTAAGAAAGCTGTTTGATCACCTCTGCCTCTGCTGCAATTCAAGACTGGTAGACAGCACTGATGGCAGGGAGAGACAAGTCTTCAGACAATCTAACACTGGCATTTCTATTCCCATCACAGCTCCAGTGGTGCTTGGATTTAATGTCCTTCCTTCTTCTGGATGGATCAGACATGTTCTGTAAGGAAGAGAATTGCAGGGACTGTTTGGTCTCAGCCCAGCCTTTAAATGCAATTTTAAGCAGCTCACCAGACAGTTATGTGGAGAAATCTCCAGCAGCTGCATACGCCCAGAGATAATGTTTCATCCAGTGGTCTGTAAGGTGAAACTCTGTAAAACTCACTCTTCTCCAGACAGTCTTTCTTTCTTGTTTTCCAGTAAAAGTTGCTGTATTCACTGAGTGTGCTGCTTATCTGACCAATTTTTGGCTTATATTTAACTGTTGCTGCTACTTGTGCACCACTGCAGTTACTGGGCATTAAAAGCTCAAGCCTGATAAATGAAAATCAGCATGCACAAAAGGATCAGCCAGGTGATAAAGAGAAACTGAGGGGAAAAAAAATCACCCCCCAAAATATCATATATATATCAGAGTTAAAAAAGTGGTGAGTTACCCCATGAATATTGTCTGCTTGACCCAGCTCTGGGGTTTGGGACCAAAGTCAGAGCAGGGTGATTTGTGTCCTCCTGACTGTGCAAGACTAAAAGTTACAGGACAGCTGGTGGACAAAATGCAGCTTTACCAATGTGTGCAGTGCAGGATGGGGAGGGGTAGGCTTTTACCTGTTTTGTTTTCAGGAGAAGCTGTATTGCAGCAGCAGATGAGGGGAAATACTGTGTTTTAAAGGACTTGGAGAGAAGCTACAAATAGTAGCTTTTGATTTACAATACAGAATTAGATAACAATTGGTTTTTTTGGCCCTGGGTGAATCTCTAACCTCGCTGGGTCTGGTTCAGCACCTGTAAAATGGAGACAATTAACTACCTGGAAGAGTTGTTGATTGGTTAATGCTTGTAAAATGCTACATAGTGCTATAAAACAGAGTGTAGTACTCAGAAGCATCTGTTTTGAAGTTACTATAGTGCTTCTCTGAAACTTTATGGGCAAACTTTGCCAAGAAACAAAATGATTAATGTGTAGAGTACGTTGTAGGCATTGGGACATGAGGGACAGACAGCTTTTCAAAAGCATCTAACTTTCCTGAGGTATCTTCTCTCAAAATACAAGAGATTTCCCCAAGAGCACCTGAAGTGGCCTGGGGCTGAAAGCAGTGTCAGGTGAATTTGGGGCTGCAGAATGAGGCTCTGGCAGGTGGCAGAAGAGCTCCTTGCTCCACTCCTTCTTTTCCTTGACCCTGTTCCCTACCTCCAAAGACAAGTTACACTGATTTCATTGGAGACATGTATAGCAGCAGAGAACAGTGATTTGGTGAAGAGCTGATCCTAGCTGAAGCTCATCAAGTTGTGTGAAACTCTGCTAACAAAAGGGAAGGTGCTAAGAATGAGCTAGAAACAAGCTTGTGATAATTTCTGGGATTTGCATCTTGACTATTGTTTGAGATACTTACAGTGTAAATATGTGCACTATATGAATAATGCACATCCATACACATATTTGATTTGGTTTTAATAGAAGACTTAAAAAAATTAGAAGCACTGCTGGAGGGAAGAAACGATTTCCAAATCCATCACTCCTTCACTGATGCCTAGAAAGAGTCAGACCCTTATTAAGAGATGGTCACAAGTTACCTCATGTAAAAATTCTCAGTAATTTTACAGAGCTAGACAAGATAAACATGAGTGAAGGCTAAGAAATGAGTTTGTTCTTAACAGAGCATCATGAACTACCAAAAGGAGGCTGCACTTCTGTCTCTTCCCTGCTCCTGACCAAATTGCTCCTTCTGCTTTTGCTAAGCCAGATCTGGTTTCTATCACAGGCAAATCGCTAAAATCACATATCATTAACCCAGCTGAAAGTAGTTGCTGTTGTAGCTGAGTTTTAGCTAACTTTTGATTAAACTGGTGCCTAGACTGATAATGAAAGGAAGGAGGCAGTGAGCGGAGAGAAGCAAGGGCAGAGGAGGTGAGGAAAATAGGGATGGGAAGCTGAAAGAAACTGGAAAGAAGGATAGGAAAGTATATCTTTCTATGGTCTCAAGCTTTCTATTTGGTTAATCTGTGTTGTAATACCATGCCTGAGCTAACTACTTGTTGCCAAAGTCTCCAGTTTCCTCCTGCCTTCTTGTTATAAACCCTAGTGCTGATGTTCCTGAGAAAATGAACACATGTGAGACCCGGTGGCTACTGACAGCTGGTAAACAATCAGCTGTAGCCAATTCCTCCCTCAGGTAGGGGGGAAGTAGTGTGAGTATAGCAGAGAGGAAAAAGAAGGTTGTCAGATACCAGGTAGTGTGATTCTGAGTGGGGCTGGTGGAAAAATGTCTGCTGTTAGACCTGTAAGTACTTGCTGTTGGAGGTGATGGTGGAGGTGTGATGCAGCCCTAAATTGACAGTAGTCTTCTTTGTTGCATGTTAAATTTATTTATTTTTAGGTAAGCCTGAGTTCAGTGAGGATAGGCATGTGAAAAACCTAAATATAAGCATGCTCTGTGTTTCCCTGTTGCTAGAAAATGGAAGGGGAGCCTTATCCATGAAACAGGGTTTTTTCCTACAGTAAATGAAAGAGGAAGCACATGTTCAGCAGGTCTAAAATCACTATATCTGGTGTGCAGCAGTGCTCCTGTGTGCTTTGTGACTCACTTCTGCCTCTCTGCCAAGGTGTGCAGTAACTTCTTTGCTGCAGCTGACTAGGAAAATAGCCCAATCAGTGGTGGCCAAAATCAGTGGCCACTGAACTAGTTTGTCTCCCTTTCCATGATGGCATGTGATGTATTATAGCATTCTCCTACAGTACTGTGCAAATAGCTGTTTTTATTTGGCTGATGTGATCTTGGAGGTTTGTTGCCATTTCCTGACCTCTTTCTTTCTGGAGCCAGCAGCCATGCACAAGTTTTCCCAAAACCGTGCCTCTGATCTGCAATCTCATAACTTCAATTACCAAAACAATTCCTGAAGAGTAAAATAGCAACCAATTTGGCCACCTTGGGAATGGTCAAAAGATTGTACTGACATAGACAGTTTTCTGGAAGCATTTCTCTGTTAGTCCTGCTTCCCAAATTGATCCTGTATCCTCCTAGCTGTTTGTTGTATTTTCACTTGCCGTACTGTTGTATAGAGGTGCTGCACAGTTCCAGTCTATCAGTTCACAACAATTTCTTCTCTCCTGCAGCAAGCAAAGCTTTTGTATTTAGAGCACCAAAAGCACAGGTAAGGAGGAAAAGGGAGTGATCATCTTCAGACTGGGAAGGTGTCTATTGGTAGGAGTACAGGTTCTCTTGATTTTTAAAGAAAACAAAATTATAGCACATCAGCCTGTCACTACCAGGGAAAAAAACCCAAACCCCCAAAAATGCAAAACTACACAAAGAAATGCCACCAAACACAGCAACTTTGCTACAGGGCAAATATATACAATTATACAAATTG